>CAXAMN010004224.1:326375-437433 GCA_963970005.1 Durusdinium trenchii
AGTAGGTAGTAGGTAGTAGGTAGTAGGTAGTAGGTAGTAGGTAGTAGGTAGTAGGAGCAGCAGCAGCAGCAGTAGCAGTAGCAGTAGCAGTAGCAGTAGCAGTAGCAGTAGCAGTAGGAGTAGGAGTAGGAGTAGTAGTAGTAGTAGTAGTAGTAGTCGTAGTCGTAGTCGTAGTCGTAGCAGCAGCAGCAGCAGCAGCAGCAGTAGTTGCTGTTGTTTGATACATGCATGAATGCAATCTATCCAAGCACCTGCGCAACTTCCTTTTTGTTGACAAGAACGTATTAGAACAAAAGGTTGGCGCTCAGCACCTGCGCAACTGCGTCCACCTCAGTCCCTTGAACTGAGCTCTTCAGACTCCATTGTGATGCTCCAGCTCATCACAAAGCATCCTTTCATGTCCTTCCTCTGGCCATCAATTTCATGGAATGGACCGGGAGAACCAGCCACTCCATCCATCAAGAACGGCTTAGGGTCCGAAAAACTCATCAACATCCACTTTCAAAAAGCTCCTCACTCTCACTCAGAGACTCAGGTGGTCCTTCTTCTACATTTTCTCCGTGGCGGTCTTCATGGTCCATGCCTGCCTGGGTTGGAAGAAGGTCACTCCTGTGCTGGGCATCCCTCGTGGCCACATTGGCAAGGTTGAAATCATTGGCGTCTCGAACGAACTGGCTGTCACCAGTGGTGGGACGGTTGAGAAGTTCAGCATGGATCCAACAGATGCAACTGCCATCATCCTGGCTCTCAAATGCAATTTGAAGGGTCCAAGTTTCCCATCGAAAACCTCATGGTTTCGCGTATAGTGTTTTGGTATGATGGACCTGTCCCATAAAATGAGGTCAGTTCCTGACATATATAATGGGCGATCACGATCACTGACCGATGCTTTTCGGACTTCAAAGTCAGAGGCTTTGTCTAGGTCATGAAGGTTGATGCCCACAAGATGCCCCTGACCCCACCAAAGTTGGGAGTCAGCCTGGTAGACAGAGTGTTCACAGTCAAACATACAAATCCGGTGCTGGCTGGACTAAGGCTATGGCATCATGATTGTGATGGGTTTGGTCTACATCAGCTTCCCTGTCTACGTCATGGCCACCAAGCCCTTCAGTGGCCGCTTGGTTCCAAAATTTGCTGCTGCATCGGTGGTAGCTGTAGACCCTGATAGGAGCTCGTTTGCCATAGTGCTTCAAAAGTCAATATCACTTAGGCACCTTCCATCCAAAGAAACCGAAAGACATGATCACCTCCACGTCTTTCACGTCGTGGGGACCTCTGCATCGCATCCAGACAAAACCCCGGCCGACTTCCAAACCCAAGCACGTGCCCTAGCCTCGGCTTTTCGTTCGCCTTTTCCGCGCGTTTGGGTGTGGAACACTGCCTTTGCCGCTTGGTCTGCGCGGTTCTACCGGAACGGCCAACGGTCGCAGGTTATGAGGACGGCATCCAGACACCTGGGCGCATCGAGCAGTGAACGCCTTTCGTCTGCAGACGCGACACACGGTGGGTGGGATGGTGCGGTGCGGAAGGAGCCGCGCCGATCCATTGGATGGGAAGGTGCCAGCCAGCAGAGTTCCCAGAAGAGTTGGAACCAGAATGGCAGACCCTGGCAGAGCAACTCGACTCGGTGTTTTCTGGTTGGTTGGGATAGCTGGCAATGCGCTCAGACTGGCAGTGAACTTTGTCCCGTTCGGAACTCATATTTTTATTTGACACCTTTTTTGGGAATTATTTTTCACCGTTGGTGGTTTGATAGCTTTCTGTTGGCTTTTGGCTTTTGTCGGCTTTTTGCTTTTTGTGGCTTTTGGCTTTTGGTGGCTTTTGGCTTTTGGCGGCTTTTGGCTTTTCGTGGCTTTTGGCTTTTGGTGGCTTTTGGCTTTTGGCGCCTTATGGTGGCTTTGGCTTTTCGTGGCTTTTTTTTGGCTTGGGCTTTTTCACTGTTGCAAGGAATGTAATATGCCCAAGATAGATCAAGATAATGTTGAATCTAAATTAGTATAATGGGACGGAACAAAAAAAAACAAGTTTTCGCAACATTATTCACACACCCTGATTAGTTTAATGGGTCGGAGTAATATATAAAGTGTTTGCACCCAGTGTTTTTTTGTTTGTTTGTTTGCTTTTCTATTGTTCTGCTATTGCTCACCCTTTAACATCCTTACATAACTCTCCTGAGGTTTGCTTGATTCATGGAATTCTGACCTGAAAGTCGGTTTCAAACACGCTTGTTAAAACTCAACGATTTCATTGCTCCAAACAATTTTTCAAGTGGCTAGTACACAAGCACAGGGTAATTGAATAGTATGAATTGCTCAGGGGGTGGGATTAATAAGCAAACTTGGAGCCCTACTTCACAAAGCGCTGCGCCTGCCACGAAAGGTGCACTTTGAGGTTCACAAAGTTCTGCGCCTGCCACGAAAAGTGCACTTCCAGGTTCACAAAGTGCTGCGCCTGCCGCGAATTCTGCACTTGAAGGTTCACGCAGTGCTGCGCCTGCCACGAAATCTGCATTTCGAGGTTCACGAAGTGCTGTGCCTGCCACAAAATGTGCAACTGAAGGTGCTCAAAGTGCCGTACCTGCCACGGACTCACTGTATGAAAGCGCTGCCAAAAAAATCCTAAAACACACAAAAAAAAAGTATAAACAAATCGTCACCCGTTCTTGAAGCACTAAAGGAGGCATGTTAGTAGGCATGTTTATGTCTAGGTCAGAGATTCCCCAGCCTTGGTCATGGGAGTACACACATGATCGAAGAAGGATGCTGGTTCTTCAGTTACTGAAGAAGCTGGATGACCTCAATCTTTGAATGCTCGACTCGACCGGCCAAACAGATCTGGAAAACTCGCCAGGAAGCCAACTGAGAAAAGCGGCCTCGGCACGCTTTTGTGAGCTGTGCCAGCGGAAAATGCTGATGCCCGCGGCGGATGACCATGGCTGAGTGAGTTTCGCCAAGGCCAGCCTTGATGAGATGGATGTACATTGAGATGTGAAAGAACATGTGGACACATGTGGACACAAGATGCATAAGTTAGACATGTACAATCATTAATATTCATATATCTCTCACTCACCCTCCAGTTGAGCTGCTGTTTGTATTTTTTGTGGTGGGCATCATTTTTGGACGAACCGCTGGGTGACACCGGGCACTCCGCTGGCGCCGAAAGGCACTCGGGGGAGCCATGGGGTGAAGTCGATTCTCTTCCTGCCCAAGTTTTTTGGATGGGTTTCCTCACTAAAATCCCACAGAAGGAACGCTTGGTTAACCTCGAGTGGTTTTTTTTGATCGCATGGATGGTGTAGTTCGAGGTGGAGTTCATTTATTCTCCGGGATCTTCAGCTCGGATCTTCGCCTTCAAGATCTCCTAACTTGACAGATTCACGCAATCGGCTGGAAGGAGATCTAAAAAGACACTTCAATGTTTGCAGATCAATTTTTTGGGGTTTGGTTTCAAATTTGACATGCCGTATATGCAATAGAACACAACCAGGTGTACTTGTTCAGCTAGTTGTGGCTATTACTATATAGAAGAGTTGGAATTGGTTGTTTCATCCAACATCGCCACAATCACCTATAGGAAACATCTGAGGTTCTTGTGGGACAGGCTTCCGTATGTATCTGTATGCCCAAGATTTTGGGACCAATAATCTTCATTCACTCTGCCCATGTCCAAAAGATCAGGAAATCAGAGAGTCCTGTTTGGTGCCGCCATGGTATCACCTCACAGCCCTCTCGTCATCGTCAGGAGCTGTGTCACTGCATGTCCCAAGTATGTCCCAGTGATGTTGGTTCAATTTCGGAGCCCGGACTAGACTAGAGATCTTGTAGCTAAGCTATATTATTGTAAATTCGTTGATATCGCCTGGTGGATGCTGGAAGTCAGGCTGGTTATTGAGACGTTCTCCCCAGCTAATCTTACAAGCTTCAGGTGCTTGAATTTCAGAGAACCGCTGTCTATTTTTCAGGATTTCCCGGAAGTTGACAATCACCGAAACGTAAATGATCAAGACATCCATGGGCGGCTTTGGGCTGTCGGGGAAGTCTCATCAAGGCTTAACGGAGTTCTAGTGAGCTCCAGCACCGCAGGTTTCTGAACCTACCATGCTGGTAGGGGCCTGCAGATCTTCAACCCGATAGCTGGCCAAAGGACATCTCCTGTACAAAACATTACAAAACAAGTCAATACGGCCATCAAACACAGACCGTATTCATGCATTTTCTCGTTTTTCTTGCTATTTTTGGCGCTGTGAAACCACTTTTTAAGGTGTACAGGGCCAACTTCATCGGATTCTACCACCATTTCTTTCGCGCGGCGAACAAAAGAGACATGACATGCACACTGGACACCGGACAGGGCTGGGCTGGGCGCCTGGGTCCATTGTTTCATCTCGGGTGTCTCACTTCTTCTTTTACCCAATAGATCAGGTTAGACAAAGTTTGACATATGTATAATGTATATATATATATAGTATAGTTATGAATCTGAGTTTTTTAGATCACTTCCAGCATTAATCAATTTGACTCTTTGACTGCCACCTTCACTTCTCAGGTTCGGTACGACCGGAGCCACCTTTCGATCGGAGGGTGCCAGTGAATCCGGGAGGACGACGCTGAACCAGTCCTCCTACACCAACACTCGACTCTATATAGACTCGATTGACTGCTTCATAGGGGGTGCTTCATAGCGGCTGCTTTAAAGGTCATCTCTTTTGGCAGTGCCCCCCCCCAATCGGTCGCAACCACACCGTGGTTCAGCCAGCCCTTCAAACCATGGGAAGGTTGACCGGTGTGGCCGGGGTGCGGCATGTTGGACTGGACCGGTCCGATGATGGAAAGCTTGACCTCATCATGGGCGGAGCTCTAAGGATGGATAGGGACGGTGCTGTAGAATCACCGGCGGATTTTGGGGTGCAATGGTCACAGCCAATGGTCACAGCCATGAAAGCATAAACCCAATGATGCCGAAATCAATGAAACATATATAATGAAGCAACATGTATGACATGATGACATGTGCAGATGTGCACCTTCATGTTTTCGCCAGGTTCATGGGTTGTTCTGCATCAAGGCTGACAGATACTTTTGATTATTTTGCATGTGCCATCGGCTGTTCTGGCCCAGCAAGGCACAGGAGAAGGGGACATGGAACGCATTGACGGAAGTAGATTCGCAGGCTTTCACGGCGTTCGATGGAGGGATCTTCAATTTCATCTCACAGACAGTACGATCAACTGTTGTCAAAGCATGAAGAGCAGAAAGCAGGGTAGTTGATTTGATTGCTGCGCAGCTAGCGCTGAGTCATTTTGAATCATTTTCTTGGCTTTTCGATCTCCAAAAGTGGCAACTTCCCGAAGAGATTCTCCACCTTGCCCCTGGTTTTTTGGTTTCTTGGGGGGATGCGCAGACCTTCCACGAAATGACGGTGACGGCATCCAAAGGTGTGGTGATTTCAGTGATTTCCCTCAACTGGGCAGCAGGTTCCAAGCAAAACAGAGGTCAATGAGGCCATGTTGACCCAGATTTTGGCCTCTTAACCAGGTTTTCTCAGGAAATGAAACATGTTAAAAATCGCTTGCTCTTCATAGTCACTTCCCATCCACCTGCAAACGCTTTTCAGTGGCTGTGCAGTATGCAAGCCATGAGAAAGCCCCTCCGTGCCCGCGCACGAGTTCCCACGGCTGCGGCCGCGCGGGGAGGGATCCGCGTACGCGGACTGAGCACCTGCCGGGCGGCTCCTGGCATTGACTACCGAAAGCTGGCGGTGGAAGTGATCCGCGACTCCACGGAGGAACGGCCGACGACTGTCGGGGTGAGCGCCGGTTGAGCGCGCCGGGCGAGCGGCGCGCCGGTCGAGCGCCTGACTGACGCAGCGGGAGTGTGGAACTTTCAGACCCTGAGAGGTCAGTTTGAGCTGGTTTTATTGGAGTTGATCATACACAAACACTAATGATACCAGGATCATCCTGGACATGGGTGCCCTGGCGTTCGACTACCCTACGTAAACAGGTCTCCTACTCCAGGGCACCCAGAGGAAGTGCTAGGTATACTCAATGAAGTTTTCAGGATCAGGTTTGGATCTGGGTCAGACTGGATCTGTAGACTTTTGATCCACCAGGGATGACTTTGTCATGTTCAGGTCCAAGTGACGAACCCGGGTCCTTGAAGTCCGGATGTTCTGTCAACTCTGGGATGGACATGGTGGAGCGCTTTGACACAGACTCGCTGTAAGTGCGCAGTGTCGTGTGTCAAAGAGGAGCTCTCGTGTCCTATCCCAGACACTCCCAATGTATGATAGTATTGAACATGTAGTGTGAAATACATAGTTATATATACTATACATTCTTAGGGTCATAAACGAAACCATACTCCACACAAAACTATACATGGATGCTCTGGGTATCATCCCCACCAGCTGTGCTGCATGTGTAACCCTTCGTGCAATCCAAACGACGCCATGGCCGTCCAGCGTTGTTTGGCCGCCTTTCGCCCGACGCACGACGGCGGCGCCAGGACGAGCGCCAGTGGATGACTTTGATGAACACCCCATCGGTGGCCAGCTATGCCCGGAAGGCCGTCATCGCCAAGGCACGAGACACCCGAACCGGAAGGTGGTGCCGTACTAGTACGCCGTAGAGACGGGCGTTGCAGTAGCCTTATAGTTATTTTCGTTGCCGACATGTTTGGACTGGTGTTCGACTTAGTTGTGCTTGCCCGCATCGACTGGGGTTCATCTTGATCTCCAGGCCAAGCGTGACCCCAACTTTGCCAAGCAGATCGCCTTGGCAGCGGTCACTGGTGCACTGGCCACCCCCAAGCTGTCGACGACGTCGCTACCAGCGGAGCTGCGGGCGAGTAGCGCGCTGCCCACGTGTCCGCCCGCTTTGGCAGAGCCGCGGACGCCGTCCATCTTCGATGAGGAGGAGTCGGACTCGCCACCGCGGAAGGCGGGGAGGGGTTGGTGTTTAGAGGTGCGATTTTGTTGGGACACCGGACACCGGACACCTTAGCATCACCTCAGCCTATTGCAATATATCAGAATGTGACCACATGTGACAGGGGTGAATCAGATGGATTTTGTCTACCCTTTTGACCGTTCAGTGAGCCGCATGTTTTGCGTTCGGGCCGCTTCCAGCAAACTGTGATTAAGACCATGCGGATTTGCTCCTGTTGGAACAATTTCTGGCACACATGGTCACAATTGTCTGTCACATGGGGAAATGGACTAACGGACTTTAGAAACGGATGTTGGTTTGAGCAAGTTAGTTCATGAAACACACGGTACCATTCTGTTTCAAGAAAGGCTTTGACTTTGGGACTTGTGAGCATACCTCTACTTGTTGCCTGATCATGGGTCAGCTTGTGTTTGTGTTCATTTTGGAGGGAGCTTGACGCAGAACCAGCCATGGTCTCTTTCATGAACAAAACGCCCCGAAGACACTCCCCGTGCAGCAAGCTCGCCTGTGTCCGGAAACGTGTCCAACACTCCGCCCAGACTTGAAGGCTCCAAAATGCTCCAGACTTGAAGGACTTCGAACACGATCTGCTCAGGTCCGGCGACGGCTCACCTATAAGCAGGGCTATGACGCCAAGAGCGCGCTCATCGGGGAATCCGCTTTGGGCTGCTTGTCGCTTGGAGAGCGAATAGATCGGTGCTGGGAGCGTGTAATCCCGGTTTCGAATTGAGATATAGTGAGATATCAAATTAAGTATCTAGTACGTCTATATTGTTATATGTTTATTGTTATTCATGTTAGAGTTTATAAAAGAATTGCATATAGTATGTATAAGGTACTCCTTTATTTTGAACAAAGACATTAAGTCAAATAGAAACGGTATATGCAATTCACAATACATATAGTTGCAGCTCATTTCCTACTCGATTCCAATTAGCATTAAGATATGTTAGTAATGTTCAAAATAGATAGAGCTGAATTCTTTATCAATATCCATCAACTCTATTTGATTCTAGTTAAATGTTTCTTATTTTGGATTGCATTAGTATTAGTTAAAGTAAAATTGAATTAGTAAACAACATTTCTCTGTTAAATGTTTAATAGGATTAGAGATACTAAAGATAACATGTGTTTAATATTTTGTTGCTATAATAGTTTAAGATAAATTGCATGTTGAAATCATATGTTCATAGAAATGAACATACTACTCTATAACAATGAAGCCTGATTATGCTGAAATCGTTATTCTTAAGCAATAACTTCATACAATAGAAACAATTAGTATCAGACAATGCAGTTTGATTATCCTATTTGCGTCTCTATACAGCATCATATCGTGCGCATTCTTTATTTTTGAATTCGAGGAGGTAATTGATGTTACTACATCAATTATGTAACATGCAATTTCCTCAACAATCCAGCTCAACATTATTAGGTGCGGTGGCCCGAATGGGTCCCGCAAGTGGTTGACGGCTACAGGAAAGAAGTAGGAGACATGAGTTGACCTGCTGCAGTATCCTGCTGTGTTTTGGGAGGAGAGCATGGTTTGAGAGTTCAGATCAAAATTGCTAGACTAGGGATTAATGAAGTTCATACCAATTCTTGGCAGGTCTTGGGGGTAGTCCTGGTTTGTCATAGATCCTGCTGGTCCAGGTCGGTTTGGATGCCGAAGCATCGCAAGGACGTCCAACGTTCGACCCTGCGTGTCATCGTACCGGCTGGGCCTTCATCGTTCAAAGCACCATGCCGGCCCGGGGGCCGGGCGGGCCTAGCATGCCTCAGTCGACTGAGGAGCTTCGACCTGGCTGCCCACCTCTTGAGCTTCGTGGACCTCATCACGAAGATCTCCGCCCTCAACTGTTCCAGCGGCCTGCGCGAGGTGCCACACCCACCCGGAGCCGCGGTCCGGCGGTCCGCGTGTGCATCGTTCAGCGGGATGGAGTAGGACTCAGCAGATCTCGGGAGCTCACCGTGATGTTTGACCTGTCAGGCAGTCTATTCATTTGTTCTGTTCATGTTTGGTGAGACACACATCGAACAAATCAGGGTCCGACCCCGTTTTGTCTGCCACATGTGTGACTAACATGTATGACTCACAGAGGCATTTTTCTTGGGGGGGCCAAGCTCTTTCATAGAACGTCAATTCACCCGCCTTCTTGGATCTAATCCAAGCAATCCGGAAGGGGCCAAAAACCGTAAACCGACCGAAACTTTGATCCACTGGGTAGGGCTACTGTCCCACACCCCCAAAATCACCCACCCCAGGCAACTTCGAAATGAAGGTAGTTGGACCCCGAGGGCGAGGTTGTTCAACAACAATTGAATGTAGTCCGCGATTTGCTCAGGGGTGATGGTCTATTGTAGCATCTTTTACAATTTCAAGGAATCCCCTTCTAGGGAATCAAAAGGGAAACGGAATTACTATATTCTTTTTCTGGGCCAATCCCCAGTAGTGGAATCATGTTGAAGCCACTGTGACTATTTTGATTGCACATTGTGAGGCAAGTGTCCGACAATCTGTTCAGGTAGAGCCAAAGACCGGTTTCAGGGTCAATGTTTGTTGGGGCCCAAAAGCATCAAATCAGCTAGAGGACAGTCGGACACCTGACTTCCAGTACTGGGAGATGAAAAGGACACATGAAACAACAATACATGGCTCTGTGTTTGCCCCAGAACTTGCTGCACCTCCCCACTCTCCTGGTGCCACTGCCTTCACTCTTTCAGTGGACGGAGTCTCACTCCCTGGTCTTTTCCGCCTGCGGCCAACATGCGGTACCCCCCCCCTGAAACACCAACAAAGCCGGGTCAGCTGTTGCGAAGACCTGTGGTACGGTCCAATGGCTGGTATGGTCCTGTGGTACCTACCGAGGATGGTGCAACGATGTTCCTTTGTTATTGATGCTTATAAGAGTGACTTTTCACCTGACCAAAAGCAGGAAGTTTGGGGAAGACTCCTGAAACAACCATTTGAACGTCCAAGACTCCGCTATAGACAGGGTGGTGAACGTCCCTTCTTGTTGCATTCTGGTTTAGCCCTCCAACAGGTCTATCGTGACAGCTTCGTTGCCCAGAAACCACACTGTTCGGGTTGAAACCAAAGGTCGACCTAGTTTGTCCAATCAAAAGGCCCCCCACATCACCTGGGAATCGACGTTGAGACGTCGACCGATCTCGTTGTGCAGGTCCTGCAGCACCGGAGCGCTTGGGATCCCCTTCGGCGCCCTGACTAGTTCGACGGCAGCCTCACCCTCACTCCGATCCAGTCAGACAAGGGCAGAGAGCTTGGTTCACCTGAACAAACAGACCCCTCACCTGGGGTACCCAACTGGGATAGTCTACTGTAGAGGGTTCTGAAAAACCTTTGTTTGGATAGATCCCGGACGACCTGTCTGAGACTGGCATAGATGCCGCCCAATCCTCTCGCCGGGTCAACTACCCGGCAGAGATGCCAGTCCCAGACAGGTTGTGTCATAGATCCGCTGATGCTTTTTTTGGACCTCTGAAAGGTGCGACTCCAACAACAACTCGATCCGTACTTTTGTAATTACTTTAAAGCTAAAGGTCAATACAATCAAAAAGACATCCGGGTCCGGGATGAGTCAAAGCCACTCAAAACAGAGTTTCGACACCATGTAGCGAACGACCTCCTGGGTAGGTCAAGCAAGGTATCCTGGTGCCATGACCCACAGCCATGCGCCATCATAGGTGTGACACATGTTTTTCCAGGAAAGCTGGTTCTTCAGTCCGTGACCGAACTTGATTGATCCCCTGGTTTGAGGTCACGAAACGGCCGGAAAAAGTCACAAACAGGGACTCCACAAGGGTCACAAACTGAAGAAGCTGCTTTATCAGTTTTTTTTGTATTAAATATAAAATGGATATAGGATGGATGATATGAGTCGTGGACCCCCCCAATCTTTTCTCCCGGCCACCAAACCCCTATTTTTTCAACTTAATGGCTAAACTTAAATGTAAACATAGTCAATGAATGTCAATGACATGAATATCGAGTTTGTTAGTTTCGTTTCGATCCAGCCGCTGACCAAGGATCAGTAAGCCCATCGGTCGAGGAGAGCGGTCTCCAGAGCGGGGTGGTATCGACCGGTCACGATGCTGTTTCGCCTGCGCACTGGGAGATGAATATGGAGAGATGGGAACTTCTGCACTGATGGGAACTTGAGCATTTTTTTTTAGAATCACACAACCTTTTGGAGGATTTTGAATGGTCTCTCTTTCTAGGGAGGGTTGAAGTATCATCGAGATAAAGAACCTATGGATGTTCAAGTGCTTGATAGAATGCACCCCGCCTCTCAAACAGCAGAACCCCCACAAACAAAGTGCGGAGCTTTGCCACGAAGGCTTTTCGTTTGGGGGGCCCGCGGTTTGGTCCGACGGCCACGTGTGGGGCTTTAAAATGGATGGATGTTCATGTTGATCTCTGTCGTCCAAAAAAAACCCACCAGGCTGCGTTGGTGGTTGTGGGGTGACTCATCGATTTCGCCTGCGCACTGGGAGTTGCCGAAGCAAGCCAGTTCTCCAGCGTCCACCAAGCAGCACTCCAGCGTCCACCAATCAGCTGCAGGCACCCCTTGAAACATGTCTAGAGTCTACACCCTACAAACGTCGGTCGATCATCACCAGCTGGGCTTGTAAGCTGGGCTTCTCTTCTTGCCATGGAGCTATGGAGCCCCGAAACAGGACTGCTGCGGCGCTTGAAACAGAAGGATCCCTTGGGCTACTTCACGGAGGAACGTGTCAGGGCCAAGAGGAGCTTCCCCAGAGGCGTCATGGCAGCGCGGTCGAGGGTGTCGGCTGGTCATGGTGGAGGTGCCCGCTGGCTCCGAAAAAAGGGAAGGTTCTGCAGTGCTGGTTTTCAGTCAGAGTAGGCACGGGACTCCGGTGGAATCCGACCTAACACATGGCATGGGACTTTGGGGGGCTTGGGGCGAAGTACCATCGAATTGGCATGAATTTGCAACAACTATCACTGCAGCGTGCTTCTACTATCCCTTTATTTTTGACACAACAAAGCCAGAAAAGACGGGAACCCATGCGGATCATTGGTTTTTAGCTTTTAGCTAGTGACAACAAGGTTGGTATGAACCAGCAGAAAATCCGCCAGAAAGGTGGGGCTTTGTGCAGCAACAAGGACCCTTCTGCAGTTGGAGGCCCAAGAAGGGATCATAAGGCATGGTTTCTAGTCGTTGGTGGGCTCACAACACGGCTCCAAACCGACTTGGATTTTGGATGTTTTGTTGAATGGTTCTCACGATCCTTGGCTGTTTTCGTTGGAGACTAGCTTGTTGCGGCTCTTAAGCCTTTGATGACTGTTTCTGAGGATGGATCAAGAGATTTCGATGGACAGGGCAGGATCAGACATGCACCCGGTTGCCCACTTCCATGTTGGATCGCGTTCTGATTCCCATGCGAACCATCCGGTCTTAATTAATTGGTCGGCTTCAACAAGAAGCTTTCGGCCAACATCGAAGAACAAGACATCCGGGGTTTCCGAAGGCTTCTTCGACATCTCCCAGCTGGAGATCGTCTTGATGGACCCTGAACGGGCCACTTGGAGAAAGGTGCTCGACACCTCGTCTCGACCCCTCATCGACAGGTCTCGACACGACACGGCGCCCGCGGTCCCGGACGGGTCTCATGGATGGAAACGACACCTGGACCATCGGGTACCTGGTTCCAATGGTGGTGTAGGGTAGGTCCAGCCAGGGACGCTCTGGGATGCTCCACTCCGGACGCACTGGCGGGTCCCAGACTGCTGTGACCCGTGGATAGATGTGGATCACCCTGGGGTTCTTCGGTCAATGGTGCCGTAAATTCATGGAATCCAAAGGCCTTTCACCAGGTGTTGCAGCCTATCTAGATGATGACACACATGCACAGCGTCCCCAGGAGCCATAGCCATTTTTAGGGCTGTCATCGACCCCAGCGACGAGGCAGTCGCGTTGGACCCCCCAGTGAACCTAAAACGCGTTCGTCAGACGCGTTCGAACGCATGTTCAACAAGCAGTGCCTTCGAAGCTGTGGGTCAGACCCTCCAGTTGCAAAACAGGTGGGTGAGCGGGTCGAGGCTATGACGGTGATCGGCATCTGGTTGGCTTTCAGGTGACCCTCCCAGCAGTCCCAGCATCCAGTCACGAACATACCCAGGTAGAGATGCCGCAGAGTGTGTCTTGGGCTAAACACGCAGACTCAGACCGCGCGTGCTCTTCGGACGTCTTTTTTGGCGAATTCACGCAACAACACGAGCCCTGTAGCAAGTTTGACAGACATTATCTTGTTCTTATAGAGAAGGGTATCTTTTCATTTAGAAGGTGACTTGGTTTCGCATAGGCTGCATGACCCCCAAAATGGCAGTCCTTTATTACTTCCTTTCTGATCAGCATCGATCGCGGAATGATGTCTACTTTAGTCATGGAGGAACCACTGGAATGAGTTGACCAAGCAACTATACTAGGAAGTCTGTTTTGTTCACAGAAACTACATAGAACTATATATATACCTTCTATGAAGAACATCAGGAGTTTAAACTTTCGACATCCAAAATGGTCTCCAAAGGTATTCATCATCCTCATGCCAAGGGGGGTTCTTGGACCGGGATTCTGCGGTTGCATTGTAGCTGCTTCTTGGGCCACCTGGAACACCGACTCAGTAACTACCCCAAGAATCCGGGCCCGAACCAACAAATAGGATTTTAAGGGCCCAGAGGGTGCGACCCTTGCCATCGAGGGTCCAAGGATTCTTAATTACATGGTAATTAGTTTTCATCAGCTTGTTTAATAATTGGCTGATATTATGCTGCATTCAAATTCACTCCCGACTTTTTGTCCGAGTTGTTTCACAAAGATTTGGCATCATCCGATGCATGATATCCGGCCCCAGCTCTAAATTAATCGACTTGGCCTCCAGGTCCAACTCACATATCATGGGATATTGGGATCTACTGTATATCAATGATCTTTGAAAGTTTTGAGCCTGTGACTGACTGCAACCTTTCAGTCTTGTCAATTCTTTATTCTATTGGGATCTACATTATATATTGGGCTCAGTCTGTGACTTTCCAGTTTCGAACAACGTTTGGACACAGTCCTCGGATTCCAGAAACCTCAATTCTGACTTGGGTGGTGTTCTTTTTACAGCTCGGATCGCTGGATGTTTCGTTTTGGTTTCTTCTTGGACACTCCATGGGACTGGAATATATCAGTATAGTCTATCAGCATCTTCAAGCGGATTAAATGTTTACCGGAGGCATTTAATGCATTTTCAGCGACAAGACATCGCAATCAAAACAACACTATATATTTCAAGGGTTGCACACATGTACTCGGGAAAAGGATGCCATTTGGATGCCACACAACACGGCGAGAAAACACCGCCTTGTCACCATAACATACCATTAAAAAAAAGAAAAACATGCATTAAACAAAAAATGTCCTGAAGAGGCAGCGGTAATAATTTGTGCCGTTTCAAAGATCTATACGTATACCTACATCGATAAACCACCCCGATGTAGAAATTAGCCATACATGGAGTGTCAGTGAGTGAGTCTCACAGTTCCCTCTCGATGACCGGCATCGATCGTGCTTGAGGATACGGAGGATGAAGCTCCCAAACCCTTGCTCTTGTTTCTGGGCGGCGAGGGAAGCGTCACACGTTCGAATGCGTCACATGTTCAACCTTGATTTGGGATCATTGATCCATGACACATAGTCGTTTCAAGTGAGTTGACACCATCAACCAGAGAGATACTGAAGAGTCAAAACCCGGCATGGCGCCCGGCACATGGCAAAGTTCCACTAGGCGGAAGACGCGGCGGTTTTCATTGCCCACAGGGGGGTTTACCTGGGTACCGAACCAATCTTACCAGGAACTACCGATCTTGGAGGACCCAGAGGTACTCAGACACTCCGGATCCATGTATGATCATATATGCCTACATTGACCCCCAACACCACCCCGATGTATATCAATATTCCATACATGGAGCATCTGGGGTATAGTAAATGTGAAATGAGTCCTGTGATAAGTCCTGTGATCTGTGAAGTACCGATTCCACCCGATTCCACGTCGGCCAGGGAACGTCCACTGTAGCCTAGAGCGCAACCCTGGGTTTCCGGCAACCATCCATTGAGTCAACCTTCTTTCATATGGTGGAGTCCTTTGGATCCCGTCCCAGAATTTCAATACTGAAGCAAGTCGTGTGTGCTTGTCCAGGACTATGGCATACTCGCTGATTGTAGAAGAAGGCTGAGAAAAACAAAAAGAGTCCGAACTGCTTGGCAGAATTGAGGTGGCACGTTGTGGAGCCACACAGATCCACTTCCCAGACACGACTAATGGGAATGCCATAGGACTGTCGATCAGTTGGGGTGTTTTCAGGGGTCAATGTAGAAGCATATCTTGCCATACATGTAGTGTGTGAGTGTGTGTGCAAAAAAGATGTTCACTGTCTTCAGAGTAGATGCCACGCTTTCCCTTTGAATCTTTTTGCGGTGGGGATCGAAAAAATCTTACCGCTGCTTCCGAGGACCTTGATTCCAGATCCTTTGGATGAGATGCTGAAGCGTTTCTGGACCACATGACGTGTGTTGACGGGTTGGCTGGCGTGACTGAGGACTGAGGACTGCCTCCAATCTTTTTTACGGACTGTTGGATTTATTCCGAGCACGGATTTTTGCCAGACGAGTGCAGATGCGTATTGTGTATCCAGAGTGCAGACTAGACATTTTTGTTGCGAGCATTTTTTATCACATGTTTTTTAAAGCTGCAGTTAGGGCATCGTTTGGTCATGTCTTCTCATATCTTTTCATGTTTTCTGCAAGCCGAACCAAACCGGGGAAGCATGTGGGCAAGCACCGTTGAATTTAACTACCAGACTACCAGTACAATTGGTTCCCAATGCCACTTTGTTCAACACGGACAACGCACGTGTTCATCCAATTTCATTCACCGTGAGAACTGTTTAGTGTTTCAAATCTGCCTGCAGACTCATGGTCAGAGTCATGATCAGTAAAGGAAGTGCACATTTAGCCTTGTTCTTCCGTAGATAGCCCTTGCTTTGTGTCGTGTCCCAGACCATCCATTGTACATACATTGTGGTGGTGGTTTGCGGGGTAAATGGATGGATCCTGTTTGAGCTTTTGGTTTCACCACACAAAAGGGGCACCACGGCACAGGACTTGGGACGAAAGCCAAGAGTTTCACAGTTTCACCCCTGGGCTTCTTCTTTCTTCATTTGGAACATATAAACCCTGAAGTGGTTTTACGCTCCCCATGGGGGGCTTGATTGCTTCAATCAAGAGTCTCCATTAACAGCCCTGCTCATACATGCTACCCTTCAACCCATGGTTCCTCCATAGTTCTTGGTCGAGCTGCCTCAGGCTTAAAGCACTACTTCACCAAAGTATGTGATCTCACCATTCGGAACATCGAGGATTATCGCACTCGGGCCTGAAAGACAGAATCACTGGGAATGGAGCCTTGTAGAACAACAGATGGAAATGAGTGGCATTTTTCATGGTCATCGGGCGATGAGATAGCCCTTCCTTCCGTTGGGTCCTTCCACTTCCATGTCTTGTGGTGGGGGGGGTTCGGGTCCATCCTTCAGCCACAGCATTGGCATATATATTGGCATGATGGTTCTCTTTCGCATGAGCTTAGAGCTTAGAGCTCCACCATCTGCACGTCGGACCGAAGTCGGAGTCGCTCGTAATGCGCTCGACCCGCTCGTGCAGCACGCGGATGGGTGGAGTACACGTCGACGTGGTCGGAACGGCGGAGTCCAGTCGACCAGAACGTGGATCTCGTCGACGCGACCCGAACTCGGACCCGAACTCGGACCCGAACTCGGAGGGAAAAAGGACTAGAATCCGGAACGGGTCAGGGGTTTGGAGCCTCAAGGCACTTGAAGAGTTTAGAACCGGACTCTTTGCACTGGTTCAGCCGAGACGATGAAGCACCATGGTCTTGGTTGCAGCGCGGTACTGACCAGTGAAGGAGCTCCACCAACCCACCCAGATCCTCCGCCGATCCTGGTCGCCTGCCACCGGTGGTCCGGTCGTCACCGTTCGACCGATGGACACGCCGACGCCTGCGACACCGCAAAAAAAGAGGAGCCGACCAAAAGCCGACTGACCCAGTATATGATCCTTAGAAAATGGGACGTCTGACATGACGTGACCCCTTTTGAAAACAATGGAAACAATGGCAACATAGATGAACAACGGGACATGACCATATGAAAAAAGATTTATTCAACAAATCTGTGGCATAGAGTCCATGCGGTCCCACTGTTTCGCCATGCACCGTCTCTAGGCATGGACTATCGCTTTGTGGAGCTTCGGTGCAGCGAGCTGGAACACTTCCCCAAGATCGAGCACCTCGGTTCGGTCGAGCCCACGGGTTCGGCCGCGGAGGAAGGCACCCGTGGAGGAAGGGACTGGAAGGAGGACCTTTCGGACGAAAAGAGGCGGCACTTCTGTGGGGAGCCACGCAGGATTGTGGATGGGTCAAAGACCGGAAATTCTGTGATTTGTGATTTATGATAGGCCTTTCTCGCTTCTGGAACCGCAAGGTTCCAAGCTTTTTGAGGCTACGGCACGTGGACTCCACCTACCACCTCCATGCCTCACGCCACCTGGGTGGAATGGAGAGGACATGGGAGGATGGTGCAAGAGATGGGGAAACCAGAAGTTGCGTGGGTGTTTGAGCATCCAAGAGCCAGTGCCAAGCTGGACACTTGCAAGACGTCCAAAGCAGCGCAGCTTGGGCCTGCAGCCCCTTTAAAACCTTAGCCTTGGATGATCTTAGATGTACCATCATCATAGTACCTGCAAGTCTGGATCGCAGTGTATGGGACCCTTGGGGATTGCAGAGTTGGGTCGTTACGTCCCAAAAACACGATGGAAACAAGCACCCAAAATGGTCGGTGGATCTCTCCGCCGCTTTTGGTGAAGAAACCGCCGCGTTTGGTGAAGAAACCTCCGCCCCACAGCGATTGAGTTGTCTCTTGCAGTGCATGGTTTGGTCATTGTTTTGGCATAAACACGGAAGCTTATTCCAGGACCCTCCTGTCGGTCGGGTGTCTATTTATAGCCGTTAAGGGGTGTCCGTTAACCACTCCTTGAAGGCCCTGGTTGATAGTTTCTAGGGGTGCTGTGGCCTCTGACACACAAACCGGCCACAGCACCCCCCTAATAAATACTGCTCAACACATTCAGTCAGGTCAGTCCATCATGAGGGCCAAGAGCAACCCAACCTGCTTCGGAAAGGCCGGTTCCTCCCGAATCCTTCGCGGGAAGCATACATATGGATGGTTGCAGAGAAAAAAAAGAAACCACATGTCCTATTATCACATATAATGGTGACCTCAGAGTTATAAATGGACCGTGAATATTAATTACTATTAAGCAAATACACCACAAAAATAGATGGACCTACTAGTTTTTTCTGGACCCTGATTGGCAGCTGGAACCTTGCTGCGTCTTGCCACGGCGAAAAACACAGACCGGCCGTGATGAGCTGGCAGATGCTTCCAAACCTTTCCTTTCATGTCCTTTCCTTTCCTTTTCATGTTCCTTTCATTTCCTTTTCTTTTCTTTTCATGTTCCTTTTATTTCAAATTCAAATCAATATTTTTCTGGGATGTTTCTGGATTTAATATAATTTAGGGTTTGCACTTGATCAAGGCAAAGGGGGGGGTTATTCTGCAAAGGCTGTGAATGTGAAGTATACACGGGCTCGCGATCCGTCGACGTGATGTTCGACCTGGTCGCTGAGGTCATCATCAGCCACCGGAGGTGGATCTGGCACGCGCCCGGGCCATGAATGTGGCGCGCATTCCCACTGGAGCCGCTCCTCTGAGTAGAACGCGGTGAGTCAGGGGCCTTGATTGTGAAGGAAGGAACAGATTCCAAGCATGTCCAACGCGTGCTGCATGGCAATGAAGGACACATTCTGAGTCCTTTGGCAGATTTCTTTTGAACTGTAGGGATTCAAATCAGCAAAAAGAAACCCAGAGCTGGTGGGATCAGCCAAGAACAGGTCGATTTAATGCCGTTCTTCGGCACAGGTTCACTCACCAGTTTGGCAAATTTGTGGATCATATACGATTCACCTTGTGAGGAGCTTACATGATGTATAATCGTTTTGAGATGGGCTGCGTGATTCTGGGATGATGTAGTTGAGGGAAGACAATTTGTTTATGATGAGGTTCTCAATGAAGGTCTTGGCCATTTCCAAATAACCGTGTTGTTGTGCTTTTCTGGGAAAGCTTCCCAGGACCTTTGCCAGTGACCTAACTTGAGATCCTTTGAAGTGAGGTCACCTAGTAGGTCACTTGTTGATCCTGAAGTTCGGTCACTAGCGTTCGCACGGAACGGAATGCCGCCCGGCTCAGGAAACAGAGAAGGCTGTGTCTTCAAGCTGAAACGTTCAGTTACGTTTCGCCATCAAATGAGAACAGTCCAGCCTCAAAGCAAACGCGCTCGCCGACCTCGGCGGCGTCGCGACGTTCGCAGACGTTCCGCTGGTGAAGGCGGTTGAAACACTGCAGGTGGAGATCCTGAACACGAGCCTCACTGAGAGAGAGGCTCTCTTCCTGCAGGACCGCCGTAGCCGACCGAGTGGCCGCCGTCGTCCGCGTGGTCCTCGTCGTGCACGTCCCCGCCCGGTGCGTGGTCGATGCGCTCGAGTCGAGGACGAGGTCCGAAGCGTGGTGAGACGGGTGGGATGCTGAATGAGTTGGGGTGAAACAGATGGAGCGTGGTGAGACACGAGATGGAACACCGAGGGGTGGCTCTGTGTTCAGCTCACGGGAACGGAGACTGTCTTGAACGTGGCTCTATGGTCTTGGCGACCGTCCGGACAGTCACAGTTGTCTGGGAAAACACCGAACATGTCTCGGATCTCCACCTCTCCTGGATAGCCCTGGCCTTAGTTGAGCCACTTTCTCCCGATCTGGTTTCGTCGAGGTTTCGTCGATCGGGAAGACGGTCCACCAGAAAGAAAGGGTTGGAAGATGTTGGAACCCAATATGGCAATGTATTGGCAAGTTGAGATCCTCCACATAGGAAGTGGCTGTTTGGAGGAAATACAGTTTTATTTTTTCCAGGATTGACCTCTTCATTTGTGACGCGAGGAGCACTTGAGTGCCTTCAAGAACGGCACGGACTTCTGCCTTAGCCACTCCATCTATCGTTCCTGGAAGAAAATGGTGGCACGGATGGTCGACTATGTAAGGATGTGCAGGTTCTATGGGAAATGGATGGAAATGGACACAGGTTTCACCTTGCCCTACTCTTTTCTGACAAGGCTCCTGAATTCCCATGCAGTTCCCATGTGCTTTTGAGACTGCAAAAAATATTGAAATAGGTATCATTGATTATCCCTCACCTGAAGATTGCTTGCATCACCAATCCTTGGCAACTTCCGAGACCTTCTTTGGGGGTATAGGCTACGGTATAGGAGAAAGCGTTTGCCCTAATCTGACTTCGTCAAGAAGAATGGTGGGCCCCAAACAATGTAGATGGCAACCACAAGGGCGTATATTACTTTGGCTCATCCCCTGCACCGACCGTACGGGCGTATATTAATACTTTGGCTCATCCCCTGCACCGAGCGTCTGAATATTACCCAATAGATCATTGTTTCTGTTTTTGAAACCCACAACCTAACCAAGCTCCCAAGCTACCTGGACCACCCAAACGTCTTTTTGTAAGAGTTGTCCACTCTAGGTCGGAGGCCTTGGAAATTTTCCAAGAACGACTACAGGACTCGACTGAAACAGACTGGTTTTAGGAAGGTGGCCTTTTCATCTCCACTACCTGGCTTCGTGTGGGGTTGCCCTTCACTTCAGCTGGTGCAGAAGACCAGCCTCGGTCTCCATATTGACTTCTAGAGGGTGTGACATTACCTAGAATATGTATTGAACACCCAAGGCTTCCAACAACCATTGATTGATACAAAGAATACAAAGGACTTTTTCACTACACACCAGGTCAACCATTTAAACATCGTCTTCGAAGTAAGGCGGGCTAGGGAAACAGAGAATATATGCGAACATACCAGAACCCTCCAAGAAGTCACCAATGGAAGCCCACACACTACTGAGAGATCTCCGGACAGGACTTCTTGGTGGTGGTAGTAGTAGTAGTCGTCGGAAGGTCATACAGTATGAGAACATGTATGGTTCACGTTCGTCTCGACCGATCCGTGAGCCAATTGGCACCGAACTGGAACCGATCGAACACGGTCTCCGTCTGCCCTTCTCCGTCCAAAACAGACCGGTGCGGTGCATTGACCCGAACTCGGACCCGAACTCGGAGGGACAATGGACCCAAACCCGGAACGGGTCAGGGCTTTGGAGGGGGTCTGAGGTTTCTCAATCCCTGAATTTCGAGGAACTGGGAAAGGGCTGTGACCGGAGCGTTTGGGTAGACAATTCGTTACATGCACCAGCTTACCCCATGTATGCCCCATCCATGTAGGTAACTTTTGGATGCTTTGGGATTGTTTAACTACCTACATGAGGGGGAAGAACTCTCCGGTTTGGGATATACGGGATGTACATACCATGGGAACTCTCTTGGGATGGTTGTCATTGCTTTTATTCCGTTGTCTATTTTTTGCGACCCAACAACTGCTTTTGGACCGTGTTGGATGGACAACTGAAAAGCGATCCGAGAAAGCTCACGAGCACTCACGACCCTCGACCAAGGCCTGAAAAAAGAAAAAGCACCAGGAAAGCCGCTAGGGACCAATCTAATCCCGAAAAGGAACACATCGAAAACTCATTCCAACCCATTCCTTTTTTTTGCGGCACGTTGTGTGACATCCCAAAAAGCTTGTCACAAAATGCTCAACCATCTCAAAAAAACCGCTAGCAAGTTGCATCGCTACCAGGAGCAAGGACGCTAGTAGCTCATGGCCTTACCGCTAGTCACTAAGAAGCTACTTCACGACTTGCTAAACACTGTTGCCAAAAAACCTGGCAGGTTATGTGCCCAGCCACACGGTACGGAAGAAGTACAAGACCGTGGTGGAACACTTGCGGCGCCGCTTCCCCGCCTGCTTCGGGGACCGGGAGGAGTGCCAAAGCACTCCGCTGCGGTGAGGTGAGCCTGTTGAGTGACCAGTGAAGCAGTGTGGAGAAGCCAAAACAGGTCAAGAGGTCTGGTCCAGGTCGTTCTGAAATTGTCCAGGTCGCCAATAGGCGCAACTTCAACATCCTGCGTGGTTCAACATCTAGTTCCGATTCCTTTGAAAAGGCTAGATCCAGTACTTGTAAGCATGTGCAGAAGGGGCACAATCATTTGATATCATTTGCTTTGGGTTTTAGTTTTTTTTTTTTTTTGGGGGGGTGAAACGACATGTTGATTGTATGATGTATTTGATACGTTTGATTGGTATTGTAAAATTATGACTGACATGTTTGACAATATAGTAATTCTATTATATACTATAATCTAGACATGTTATATGATTCGAATGTTATATAAGTTTAGTTTAATCAATATATGTTTATCTTAATCAATGCAGAAGACCAGATATTTGAAAGGAACAATGCTAGTGTAAATAAACATATTGGAATGTAACTACTATTCACGATTGTATGACACATTGGATAGAACATATGTAACAGAATGCTAATTATCACAGAACTGAATAAGTTGTAATTGCAACATATAACTAAGATAATACAATACTTCTATTAAATTTACGTGTTAAATTAAAGTAATGTCATTGTTTTGTGTTCACATTTTACATATATATATATAAACAACACACAAAACATGTATTGTATGTAAAAGATATACTGTGATGTTAAAGATACAATAGCAGAAGTATGACTTTTGGGATTTAGGTATTTATTCAATATGCTCGATCTTTTGTCGAGACTACGAACAGCAGGTCGTGTGTATATAATGTCCAAAGTTTGCAATATTCCAATGAAAGCAACGATTAGGAGAGACTTTCTACCAACTCCTAGTGAGGGACACAATTTTTTAGGTACGGAAGAATCCAAACTACTTAATATACGCACTACAATGCCTGTGTCACTACACAGGAATCTCCAGAAAAAGACCCAACTATCTTGATTGGTAGTCTTGTTGAAGCTGTCATTGTCGAGACAAATGGATCAACTTCTGATGTCGAGACGTGGGATGCTATTGTCAAGTCTGATGTCGAGAACCCCACTGAATTTACTGTATTGTACCTCTCAAAGAAAAAACAACGGATCTACATTGAACCTGGAAAAGACCAAGGAGCACTTGAAATAGAACGTTTCAATGGTCATGCTTCTAGTCAAAGTCTGTCAAAGTCTGTCAAATCTGGTTCTTCCAAAGTTGACAGTCTTTGATCCAGGACAAGAGCAGGACTGGACTCTCAAGTTTATTCCACAGTAGTTGACCGGAAATGGTGAGAGCTGTACGTACGAAGACTGTCGAGTGGTCTCAAAAGGATCATCTTTCGTTTAGAAGATAATTGGATGGGGTACTCTAGCACCTTTGTAATATAGAGACTTTGTATTTTTGGTAGCTTTAATCTCGATTTTCATGGCAGATAGTTCAGATCTATAGGATCATATTTTGCCTTTGTCAGGTCTTTCATATCACATTGAAGGCCTTCCGATTTGGAAGATTCGCGGGAGGTCCGGCTGAAGCTACCTACATTTGGAAACAAGAGCTGGGATGGAACCAAATACACTGAGAGCAAGTGCCTGATCAATATCTGTATGCAGAACCAGCATTCTCAGGTCTCTACATACCTGGTTAAGTCCTACTACGTAGGAACCTTTGCAGCGTTTTTGCAGTGTATCCGTCACAACCTAAAACCTCCGCCAAAAGAGATGGCCAAATCCGCTGTCGCCTCACCCCAATTGATATGCGTCCTCGCTTTCCCTCAAAGCCTCATAGGCATACAGTAGGTCTCAATAGGTATATACCAGGACCCGACTTGACAGGCCTCAAAAAGACACCATTTTGGAGACAGAGTCGGGCCCAGTAGACCTATATATAGGTATTACATGGGGCATACGACTAGCAACGCACTCCGTCTAGTTCCAATCCAGGAACTCCACTGGGTCTCGCTGTCACTCGCTGAAACAAGACACCTACCTCACGAGCCGGGGGGGGGATGGTCGCAGCCTGCGTGATCCCAATGGAAACTCTTGGAAGACATCACAGTGATCATTTGATGGAAAACAGAAAACACTTGTGACTAAAGCCCAAGCAGTGACTGCATTGTTGATTGTTCCATTGTTAAATCAGAGTCCATGCAACAAGAGCTTCCATAGGGGTCGATGATTTGCATTTGAAATAGATACTGAGAGCGTTCTCAGTGTCAACTTGCAAGAACACAGGGACGTCCAAGAACTACGCAAATATGCAGCAAAATATCGAACACTTGAACTGAACAACTTTTCACCGAGCTCAGTTCCTTGAAACATGTTTCAACATAGTCGTCACCGGCGCCGCGAGCCAGCTGGGACGTCGCGAGACCCGGTTGGACGGAACGGCTTCGTGATGGACCTCGTCAGGGACCTCGTCTTAGTTGTTTAAGATTTGCGACTTCCAGGGTGGCCCAAAGTTTGACTATATATATACATATAACTATAATTATATAGTATAAAAAAAATATATATTGTAAAGTTGAAGAACCATGCGATTGACCTTTCACGAACTGACAGCCGACAGGACAGCAAGGTGGGACGTCACGAGCTCATGTTCCGTGATGTCTCGGTTCGAACCCCGAACCTAGGCCTTGAGCCTCCCGCGAGCCCCAAAAGGTTCGTGTGTGCGCTCATTCCGCGCTTTGCACTGGTAGGCGGAGCCTAAGGTGCTCTGGATCGGCGCGCTGCCATTGACTTTTCGCTTGCGGATTGTTTTTGGTGTCCCCGCCCTGGAGCTGGACAGGTGGTGAACCTTTGGAGTTGGTCGTACAGTGCCCTTCATTGGTTGGTGGCAGTCTGAGGTGATTTTTGGCTCACTATTGTACCGGAATTGTCATTCTCGAGTACTTTGTGAAGGCTGGACACTTCGGAAGTTGCTGAGGTAATTTGGTGCAAGTTTTGTTGGCTCGCAGTATCACCTTTTGATTTTGCACGATTTCGAATTTTACAATGCAGTCAAATGGGCAATCATTGTATGTTGACCCGAAGTCCAACGTTGTGCATTATGACGGTAATCCAAAGTTGGCTGAAGAATATGAAGAGCGGGTATGGCTGGGTTTTCAAACTGTGATGAAGGAAGAGAAAGTGTCCTATGCAGCAAAACTCAAGAACGCATTGCATGGCCGTGCATGGACACTCTGTCACAGGAAACCTGAGATCGCAGCTCAGAAACTCCTTCAGCTGAGTGAATCGGATCCGAGCACAACGACAGGACCACGAGCAGCAGTACAACTGGTGGTAAAAGTTGTGAGGAATGCTTGTGAGAAGGTTGCTCCATTGCTCAAGACCCAGACCTTCGAAGACTACTTCTTTGAGAAAGGTCGAAGAAAGGCATCCGAAAGCATCCAAGACTACATCAGTCGCCGAGAGAATGAATATGAGAAGCTGACAAGTCTGACACAAGGTCATACAAAGTTGTCGACTGATTTGCAAGCCTTTTTCCTACTGAGGAATGCTGGTGTGAGCTCATCGCAACATCGTGCCATCCTGGGTCAAGCAGGGAATGAGTATGATTGGGACAAGATTGTTGAAGCTATGCTCATTCAATTGGACGGTGGTGATGACATCAGCAGCAACAAGGGTTGGAAAGGTGGTTTCAAGTCAAGACAACAAAGCAGCTACAATACAGGTGGCAAAAGAAGCGCATGGGCCTACCCGATTGAAGAGGAGTGGTCAAGCTATGATGGTGAGACTGAGGATGTGTATGCAGTTGATGACTGGTACTATGATGATGAAACTGCTGAAGAAGGAGTCCCCATCTATGAAGTCGAAGAAGACATCCATTTCGACATCGAGGAGATGGAACATGCCGTGGAGGTGATGGCAGTTGATGACCTATCTCTGGAGGAATTGGACATCTTCGCTATGACTGCTCAGAAAATGGGTAAAGGTGCTTCAGAATATGCTCGCAAAAGACAAGCGGTCAGAGATGGAAAGGTCAACAGAGGATATCAACCTAGCACAGTTGGCCACAATCGAACAGCAATTGCATTGGATGGCAAGGTGACTTTCAATGCAGGACAGCTACAAGACAAGTTGCAGCAGATCAAGTCACGGACGCAGTGCTATGACTGTGGACAAAAGGGACACTGGCGTGGTGACAAGTCATGTCCAAAGAGCACGAGTTCATCATCAAGTTCAAAAGGCGGCAAGAAAGGCTCTGGAAAGAAAGGAGGCCGCAAGGGTGGTTTTCTCCAGAGGGCTGGAATGGCAGCAGCGATGCTCGCATCGGCATCAGGACAGCTGCTCGCATCATGCCAAGAAGCCCTGAACTGTTTGAACCTGTCGTGCATGGAGGAGTTCCGTGAGTTTGACATCAAGGATCAAATCCACAGCTGGCCCAAGTTTGAGACCTTTGAGGAGCTGCAGTCATTGTCGCAGGTGGACGCCTTCATGACAAATGAATCCGAGTTGGCAACAGTCCCACACAGTCTGACATTCATGGCAGGAGCCGGACGCGAGACAGTGCCGTCCGGAATGTGTGTTGTTGACACAGCTGCATTGATTGGTTGCGGTGGTGACCGAACATTGGATCGTTTCATTGGAAAGTTTGGAAGCGAGACAACTCTCCAGACATCCAACAAGGTCCTGAAAGGAGTCAATGCTGACGCACCAGTTCTTGTGCAGCATCAGCAGTGGATCGACATTCACATTGCCGGTCAGAAAGGTCGTGTGGCATTACACCGAATTCCCAATTCTGATGTTCCATTGTTGTTGGGCCTTCCACAACTCAAAGAGCTTGGTGCAGTCATCGATCTCACTGCAATGCCAAAGCCGACCATCCAGTTCACATCCATTGGTTCAGAGAAGGTGACCTTGGAGTATGGCAAAGGTGGTCATTTGCTCTTGGACATTGGACACAACAGTGAGAAGAGAAAAGACACTAGGCTGGCAGGTGAGACGGTTGAGGTGTTTCATCAGTTGAAGGCGAAGGACTACAACGTGGAGGCGATCAGGATCATGAAAGGGAAACTTCGAAAGAAAGTCCAACAGATGGCTGAACAGGCCAAAGAACATGGAAGAGCTCTATGGAAAGAACTTCGAAAAGGAGCCATGAAGCGTGGGAGAAAGGTGCTTGTGAAGGAGCTGTACAGTGGAAAAGACGGTGGTGTGGTGACAATGCTGGCAAAAGACAATGATTTCGCATATGGTCGTCCCCGGGATTTGTTGCTGGGAGACAACTTCTTGAAGGAAGAAGACAGGCGCTTAGTGCTTGAGGAGATCAAAGTTGAGAAGCCAAAGCTGATCACCATGGGATTCAACTGTGATCCCTGGACACCGCTTAGCAATTTCCTGGACGAAGACACTCGTACAGCACAACAAGAGACAGCACTAGCACATCTGACATTTGTGAAGGAGATTTGTGAATTGCAAGTGTTGGAAGGACGACACTACTTGTTGGAAAATCCATTGTCATCGCAAGCTTGGAGGCATTTGATGGAGATGTTGGAGCACATTCCACATTACACCGTGCGGATGGATCAATGCATGACTGATCTGAAGGACGTGAATGGTGATTTTGTGCTGAAACCAACCCGTTTCGTGACATCCTCTCCGGTTTTGGCTTCATTGTTGAGTGTTCGCTGTTCAGGTGATCATGACCATGCCGAAGTTCAAGGAAGAGGACAAAAGGACGGGCAAAACATCTCATCATTGCTGGGACAATGGACACCTCAGTTGGGGGTGATCATCCTTGAAGGAATCCAACGACAAACACTTCTTGAAGAGCAATGTGGTGAAGTGAAGTACCATCTTGAGGAAGCTGATGTTTTTCATAGTGCTTTGAAGAGAAGCTCAGAGGTGGTGTTCCGTCAACGTGAAGAGGAAGAGCTTCAGACATGGGAGGAGGTACCCGTTCTGTTGAGAAGCGCAATCACCAAGGTGCATCGACAATACTCCCATTCATTGTACAAAGAGAACTTCAGTAGACACCTGAAATTGTCAGGAGCCTCAGATCGGGCAATCAAGGCGGCAATGCTGTTCACATGTCCCACATGTGAGAAGGAGAGACGCAGTCCAGCAAAGCCAATCGCTGCCGTGCCCAAGTACAATCACTTCAACCAGTGTGTTGCCATGGACATTGCACACATTCCCGATCAAGATGATGTGATGCATTCCTTCTTGATGATGGTTGACATGGCAACAAACTATACCATGGCATCTTACCTATGTTCAGGTGACAATCCTGGAAGACCAAAGAAGCCACAATCATCACAGTGCCGAAAGTCACTGATGGATTGGATGGAAGTGTTTGGTGGTCCGGAGAAAGTGCAGGTGGACCAAGATGGATCACTCAGAGGCGATTTCCGTGATTTGTTGGATCGCTATGGGATTGAAGAGATCCTTGTGGCGCGAGATGCACATTGGTCACATGGCATTGTGGAGCGAAAGATTCTGACAGTGAAAGAAATGATGTTGAAATTGGTGCATGACAGTGAAATCCGTGGTGCTACATTGTCAAGAGTGGCGGTCATTCAGTGCACCCAGACGATCAACAGACTTTCGAACTTCAGAGGATTTTCGCCTGCTCAATGTGTCCTTGGTTTTCAACCCAACCTTCCGGAGATCATGAGTGATGGAAGACGAATCCCAATAGCTGACAACGAAGATCATTTCGCAATGGCACAACGGATGAAGCTACTACAAGATTGTGAACATGCTTTTGTGAAAGCCAATCATTCAGCATCGCTTCGTCGTGCATTGCTGTCACAGACTCGTCAACAGCCAGGTCCATTTGACATGCACAGCCTCGTGATGTACAAGAGGAAAGGCTTGAAACACAAGGTGTACAAGCAGTGGCATGGACCAGCTCGAGTCATTGGCAAAGATCTTCAAGGCTACTGGCTCATTCATCGCGGCTCGCCTATTTTGGCGCATCCTCACAATTTGAGAAGAGCAATTGCAGAGGAACAAGAATTGATGCTGGAAGATGATGACACACTACCAGCACGACCAGGTGGACAACAAGGATTTTTGGACCTCTCAAAACCTCAAGATCCCGTTGATCTTGACGATGATGGAGAAGATGCTAAAGCTGGAGACTATTCACCTACAGAACCTCCAGTTGATGATGGTGCCGTAGCAGAGAGACCTACTCAAGGAGAAGAAGAGGAGATGGCACGGACATATCAAGACGAATGCACATCCAGTGGTGATGAATCCCGTGAAGTCCGTGAGATGAAGAGAATTGCGAGGCATGAAAAGAGGAAGAAAGAAGGTGAAGCAGAGGAGACAACAGAAGCAGCAGATGATGATCAAGATGAAACTAAGAGGCTGAGGAGACCAAAGAAACCCGAGGAAAGCTCAAGCAAGAAGAGAAGGAAACGAAAGAAGAAGATTGAAGAGGCCAAAGAGCAACAGAATGTTGAGGAACAATCTGTTCCTCAAGGAAGTCAAGAGATGAACCTTCGAGTATGCCATCAAGTTCCATTTTGGATGAAGAACACAAGAGGAAACGTGATCTTCTACTTGATGATGTACCAGAATCCATTCGTGGAGCGATGAGACGAAGGCTTGAAGACAAGGAGGTGGACTCATCTGGTGGAGTTGAGATGTCCGCAGAAGAGAGAGAAACAATGTGTGTGGCATTCCTAGCAGAGAGGATGGACACCTACACCAAAAGGAACAAGCACACGGAGCTAAACCCTCAGAAGATGAGGTCACAGCTTCCACAGTTCACAGACAAAGAGATCGAGGAAGCTATGCAAAAGGCTGCGGAGAAAGAAATTGGCACATGGCAACGCTTTGATGCCATCGACATCGTGCCTCCGGATGAAAGCAAGCAAATCCGGAAGGAAAGCCCGGAGAAAGTGATTTCCTCAAGAGGCGTTTGGACAAAGAAGGATGATGAAAAGAGAGATGAAAATGAAAAGGAAGAGCTTGTACTGAAGTGCAGGGTCGTTGGCAGAGGCTTTCAAGAAGAGTACGACGAGAACCTCCGTCGTGATTCGCCAACATGCTCTACATTGTTGGTTCAGGTCATTTGCAGCCTGGCATCATCAAGGCTGATGAAGTTGACAGCAGCTGATGTCAGGGGAGCCTTTTTGCAAGGGCTGAAGATTGACCGTGAGCTGTACTTTGAGCCTCCAAAGAATCTTGGAAAGGCTCAGATTCCAGGAGTGCAGCCAGGTGCCTTGCTCAAACTCAAGAAATCCATCTACGGCGTGAACGATGCCGCAAGGCAGTGGTATCATTCCATCAAGGGAATCCTCCTTCGTTTGGGCTGGGAAAGCTTGACATTCGAGCTTGCCGGTTTTGTGCTTCGTGACCCAGATTCAAAAGAAGTGATAGCCATTTTGGCTTTACATGTTGACGATGTCCTCATTGCGTGGGATGAGAAGAAATATCCCGAAGAATGCAAGAAGATGCAAGAACAAATGCAGAAAGAAGTTGAATGGGGGCAATGGAGGACTGATGGAACTTTGAAGTTCTGCGGCAGATCCTATCACCAGGATGAGGACGGGACAATCCATGTTCATGCTCAGGAATATGTGGAGAACATGAGCACCTACAAGGTCAGTCGAGAACGTGGCAAAGACAACAATGCAAAGCTGACACCAAGCGAAACCAAGGCATTTCGAGGACTACTTGGTCAATTGCAGTGGTATGCCCGGATTATGGGGTACTCCATTGGTTTCCAGGTCAGCAGACTTGCCAGCGAGATCAAGGATTTGAGGATGTCAAGCCTCAAGGAAGCATCAAAGTTGGTGAGAGAAGTCAAACAATACCATCAAGAAGAGGAGCTCATTTTTAGACCAGGCATGGCTTGGCAACCGGAAGACATTGCAGTGGTAGCAGTCCATGATGCATCCTTCAACAATCTTCCAGGTCACAAGAGCCAAAAGGGATATTGGCTGGGCATTTCAACACCCGAGTTGATCAAGGACCGGACGAAGGTACACCACATTCATTTTGTTCATTGGACATCATCCAAGATACAAAGAGTGGTGCGGTCAACCTTGAGTGCTGAAGCCTATTCCTGCTCAGAAGCTCTGGATGCCCTCAGTTGGTTGAGAGCGACCATTTTGGAAGTGTTGCATGGAGATTTGGACATGCGTCACTACAAGGAACATTTGCATCGCGTGCCAGGTGTCACGGTGACAGATTGCAGATCACTATATGATTGCATGAAGTCAGAACGTGTGTTGCTTTCTGATCGCAGACTGTCCTTGGAGGCAGCAATCATCCGACAAAGCTTGCAAGAAGGTGTTGAATGCAAGTGGGTGCCATCAGAGCAACAACTGGCAGATGCATTGACAAAGGCGCTTCATCGAAAAGGCTTGGCTTATTTGAATGATGTGCTCTACTCCAACAAGTGGACACTTGGCCCAGATCCAAGATTGCCAGAGACATCGAGGAGCCGGAAGCTGGAAAGCCCAGAAGAAAAGCCAAAGCCAGAAAAGGTGAACAGCCATGAAGAAGCCGAGATGATCAACCAGAAGCCGATTGAACTTGAGGAGAATGAAAGTTCAGCAAGCCCCAACAGGACAACCCATATATCCACAAGTCCCGGAGTAAGTGCGAAGTCCGTACTGATGATTTCATTTGCACAGCAGTTCCTCCCTACAAATGCCGAGCCGGACGTGAGGACGATCCTGCCCCAGTTTCCATGGGAGTTGATGTTTGCGTGCGTGATCATTGTGCTGACAGGTCTCTTTTGGTACAACACGACTTACTACACGGAGTGGTTTTTGTGGTATGAGGACCTTGCATTGTACAAACAAGGTGCACTTGTTTCGCTCACAACAATGCTGGTGGTCGTGATCGGGTTGAAGACAACAGTTTCACAGAATTCAGAATGTTTGATGTTGATGTGGGGTGGAATGGTGATCATGATAGTGTTGCTGGTGAAAAGACTTGATGAGAAGACATCAACGATCTTTACCCTTTTGGGCCAAGAACGCAAGAAGACTCAGGAGCTGATTCATGCAGGTATGTCACAAATGTTCAATGAGAACAACATCATGCTGACAGGGATGGACCGCATGAAGCATGCCATCAACGAGGATTTCAAGAAAGTCTCAGCGTTCATTGGTGATAGCAACCGATTCACCTACCAGAAAATGGACGACATTGCAGAAGAAAGCAATTTCAGGATCACAAAAGTCATTGACAGGTTGATCAGGATTGAATACAAACAAGAACGACAAGAAGTAAGAGCTCTGGATTTAGAGAAACGTCTGAAGCAAAAGAAGAGGCATCGGACCCCATCCATGAGTTCAGATGAGAAGCGAGCAATCCTGTTGAAGAGGCAGGACAGAAGAGAAGCCCCAGGGACTCCAACGGAGTCAGAAGTCATGAGCATGCTGGAAGACCCCGCAGTGCCGGAGTTATTTGTGGAGCCAGGAGCAGATGGTCGGCTGGCCCCGCATGACGAAGATGAGAGTTTTGGTGAAGATCACGGAGATGATCATGATGCAACGACAAGGGAGAACATCGGCATGACTCAGGACAAATGGGAAAAGATGACAAGAAAAGAAAAGAAGTACTTTTTGCTGACAGTGATGTGGGAAGCGGCATGCGTGTACAAAGATGAAGAAAACATCAATAGCATCAGCCAACAAATGCAGATGCTTGCTGATGAGATTAATGCTGAAGCCCTGATATCAACATCAGGAGCAAGTAGCTCACATCACGATGTCCAGGTGTCAGAGCGTGAAAGGCCACAGAATGTTGAGGAATGTAAAGTTGAAGAACCATGCGATTGACCTTTCACGAACTGACAGCCGACAGGACAGCAAGGTGGGACGTCACGAGCTCATGTTCCGTGATGTCTCGGTTCGAACCCCGAACCTAGGCCTTGAGCCTCCCGCGAGCCCCAAAAGGTTCGTGTGTGCGCTCATTCCGCGCTTTGCAATATATATATATATATATCACAGCCTAAGGAAGTAGACACTGGCCGCATGCCCGTTTTCTTAGACACCCCCGGGTGAATATCCACCGGACATGATTGTCTCCAAGTCGCAGTTCACAGAAGTTGTTGTCGCAGTTCTGCAATCACTGTTGGCCACCCTGATGTCGGACGGACCAAATGATGGTTTCATGCATGACTTGACCAAAACAAACGGGGTTGCTGGCCGCGGGGTGGGTGGATAGCGGGTCAAGTTCATAACATCCTGGATCCTGAACAACAACAACAAACATACGAGCGCCCTCCAACCGGTTACCAGCTGAAAAACCCATCAGAGGAGACCAGTTGGAGGGTGGGCGCTGGAGGATTGATTGCAACTGAGCGGAGGAACACAAGTGTTTTTGCATCATCGGTACAGTGTGAACAACATCGGTACGGTGGCTTCAGGCTTCAGAATAGATGGCACAAACGTATTGATGGGGCCTGTGGACAAATACGCATCCTCAGTCTTCATCAGACTGTCTCTTTGTCATTGTTTACTTAGACCGACCAGTTCAGCAAGAGGCTTGGGTAAAGCAGATGCAGGGGAGTTCTACCATTTTCTGAGGTTGTTCCATTTACTGTATTTTATTATTGAAACCCTTGAGACCTACATTAACCATAATAATTACGTATATACGAATGGACACCCCACATATTGAAATGTAAGCTTGATGCACCTGAAGCACCCACATCCACCAGCTGAAATGAGATCAACATCAACAACAGACTGCTTCGAACTTTAGATGAAAAGATATGAGCTGCAGAAATTTGTGTGGGGCCATCCATGTGAACAAAAAGACATTCGACAAGTAGACTAGGTCCAGGCGTGCTCCAACAGAAGGTCCCTTGGGTCGTGAAAAGGTTTTTTTGGCGCTCGGCTCGTGGGACCTCAGTCTTTGACCTCCAACCATTCGTTTCTGAACAACATGTAATGTAGGGAGACATTGAGATTCTGGATGGTTACACTGAGGTTCCAGATGCGGAACATCGCTTGGGTGGCTAGATGAACCTGGTTTCTGGTCATCACTCCCTCGGTTTTTGTTAGGCTAATTGATCCTTTGACCGTCCTAACTCGGCCAGTCCCGCCACAACTCTACCAAGTTTCCTTGGGTTTGGCGAAAGGCTGATTTTGGTGTCCCTGAACTGGGTGAATCCTCGCCTTCTAGGGAATATGTATGCTTTTGGAATATGCTTGATGTTTTGCATGTTTTTGGTTTCCGGGCTCATTGGCAGCAAATTCCGAGCAGTTTTCTTCCTTAATGATCGCTTTCCTCTACGTCTGGATTGTTTGTTTCCACAACCGGACGTCAGCGCCTTGGAAACAGCACAGATGGAGAGAGAGTTGCTGCTTGACCTCACCCGGCAACTTGCAGGCTTCAAGGCAGCTGTGATCGGAGCCTGCCCCCTAGAGGGCGGGCTTCGAAGTGACTTTATTTCCCACCTAGCATTGGATCACCAAACACCCAAAATTGTGTTTTTCTTATTAAAACAAGGGTCAAAGCAACAAAATATAGCAAGAACAAGCAGCAACGCATTGCAACCATCAAGAACCACTTCAACAGAGGTAAACCGAGTCTTTGTGGCCTCCAACGCTCCCACAAAAGAAGCTCTGGACGGGACGTGCGTGTTTCTTTTCTATTCTGAGAGAATCTGAGAAACAAAAACATGTTATACAATGTTGTTGTTCTCTCTCTTAGCAGATTTAGAAGGATCCAACCTTTAGGAAGCACGAAGCCCCAGCCCCATCCACTTGGAAGCACCGACCGCTCTTCCGAACGACCGCTCTTCGCCGCGCTCTCTTTGCCGCTGCCGAACGTGGGGGACCTCGGTTGGGGTGAGACGGTTCATGGGACTGGAGATATACCCGTTTGGGCTCCTGGCGTAGTAACGAGAAGCTAGTAGAAACAAGTGCCTTACTAGTAGTAACAGGTGCCTCCGAAGGTATTTGGACCCCAAATCCACCCACCCTGGCCCATCGAACCGAAACGGAGGTTGGCCAGGAGCCCAAACGGGATACTAGAACCATCTATAACCCAGACCATCAATGGGACTGGAATATATGTAAACATTGACCTGCGTGGCACCAACCCTGGCCTGATTGGTAAATATGTCCTACATTGATGGTCTGGGTAATAGTGGTCTCCAAATAGATGCTGGCACGGTTTCCAATACATATTCTTAGTGGGGATCTACTTTTCTATCTATTTGGTTTCCAAGGGGGGGCCAGTTGGAGTATCGCTGGTAGACCATTTTTGTTAGCCGTGGAGTACCACGGGTTCGAGGGGAAAACAAGAAACACATCTGCCTGGACCCGACTTCAAGTACCTTAGAACATGGGATATGATCCCATTAAAGAGGTACGACTGTACCCATTTTCCCGGGTACGAACGGGTCGACTCCAGGTACAGTGGTTTCAGAGTCGATGGCACAATCCTTCACAACTCGTTGCTGGTTTATATGGACCCCCATCTTAAGGAGATTCAGGACGCCAGTGTCATCTATTCTGAAACCACCGTATGGGAATGGGGGGGTTCAACCTGGAGCCCTGGTCCACCATGTAGGACCATATTTGTTTGAAGAGGCCGCTTAAGGTTCATTACGTATATAGGAAAAGTTCAATCCCCCAAAAAAACACCGCAAGAGCAAAGAATCTACGATTCACTGCTGGCAATCCTCCAACAGGACCAATGGGAATGGCATATATTTGCCTCAGTTGGGGTAGTTGATTTCAAGGGCCATTGGGGCGGCTTATGGCGGTCAAAACCAGGCTTCCTTGACCTAAAGTTAACCTACCTGGAAGGTCTTTCGCACCTATGTCCAACTTCCTATCAACACAGATGTCAAAGGGGGCTCTTAGACTCGTTCGGTACCATACATGGGTGAATCCTTGACAGCAAATCCCAGCGGACTTCTTCGGGGTTTCGACCGCGGGAGTTCGGGCTGAAGCTGCCAGGGACCCGAACTCGGCAAAACACCGTGTTGCCATAGACCTTGTTGCCACATGCAACTCGGTGTCTTGATGGACTTAGCCCTAAGAATCCGGGCACGAAACAACACAGGGTTTGGTGAAGGGGTCCGGACCCCTACGTTTCGATAGAAAGAAGGTCCGACCCCCTGCGTTTCGGTGCAGGGCTCGGCCCGTTCGGATTCAAGAAGGAGAGCTTTTCAAGAGCGGAACTCCCTCGAGTCGGGTACTGGAAGCAGTTGGCACTTCCGCATCCAATCCTCGTTCTTCAGAAAAAGAGGTCGACACCTGTCATGAGCGGAAGTTTTGCCCACCTGACCCTCGGGGAAATGGCGTTGGTTGAATAGTGTATATATTTTGTATAATATTTGTATAATATAAAGGGAAACGTGTCATACAACATTTTGATGGAACATTTCTTTCACCAGTCCTACGAGGAGTCAAATTCTTCGTCCTGATCTGGAACCAAAGTGGGATCTTTCTTGATCGGCTTAGCCAGGTCATGTTCTGCACGGCGGGAACTGGCAAGCAGGGGAGCCCAGTGAAAGCATGTGGGCCAGCCCGGTGAGGGTTTCAATCTAGCCATCCACGGAGTGAACATACCAATGGAGATGCAGTCGGACTTTGTTCCTTAAAGCCAGGGCTAGAGCAAAATTGATGAGTCTTTGAGACAGACCATTCTCAGACCATCTATGGGACTGGAACAGTTACTTGATACATCATACCTAGTAGTGTGTGTCCCATGACCGGGAACAGTCCATAAAAGATGTATCATTCTTATCACCATTTTTGAGATTTTTGGGCCTTTAATCCCGTCCCCCTAATAATAAACACGGGGCCCCCCCCCCCCTAATAAGGAAACCTCGGTCGCATTTTTTTTAATAGGGGGTCCCTGAAATCGGGGTGTCCAAAATAGGGTCACCTGGAAAGAGTTTCAAAACCAAAAAGTAATCCAGGAAAATTTTATATAAAATCCTTTATTAAACTCATATCAAAAATGCAAAAAACCGCCAGATCGAAGGGTCTTCCTTTTCCCCTACAAAAACCTTCATTAGAATAGTGATTCTTCAGTAGACTAACAGCTAAAGCTTTCGAAAGGTGATGTCGCTGTGCCATGCGGTGTTGCATGACCTCGGTGGCAAGTGCGTTTGCGTGAGTCCGTGCCATTGAGGGAAGGAAAGCCTGCTGGTGTAAGCGCGGCGTGTCATGGTGGAGTTTTGGGGAACCTAATAAAAAAAACTACCCCCAAAATCGACCATGTTGGTAGTTTAGTAGCGGTTTGAAAGGGCGGCAATTTAAAACCAAATATAAACCGAATTTAGGGGATCCGGCATGACTTTTTTTTAATTGGGGTCCGTTTTTTAATAGGTACTCGGGATTACTAAGCTAACGTTACAGAGAATGGGATACACCCAACATTTACCCCATGTTCAATGACCCATGTAGGTAACCTTCATTCCGTGGCCCAAAAACATCCATGACGTGGAAGGGCACCTCCGTCGGACCATTTGTGTATCAAGGGATGTATGGGGAGGGTTGGACACGGCCCACCACTTCATCTCCACCACCATCCAGCCACTTCCTTCTTCTCACCAACTGTACCTTCCTTCCGAGCTGTAGCTGGATTTGAAGAACTCTTACAGTCACCGCCCTCACGCCGAGCTATCACGCCCTTCGTCACGTGCCCGAATGATCTGTGATATATACAGTCACCTGGAACTGTCGGAACTCTTGTTCTGTTCACAGGTCGACAGAGACAGTTCCGACCCGTCGTGGAGAGCCACCAGGACACCCTAAGCCTAAGGGGGTGTCAAACTTGATAGCCCCTGCCGAAACGAGGTGAAGGAGGGGTGTCCACCTCCCCGACCGTGGGTACTAGTAGATTCCTATATATTAAGGGATGTAACATCTCTCATATGGCTACGGCCAGAAACATGAGGCTTGGATCACACACCCAAACCCACACACGATCCATACCTCGATCCATAGGGTATGGATCAAAAGGTGGGTGTGTGATCCAAGCCCTTGGATCACACAACTACTAGCGCTACCACTGCCACAACAACAACAACTTCAACAATTACTACTACTACCCCTGCTGCTACTACTGTTGTTACTGCCACCACTCCTACTGCCACTGCCACTACTGCTACTCACTACCATCACTAGTATTACCACCACCACAGATTTAGCGGAAGCCACTAGATTCAACTTCAAATTGACTTCCCATTCTGGCAAAAGATTTAGTGGAATCCGCTAAGCGTGATCAGAGCCGGGACTCGACGAAGACCAACGCTCTAACCATTAAGCTATGGAAGTGGAGGATCCAACCCAACTACACCATATTAAAGAAGGCGCCAGAAGACAAGATAGTGGAAGGCCAAACAGAATTAGTAGCCACCACCTTCACAGTGAACTGGTGAGAAAGTGGTGGGGTGGAGCGCCACCATGCAGATGTGTTTATATCGGGGGCTTGGATCAAGTGACTTGTCGGTTTGATCCATAGGGCTTGGATCAGCGCTCTGATCCATAGGGTTTGGATCACTCTCGCTGCAGCGCGGAACGATCCATACCAGGGTTTCTGGCCACACCCATATGGTTGCTCAACCCTCAAGAGAGGGGGGTTTTGGGCCACCCATCTGGTCGTCCTCCCGCTGGACACGCCGGCCCCCGCAGGTCTTCAAGCTCCAAGGCTCCGCGCAAGACCGTCGGAAAGGCCGGGTCGGTGGAGCATCTCTCGGAGTGACGGGTTGGTGAAATGGATTTGTATGTGGGGGGGTTATATATGGGTTATATATATATATGATGTGTATATGTTGCTTAAGTAAAGTAAAGCGATATATATATAGTATATATATACACACACGTCATGATAGACCTAGAAGCTGAGTGACCTCTATTTTGGATCACCAACCCACCCCAAAGATGCTTTTGTTCATGTTTGTTCCATCGGTGGTCAAATGGGTTGCACACCACATAGATATGTGTTTGAAGAAGAGAGCGTTCTACTAAGAGCGAAGTTTGTTCGTGAGGCCTCGAGACGGATATTACCAAAATGGTTCGTGCTCACACCCGGTTCTTGGCACCCTTGAGAACTGGAATTAGCACCCACGTGAGTGCATTTGTAGGGGAGCGGGCCCTTGAACTCCGCGAAGAGACCTAAAGATGTGACCGATTTGGACTCCAGGCCATCCGAGAGGCAGGCTAAGCGGTTTTTCGTGGATCATTGGTTCTGACATGAGTATGAACCATTGATATAGGGAGAGGATGATGGTGAGGTTGTTCCCTCGGAACATATCAATATCATTTTGCACTCATCTTTGGAAAAGGATCCTCCCAGTTTTCCGGTTGCCTGCAAATCCAACATGCAATCCCCACAAGGGGCAGATCGTCCTGGCAGCGACTTCTAACGTCCCAAGCACCATACCTATACATAGTCATCAAATATAGTCGGTTGCATCACCTGAACATCTCGGAACCTGCTTTGCACATCGTTTCCTTCCTGTTTCCTTCGAAACTTTTCTGTTTGCCCAAAGCTGGTGGACGTGGATACCGCCCAGGATGGCTCCAAGACGCAGGCCACTGGCGCTCGCAATGTTGGCCTGGCATGGGGAAACCTGAGACTGGACCATGCGAACTAAGCTGCAACTAAGCAGACCGACGGGAAGAACTTACTCCAACTGCAAAACAAGATGGCGTTGAGTTGATGTCATTTTGCAGGGTTTGCGACATCTGGTTTGCAGATAGTGTAGTCTAAATATGTTGACGTGAAGAATGCTCCACGCCTTCAGCTGTGTTGGGGGGTTCTTTCGCAGCCTGAGCTGCGAGAGTGATTGGAATGGTTCGGAACTCTCACTGTTGAGGAGAGACACCCTGCAACAGAGCACTCCAAGTCCCGATCATTAGACGCGTTTTATTCTTCCACGTAGCCATGATGCTTCGTGGGCAGCTGACTTTGCAGGACATTGATGGTACTTCTGGATGTGACTTTATTAAGTCATGCGGCAGGGCAGGGCCCTCATTTTTGTGGGCAAACTTCTTGGCTGCCACTAGAGCAACGCGGTTGCTAAACGCACCACCCAAGAATTCGATCCATGTTGATTTGCACTGAAACAAACATGGAAGTGGAAAACCACCTGTTTGTAGAGGAAAATTGTCTTCCAAGGGATTTTCCACTTCCATGTTAGTGCCAGTGCCAGGGAGTGTAATAGGCTTCACCGAACAACAAACAACCCTTAGTTTTTAATTGATGATTCTAGATGTACAACACCAAGCTTTCGATTTTGGTCTTTGAAGGCTAGACTAGACCTTTCTTGTTCTCCGCTTCGGTGCCTCCACTCTTCTCCACCGGACCGCGGAAACCGCCGAAACCGCCTGCACTGCGCGTTGTATCAGGCACCACTGCTGTTGCACTTCGATGTGAATAAGACGGTGATCCAGTCCGACAGTGTGCAGATGAAAGGCGTCGCGTCGCGATGGACCGATTTCCTCTCGTAACGCCTCAAGAGGCCCATTTGTCCGCCACAGGTGGAGCTCGAACTTCACGATATAGTCGCTTACAGACGTCACATAGAGTCAGCGAAAAACAAAAGGGATTCCCGAAGCCGTCTCCCTCAATTTCTGCTTTCACATGCCGGAAGGAAACAAGACTTACAGGGAGATCTTCTTGCTCCCGAGCACCCGAAACAAGCCGGGAACCGCCTGGACCGCCTTCGCGAAGAGGCGTATACGCTGCTAGTCGTCTTACCGATCGGACCAAGAGAGGACCTGAACGTTGAGACCTGAAGGTTCGGACCCTGCAAGTGGTACAGGATGGGATGGGTGAAAAAGGGCTGTTCAAACTCTGAGGGTGCAAGATGAAGACGTCCTTTGGGCCAGCCCCATTCGTAGCGTTCGAACGCTCCTAGTAAGGCCAGGAGCCCGGTTCGTAGCGTCCGAACGCTCCTTGCTGTAGTGATGCCAGTAGGAGCCCCTAGTAGCTTCTTGCTCCTAGTAGTAAGGGCTGTTCAAACTCTTAGGGAACGCCGGGTGAGAACCTTCGTCCTCGCCAGGTGTCGAGGAAGGCATTCGGGAAGGCATCGCAGAGCTCTTCTGGGGTGTCGTGGACAAGAACGCAGGCGGCCTGGAGATCGAAAACCGCTTTTGCACCCATCGCACGGGGACAAACGTGCGATTCAAAACGCGTTTTTTTAATTTTTATTTTGTTTCATGGTGGGTGCTCAGAATGATATGTTGATGATAAGCCATGTTTTGTGGTGTGTTTGTGTCTTTGACCAACAGCAAGTCATTGTTGTTGCGGGAATGAAGGACACCTCAACCTCACAGATGTGTAGAGAGAAACAAACAAGTTGGGTATTGTTGGTTTGTATCTCACCCCATGATTCCTCTGAAATTTGCCTGGTTCAAACGATGTTGAAGCTAAGCGTTTTATGTCTTACATGTGAGTATACACACATAATCACACAATGTCACACATATAATGGTTATACTGTATATAGTTATTATATCCCCTTGGCAATTTTCCCTATAAAACCATGGGGATTGGGCACCGACAAAACCATTTTTATACGCACATTTTTGGTGGGTTTGAGTATGGAACATATCACTTTGCTAAATGCTTTGATTTTATAGACTTTGATGGTCTATGATTTTTATAGAGAGATGATGTGTGCATGGCATCACATAGTTGTGGCCTGGATGCTTTGATTTTATAACACAGTGTGTTTGGAATTTCCAAGCTTGTGAACCGTGATATTATAGAAACTAATGTTTGTGGCAGCATGATGTCACAAAGAGCGCGTCTGTATACGCATGTGTTCCATGCATTTTGATCAAACAAGTTGGAGCTTGGGGAAAAGGTCTTCAACATAAGGCTAAAGCTAACCAAAACAAACATGAAAGTCAAGATTTGGATGCACAGGTTTTGGGCAGGCTGAGGTATGCAATTCTATATATATATATATATAGTGAGTTGTTGTTTTTTCCCCTCGCTTAACATTGTATTCCACGGTATGTGGGAGCCTTTGAGACTTTTGCTGCTTTGTGAAACTCCTTTTTGTCTACTTGGTCTTTGATTTTATAGGAATGCTTTTGGCTATAGAGGTCAGTGGTTATATTTTTATCGTGCACACCCTTCTGGGAGGGTTGAATGCTGCAGCTTTTGCACGATAAAATTGCAATGCCCGACGTGTCGTCTCAATGTTATTATACACCAAACCTTTGACGTTTATGCCGTTTTCACATGCTTGGCTTGGCCTTTGCTCTTCATGTCACCTACTTTCCGACTTCTGAACAATGCATTGAACGACATGTTTTGGAGCCTTATACCTGATTTGGCTGGTCATGGTACCCGGAAGACCCTGTTTTTTCTTGTTTTCTTTTCCAGACATGAACAGAATAGACTGGACATGGTCACCAGGGTGAAACGGCGGTTTTGACCGCTATTCTTTCGAGGGATCAACCCGATGCGGAAGAGATGCACCGGCGATGAGACTGGGAGATTGGAAGGAACAGCTGAAAGAGTACCGTACCATGACCTGGCACGGAACACACTGGTTTTCCGTCTTGCAACATGTGGTTTCTCCTGCCTCATTTGGTTTCTCGGTCCTATATAAGTTGATTTGGTTTCTCCTAGGTCTAATTTGAATGCTTTACATTGCTCGCCTTCAGGTACTTGGGAATGGATCAAAGCCGAGCCTTCCTGTACACCCCCGAAGGCACCCAGTTGTTCTCGGTGCCGCTGGGGTGAAGTGGAGGGGTGAGCTGGGGGTGTGCATGGTGTGGTGTTGCGGCATGAGCTTGGGTTTGCTTAGGGTGATTTGTTATTTTTGCCTATGGGTAAAGCCCCGAAACTGAAACTGGGGAATATGTTGTATTTGTTCTTAGCTCCTGGGACAGCGAAACTCAAGTTTGAGATGGGTTACACTCCACCAAACTCAGTTTCCCTCCTCAAACAATTCTCCAGTTGACTCGTTTGGTGAAGGAAGTTTAGGGTTCTTCAGCTTCATCAGGAGTGACATTCCTCAGTCCCCTCAAACGATTCTCCAGTCTCCACCCAGTTATTGTTTGACAGTTCTCCTTTGCCAGTTCAGTGCTTTGTTTGTCTGACGAGGAAACAAAGGAAGGTGAAGGTTTTGAGGGTCCAACCTGGGTCCAACGATGGTTACGGGTATATTTATATACATACACAGCACATACACCCTATGATTCCAAGTACCTTCTCAGCAGGTGATTGGAGACACCGCTATGTAGGATGGAGGGTCCGAGCACCTTCTGAGAAGGTACTTGGATCCCTAGGCATACAGACACCTGGTTTGCATAAGGTGATTTGCTATGTTTCCCGGGCAACATCAATCCTCTTGGGGTGGTCATGTCCTTGTTTCCCCGGTTCCTGGCAGCCGCAAAGCCGCTTTGCGCCATTGAACCTATGCAGGTTCATCCTACACCCTAAACTTGATCACCGGAGATGGTCATGTCCTGTCCTGTTCTGTGTTCTTCCGGTGTCACGTCCGTCCGAAGACAGACGTGGCAGCGGATCCAGTGACCCCTGATTGTCCGATGATTCTTAGGGAGAGATACCAGGACCTTGAGGGGTCCTGAAGAGGACCTAATAATGATGCATTAAGGTCACTTTGATTCATAATATATGGCATACCAGGATCTGAGCCGTTCGTGACCTCTTTGGATGTAAGTGACCTCTTTGGAGTCTCTAAGTGACCTCCTTCTGGGATCTCAAGTTAGGTCACTTTGAAGGTCCTGGTATACAGTATTGTTAACGTTTCTTGCAACATGAATACTGGGCCTCAAGCTGCTGGTCAACTGTTGGCTGATCGACATGTTGGCTGGCTTGACCGGTCGGGTCATCCTGACCAAAGGTGCTTAGGCGTCCTGACACTGTTGGAGGTTCTCCGTCTAAAGAAAATAAGCGCCTCACCAAAGCGGTCGTTAATAGACATCCCTAAAAATCTTTGAGGGTCTATTGTTGGACACCCCCTAGGGCGCCCTTGTGTATATAATTGATCATGGGAGTAAGTGCGAGGTCATTTGAGGTGATTCCTGAGATTAAGTAACACGGGTTTCCATCGTGTTGAGTCTTTGTGCATCAGCTTTCAATTTATATAGTTTTTGTTGGGTAGTACGGTAGTACTTACACTGCATGAGTGATCTTATATTGGCACAATATGTAGTTCTTTCACCAAGACTTCAGATTTGGTGTCTACAATGTATGTACTTAATGTACTTAGAACAAGATAACCTCATTGTCCATTCTGATTGCAAGGACACTTGGAAAAAGAAAACAGTTAAACATCACTTCTGCAGCTGTGACCTACAAGAACCTGAAGGTGCTGGTCATGAACCGATGGTGCTGGTCACTGGTTCTATTTACTTGATGATCTTGATGATTCTGTCCTATTACCTGTAACAGGAAGGGTAAACATGATCACTATTTTAGAGAAGGGCCGTTACTGCTCAGTTGCTGGTCACCCAACCACCTACATTGGGGTCATACATGGGGTAAATGATGGTAGATGTAACTATTCCATACATGGATGGTTTGGGACTTATCTTAGATCACTTCTGAAGCTTGTAACAGTTTGCTCGAATCATCATCCCCAGTGAGATTTGAACGGATAGGGCAGATCGTTTCGGGCGAAGGGTCCAAACGTGTCCTAGCAATTATATGCGTTATATGAGCAATATAACAAGATGGAGGCACCATAGGTTCATCATGGGGTGGATATGGCTGCGGTTATGGTTGATCAACCTAGGAGTCATGGTGGCAACCCTATGGATCCACAAACTCTTTGAGAAACTGATGCTTTCGACACTTTTGGCATGGAGGGTCCAGTCGTACCTTCTCAGAAGTTCTCAGAAGGTACTGTATGTGGATCCCTAGGGATTGGTCGCAACGCCACAGATTGGACGTCTTGGGATTGGTCTCAGATGGGGGTTCACCGAGCCCACCACCATCCGCGCGAGTTTGGCCGACACACGGTCGGTCATCGAAGGTATCGCCATGACCCATAGACATATTTCTGAAGGTTGATATGATCTGCGGTTAGCTTGTGTTAGCCTTAGCTTCACCGTGCAACTTGTGAAGCTCCTTAGCCTGAGTGCCTCATGTCTTTGTTTTCGTCCTGGGATCCTACTTCCCGGCCGGCCGCAACGGCTGGCTTGCCCGCTGCCCGCTGCCCGCCTGTGGCGCGGCAGGATGACATTTTGGCTGTGGGCACCACGCCATACAACTACACTCAATGGTGTAAGCGCTGTATGAAGGACCGAGTTGGATCACGGTCGCATCTTCGGCTCGAAGTGCAGAGGACCACAGAGAGGAGCACAGAGGGGAAAAACGCAGCAGGGTCGATGGTGGAAGGGTAGTCTAAGAGCGGTACCCGCCCTGTTGCTTTCTGGCGACGTTCCACACCCCCAGGACAAGAAAGCCATGAAAGAAGCCGTTTCTTGGACGCGGAAGGAAGCTGGTGCGAGACACGGGAGATATGGATCAGGAGGAAAGAGAGAGCAATGATGTGCAAGCGTTGTCCAGACAGTTATGACGGTGCACAATAGCAGTGGCGACCCAACAAAGTTGACGGAACACATTTAGAATATGGTCGCACCCCAAAATATTTGGAGATCGTGTCCTTTAATACATGGATCTGGACATCATGTTCATTCATGTTCTATTTATTTTGGAGAGCTTCAACATGAGCAAGTGGTTGGGTTACCTTGATCAACCAGCTTGGCTGGCTTGACCCAAGGTGACATCGAACATTAAGGACTAAAGACCTTCACCAGTCTGAGGTGTCCACTTCAAACTAACATGTTCGGAGGCGCTGATCCGTGCATTTGTTGGCCAATCCTAAAGAAGAAACACATGTCCAGTGCAGAGGAGGCGTCAATGCTTTCAGGGCCTCGGAAGAAAAGAACAAATCCGCTCAACCAAAACAGGCACCCCAACCGCTGGAGAGTTTGCCGCTTCCAACGAAACAATGGGAACTCGACTGCGTCTCCGCACCAGGGACAGCTCGTCTCCGCCGCTGAGCTGACCAAGGTGAGATCCTTTTCCTTGGTCGAAGGAAAGCCGGTGGAAAAGGAGCCCGTCTTGGTGTGGGTCCAGACAGGTGGTGTGGGTCCAGACAGGTGGTGTGGGTCCAGACAGGTGGACCTTCCCCTACTGTAGTTGTCTTTTTGGGGAACATCCTCGGAGAGGGGAAGTCTTGAGGAATTTTGGGGGAGGGGGGTATGTGCTGAACAGGAGCCAGGCACCAGCCTTGGTACATCATTGGTGGGTTTCTTGCTTGCGAGCTGTCCCTCGGATCCAAAAAGAACCAGGATATGAAGGCAGGAGCAGCAGCTACCATGGAGTTGGGTGCTATCCATGGATGAAGTCGGAGTGCCCATGATCATCCTTGCTCACTGGATGGGTCTTAAAACAGCCACCCCCAAACATGGAACTCCTGCAAGCTGCTTCTTCCCCCTTCTCGATTTGGCCCGACTTGGGGGACGAGATTGGCGAGTGGGATGGAGCAAGTCGTTATATAATAAGGGTGATGATGGGTGATGTTTTGAACTGGGTGAAGACGCCAGTGAAGACGCCCATTCTGGGGAAGAAGACATGCAGTATTTCGACTCCTGGAGGACAAATCCAAGGTGATGGCGAGCTGAAAGAGAGGTGTTGATGGTTGATGATGAAACCTCCCAGATAAACCCGAGACGTGTTGCACCAGCCTGGTATGCCTTCTTGTTGTCAACAGTTAAAGATACGCAATTTGTCCCATGAGGATTTCACTGTTTCTTTGGGAAAACCTAGGCTACTAGTCCTGGGGGGGTACTTCCACAACCTTGTTTTCCCCTCTATTGCCTGAGTGGATCCTGTTGCTAGCTTGATTAGAAGCTGTAGTTGGACCAGATCCATATGTTCGAACCAGACCTGGAGAGGTGTTCCCCTCGATTCACCGCAACAAAACGGCACAAAAGAAGCCCATCCAGGAGATGAACAGGCTTCTGCAGATGACCATGAGAAAGATGCAGTTGAAACATGAGGCGTGTTTTTGGGCTGCTTCGGTGCGCCCAAAAAGAGGACGGTGCCATGTTTTCAACACTGTTGCTCATGTTCGGTGACGGTCACTGTTGCTTTTGTGCAGGTCTGGTCCATATGCGCGTGGGGCTGGTGGACCATTTTCACTATGAACCGGTCCATGTCTTTGTTCGGAGGGACCATGTTTGGAACGGTGCCGACCCTTCAGCGATTTCGGAGCGTGCACCGTGCACACCGGAGCTGCAAAGGAGCTGCTGGCACTTCCGGGGTCGCATGCTCCGGAGCTGTAGCTGGTTTTATTTTCTCATTCTGCAATCTCCTGAACACCGAAAGCACCTCACTGCATCCTTAAGTCGTTCTTTTCTGTCGCGCAAACACAGAAATCCACCACCGCTCAGCCAGCGCTGTGCTTTCCGCCTTCTGCAAACACTCTGCCGCAACTTCGCTGCAGGTGCGGAAGACCAAGGAGGCAGAAGCTGCAGGCCTTCACGGCACCACCTTCAACATGTCCCTCAGCCGGGCAGTGGGCTTGAGTGATCTCTTTGCATGTAGGAGATATGAGGAAGTCATATACAATAACCTTCTGGGTTTGGTCCATTAAGTTTAATACGTTATCAGGAGCCTTCATTGTTTGGTTGGGATATTAAAATATCTCCTGAGTTCCCTCATGCCTCATGCTTTCTTCCACCCTGATTTGGGGGAGGCTCGCGGGGTTCCTGGGTACCTTGTCTCTTGACGAAACACCTGTTGTATCTGGGTCCTGTTGTTGTGTCGTTGTGTCGCTGAACAAGGCTGGTGACCTGACAAAAAGGCCCAACCATGCCCATCTCTCAGAATGAGATGTATGAGATGACGCGACTGGCATATTTATTTACCCGACGTCAATTGAGGTGTTTATCACTGTCTATCCCCCCTCTCAGGACTCTTGACTCAAATCAGAAAAAAATCAGGTTTATTGCCGAATATCGCATCCAATCCCTATATAAACCACCACTTCGTACATTTGAGACGCTTGAGTCTGAGTACGGAGATGTACGTATAATAGGGTGCCCAGGTGGGCAGACATGTTGCATCTGTTGGAAGATCCCGAAGCGACCGACCGAACTGACAGAAATCGAAGACTCCTCGGGGCTTTCGCCGCGGAACACTGAACGGGTGAGGTTTCCGGCCCTTTTTCAACTCGCTGCTCAGACAGCACAACTACCGGGACCGGGACGGTCGAATGGCGTCGGGTGCGACCGGGGCGGCGAGTACAAACGTGGGTGATGTGGATGGAATGGTCCCTTGGAAGACGACTTTCCTTGACGAACAGGGGGTGAACTCCACTTCCATGTTAGTGAGTCGGAGTGTAGTCTCTCACGTGAAAAATATCGATATGGAGACTAGATGTAGACCCCTGATTTGATGAGACTCAGATTCAGGGAAACCATTTGCAAATTACTCGTAGATCAAATTAATACCAAATAGTATGGCGGTTCGTTCAGTGTTTTTGTTTGAATATGTTTTCTGCCATAGTGCACACAAGAAGGGAAGGAAGGAAGGAAGGAAGGAAGGAAGGAAGAAGGAAGCAAGGAACCCCAAATGGTTTCAACAATGCAAACCAAAACCAAACCAAAACCAAACCAAACCCAAACCTGTTTTTTTCTTAATTGGGGGGGGAGACCCACTATGCCCTGCGCCGCCTTGATCTCCTTTGCCGTCACCCCTTCTTCTACCTGCTCAGTGACAGGAGGAACAACATCTTAATCCCCCAACTCCTCCAGCCTTCAACCAAGCCAAGGCATAACCAACCAACAAAAACAAACAGTTCTCGCCAGGACATGACACTTGAAAGTAGCTCTCCCACCTACGCACTGGCACTATTTGATTAAACCTTTGTAAATGTTCGCCAACTGAAAATCACCCCGGAGCCAAGCCAAAGCAAGCCGATACGCCTGCTAGACCATATTAAAACCCTGGAACTTGTTCCCAAAGAGACAGACACATTCCGAAGACAAACGTCAGCCCGCAATGATTTCCTTCAGATTGTAAAGCCACAGGACGAAAGGCTAACTGCTAAAGGATGCTAAAGGTGTTCAACCAAGAGATTGATCGGGATGTGCGAAGTCAAGTCCAGACTCCAGACACAGTCAGACCATGGACTCAACAAGTCAGATCCCAGGTCAGACCGTGTCTAACGCCATTCATTGTTTGTGGTGCAGGAAAAGCCAATCGAGTTGGGGAGTTGAAAAACCCAAGGAACGTCGTTCATCATCGATCACCTCTAGCTTTAACAGTTGAGCACATGTCGGAACACTGGCTTTTTGCTGGGCTGCAAATTGATACAGTAGTGTCACCAGAAGAATTAATATGCCTTTGCCGCTGCCTATGCACAAAAATGTCCCAAGCCATCACGTGCTCTTCCAGGTCTTGAACTCTTCCAAATAGGTGCGCTAGTAGAATAGCCTATAACTATATCCCTGGCATTCCAACCCTTACAATGGCTTGGCTTTCATTGAACAACCAAATTGATGCTTCAAAACATCATACACCAAATGACTCACACGAACTCCTCCTGAAACGTCCGCTCCGCTCCGCTCCACCCGCGTCACCCGGCCCCGTGCGCGTCGCCACGCCACACCGACGCTGAAACCGACTCCACCACTAGGTGGCGCAGCTGCAACGGCAGCGGCGGCCCTTTGGCATCCTGTTCCGCTCCTTTGGTGCGGACCACGAGAAGATCCAGCAGGAGTGGATGCTTGGCTTGGAGCGGGAGGGAGGCAGAGGCGAGGGAGGACAACGGGCGGGATCGGTAGGAGAGGTGGTGATCTTTAATACTGAATGATCTGGACGGGGTGGTGTTTAGATGGGTAAAATGAGACCTATGGATGGAACCTGAGAACCATTGAGAACCAGTGGAGGTGTGGAGCAAGCTCGGGTCTTTTGCAAGGTCCATTTCTCGGGTTCCTTCTTTGGGCCTCTTCCCACAGGGAGACTGACGCCAGGCGTTCTGACCTCCTGGAAGAAGGAAAATAGAACAACACCCATTGGGCCAGGCTGGTTGTGGAAGAATAACAAGTTCAGGAGTTGGTTGTGGAAGAATCTTATGCAGCTTTTCTTTCCATATATGTTTCGTTTCCTTTTGGCGAGAGACCATGTATGATCGGTGGAATTCCTTCGGTGTGCTGGTTCGCAACCGATGACCCAGGTTTTTCACTGTACTGTACATTGCATACACTTTGGCAACTGGCACCACTATGCCTGTGAGAGTGCAGAAACGTCCCTGTGCGACGAAGCGGCTGAACCAATTCCCCAGATTCGAGCATTTCTAGCGGTGACCTGCTGCAGTACATACCGGACCCGTTGCCAACTGCCTTGTTGCCTAAGTGCGATTCATTGCACTGATTAGGTTACAAACGTTCCTTCCAGGGATTTGGCATTCGGCCTCGGTTGTTGTATAGTGTTTTTTTCAGCTGCTCTGGGCATATCTCCATCCGAAGGGTGGGCTTGTTGTAATAACCATCAACATCCATTAATTATATCAATTCTTCATACAGAACTAGGGTAGCACAGGCCCTAGGATAGGCCTATGGATGGGCTAGGGTCTTGGGAGTTCTATGCCCAATTCTAGGCCCATGAGATCGTATTTCAGTTTCAGTGCCTCGTTTCCGGCCATCTCCCATCCGAGACGCCCCGGACACCGCGTCACGCGCTGCTTCTTCCCGCGCAGAACTCGGACCAGGTCGCGACCGGTGAAGCCTGACACCGGGTCTCGTGCACCGAGGAACGCCTTCTGCGAGTTGAAGCATCCGATCTTCAGTCGTCTCATCGAGGACTTGGGGCCCATGGACGGTTCCTTGGCAAAGTGCGGAGCGAGGTTTTGGGTGCGGTTGGAGTTGACCAAACTGGGGGAATCCTCCAGACCCCTCTCGGGCTTGGCCCAAGCAAACTGGGTGAATCCCCCCCGACCCCGATGAGGGACTATCTCGTCTTGGGTTTGCTTAGTATAGGGTGATGTACCTAGACCCGACTGATCCAGTACCTAGACCCGAACATGGGACGTCCGACTCCATGCAAAAACGGTATACGACTGTGCCCGGTTCCAGTTCCGGGTCGACTCCAGGAATAGATCGTTTCTCGAAGTGGGAGAATCCTGTATACCCTGGGATACCCTGGGAATACATACCTGGATCAGAATGGAATACCCAATACATCCCAATACCCTATATATCCTATAGTTGAGTATATACCCTGGGATCTTCCAACTATATATGCAGAATGTCTGCCCTTTCATAGTATACCGGGCGCCCAGTTCGGCGGCAAATTCTGCAAGGTTAGAAGATCCAGGTATATGATACCCCATATGTCACTATAGAATGGTTCTAACATGTTATACGGTATTCCGATTCCTTTATGCCATGCAACAAAAATCAACCCCTGGTTATATAAAGCAGAAAGTATATGGAACACTGCCACACTGCATGTTAGTTAAGTAGATATTCAACCGGTATGACCGGTATGGTATATATATTTACTGGGTCACTTGGGTCCAGGTACAATGAGGTTGACCAGTCCCACTGACCAATCCTGAGAAGGTCGGGAAGATCCAGCTACCAGCAGTCACGTTCGGGTCCATGGAGGTTAGTCGACGGGGCGCCCAGAACATCACATCCACTCACTTAATTAGGGACGAGCCACACTGACCCCGAGCGAGCGAGCTCCATGTGACTCACTGGTATCGTGTGTTCGACGAACGGAGCGTTCGGAACGCGGGCAGAACGGGGGCTCCTGGCCGAAGAGACGAACGGAGCGTTCGGACGCTACTATAGGTGTTCCATGGCTTTTCCCTCTTCGAAGCGAAACTCCCAGGTTCGGCCAAGGAGATTGGCATCCCCGATCGGCGGATCCACTCGATCCATACCTTGTACCGTTGCTTGGCGGGGTATGGCGAAGATGGGAAGAAAACACAATTGTTCTGTTTATTTCTTCTTACTATTTTATCGTGAAACTTGAGACTTTTAATGTTTTCTTTTCTTTTTCCTAGAAAACAGATCTTAAAAAGGAGATCTGTATTCTCAGATGGGTGGCTATGGGAAGGTGCTGGGATGGAACTCTAAGTGGGAGGTCCATGGAGGTCCTTGATGTTTTTGGGGAGGATGTTCTTGTTGGTTTTGTTCAGGGCGTGGAGGGTGAAAATGGTCGACCCGTCTTGGACGGACTGGAGGACCCCCCCAGCGAATGGGGCATCGCTGGTCTGAATAGACCATTTGACCATTTGTTTAACTTAAGAAGAGATCCCACCTTCCAGGACGCTTGAAAGACAGGTTGACCAGATTACCCCAATGCAGATGCTTAAGCATCTTCATAGAGCCTTGTATTCATACCCTGCACACCCCATGGGCTGGTTGGTTTCAGGCCTAGAGACCTCCATGACAAGTCGTGTTTGGGGAGTTTGGCACAAGGAGGGATGAGGTGGATGAGGCCACGGGGTTCATTCTTTGAGGGGGAACATGATAGGTATATATCTACCGTACCTTACGAGTCCCAGGACAAGTCATGCCATGGGATATGGCTATGGGGTCAGTTCACCCGGAGTCCCTTTCACCAGGGTAGGTTGACCTTTCAGGTATCGGTATCAGGTATAAGTCTTTCAGGTGTTTATTCGCCAGGGGAAAAAACCAGGGTCCCGGTGCTGTGACCTACAGCCACATCTTCCAGTTGCATGGATTGTCGAGGCTTTGTGCATTTCGCGGCTTTGGTGTCGTTGGTCACCTCCACTCATCTACCAAAGCCTCCGCTTGTTTTGCAGGTTGGTTTTCCTGAAAGTGGTAACAGTTCTCAAAGTTTTATATTTTATGCGGTTTGTTTACGTTTGTTTATACATGTTTATACGTATTTAATAAATTTGAAAGTCCGGGTTCGAACCGATCCTCCAAGGGCTTGGGCCCGGCTCGACCATGTTCTGGGCGCGAGGCGATGCGCATGGGCCGATGGTGATGCTGGATACCTTCACCAATGGCCCTGAGGATCAACCATGGGACTCCTGGCCAACGAGGGTCGGACGGCTGGCCACGAGGGGACTCCTCGGTGGATGGTCAGCGACGTAGAAGGAAGATCATATGTACTGTAGTTGGTATATACAGGAAGACCAGTAAGTTCGCTTGGAGTCGAGTTAGTAGAACTGGCTGGGGTTAGTAGATGGGTTAATTCTTATACTGTAATTAGATTGTGTCGCTCGTATTTTATGCCTATACCAATTAGGGTTCTTGCTCCACGGGTGAAATGGTTTATTTTACGCTAACAATTCAACACTGTTCTCAGGAGCCAACTGAAGCTTCTCAGAAGCCAACTTGGATTTTGCAGGCATCAGCTGACATGTTCGAAACACACACCGACCTGCCTAAACAGACACCCTTCCGCCAGCTTAACCGGCTTCCCTCCGGCATGTCTGACGACCAGCACCTGAAAACATTGAAACAAACTCCCTCCAAAATCACATGGCTCCAAAGAAGGGGAGCCTTTGCTAGGCGCTGTGCCATGTTTTAAAGGTCTTTTTTGGGATCCACCGGAAAAGGCGTCCGAACTTGGCATCTGTATTGGACACCGGACACCCGGGCGACGTTCCTATCGGGCGAAGCCAAGGACTCGTGGGTTCGGAGCTTCCCAAAGCCCAACAACGACACGCGCAACGGCCGGGGCATTCGGCATTCTGGGGGAATGTTTGGTTTGGGGGGGGGGGGAACGGGATTGGGGGGCGAAGGATGGTGAGGATGTAACTTGCGAGTACTTGGCTTTTGAGTTGAATGTGTTTCAACCACATGATCCATTTGGATGTGTTGTTCTACGTGTTATGGTATATACATGTTTATTTTTTTTTTCAAGCATTGGATAGTTTAGGGGAATGCTACACATTAATGACACCCACCATTGAGCAACACCTGTTAAACAATAATTAGCGCTTTGCACGTGTGAATGTCGAAAACTGCCTAGGTGTTTTAGATGCAAGAGTTTTTCTCTCTTGGTCAAGACACTGACCTGCGCAGGCTTCACTGAAATCAGCAGTTTTCCTGCCGAAGGTAGAGTTTCCAAAGAAGGTGAACCGATCTACTTCCAAAGTGGACCTTGAAAGACATTGATCGATTTTGAAGAGATATGTGCACTTTCAAACGAACCCGGTGTCTTTTGCAACTGATGTTGTAACCGAAGTCTTGTGGTCTTTATGCGACTGATGTTGGAAAATCAAAGAACACATGGAGGAAAGCGGATCAAGCTACATCCTCACTGTGGCACATGATTGTTTGGGAGAAGGTAAGGAAAACGGAGATGAGCGAGAGATAAAGGATGAACAGAGCAGTGGAAAAAAGACACTTGGTCGTGTGGAAGAGGAGGTTGTCGAGCAAGTTGAAGAGGTTGAAGAGGAAGAATTCAAGAAATGTAAGATGAAGGAAGTTGAGACTCACCTTTAAAGACCCAACATTGAATCCAGCTGTCAATCCTCGCCCTGCCATCCTGGGCAAACCGCCCCCGCGAAAACCCAGCCCTGCGTGCGCGGTCAACAGCGCGGTCAACAGCCGGGCGCTGGGTGCGAGGCAAAGTGTGGGTGAAGCAGGTGCTGAAGCCACGAGCCATGAGTCTCAGTGAGCAAGAGCGTCACTGTCGGCTCGGTGAGTCTCGTGAGGACGATGACGCGGGGTGTGTGTGTGTGCCCTGCTTGTTTTGGGCTTAAAGGTTGATGGACCTAAGTGTCGGTTGAGCTAGTTGCCACTATAGGTTGATACAAAGCAAAAGGGAAGCAGTATATGGTATGAACATAATAGTCCTGCAACTGAACCAACCAAGGGTGGGCAGCCCTGATAGACTGATACATGGGTGTGGATCAACCAACATGAACAGCATGGACCGCCCCCAGAAAAGGGGGGCAACCGGGCTTTTTGGTGGCTGAGGATCGTGCCACATGACCCACAGCCACATGACTCTGACATGGTGAATGTGGTGGGAGGTTCTGCCTTTGAAGAGGTGGTCGGTCTTTTTTTCCGGGCGCAGGGGTGCGTCCTTAGATGTTCTCTGATTTTCCGGGGCCCCTGGGGTTTTGGTGGATGAGATCTCGGGGTGCCTGTCACATCCACTGGACAGGGGACGAAAAGCCACCCCCGTTGGCCAAGCTTGACTCCATGTCACTCCGGTTTGCTCCCCCGGATCCACCGGATCCCACCGGATCCGGGCGGATCGGGTCGTTCGGGCGGTCCGTCGTTGCTTCGGCGGGTCCGGCCGATCCTTCCAGAGTGAGCGTTTTTGAAGGGTATGCTGCGTTTGGAGGGTAGCCATGTGTTCTTGTCCAGGGAATGGGCGAGGTTGAGGTGCTTTTGGTGTTTGTATCCCTAGACTTCCAAGACCATTTAAAAAATGGTTGACCTGGTTTTTGTAGTGTAAAATCCTTAGTTGATTCCATAAAGCCTATTAAATTAATGGTTGTTGGAAGCCTAGGGTATGGCTATAGGAATGGATAGGATCTTGAAGGTCAGTGGATGTCTCGTCCGATGCGGAGAGGTCCTTCTAGAGTGAACTGTTCCTCCAGGAGTCCGAATGGTCCGTGCATGGCGGCACAGGTGGAAATCCACATGCACCATAGACATGGAAGAAGAACACATGGACACGTGATGGTTACGTGCATGGCCATGCATGGCCCGTTGGATGACCACTGTTTCCTCGGTGGTTGTCCACTTCACTCCACTTCCATGGTGATTCCGAGCGTCACAAGCGCTAGGAGGTCCCAAGCTATAGATCTTGATCTATACGTCTCGTGGAGACTGTTCAGGTCCCAAGCACGGATGGCATCCCGTATACAGAAGCACCCTCCTCCCAAACATGCCCAAGCCATGCCACGCTGTTGTTTTTTAAACAAGGAGGAGTATGCTGCCAGGTCGACCGTGGCGCTCGGACAAAGGCGCGGAAGGACCCAGACACCGGTCCCGTCCGTTCCGTCTTGGTCGTTCCGCCGGGGGTTCATTCGGACCGTGTGGCGCGGTCGAGCACGAGGTGGTCGAGGGGATGACGGGCTTCCGGAAGTTCTGCCTGGAGCATTTGAATAAGCAGGTGGCCATGGGACGGCACGGAGGGGGGGAGCGGATGCCTGTTGGATGCATAGAACCTCCTTTCAGGTGGGCTTCTTTCTTGAATAATAGGTCCCCTGTTGCCTTTGGGGGGGGCTCTGTATTTTCAGGTTTCTGAACACGACCCATCCATGCATCAAATCGATTCCGGGTGACAGGAATTGATTGCTATAGCTGTTGGATTTGGACGTGTGGGTCATGTCCCATTGTGTCAAGGTGCGTCCGATTGGGCGTCCCATGTCTTCAGCTCCCCGCTGCTCCCCGGTGGTCGCTCGGCGAGTTGGCGAATTTCGAGTTCATGCGATTCCTTCGCTCTTGGCATTTGAAGGCCTCATTGAGTCAGTTCCCTTCTTTCATTCCTTGATCTTCCCTTTCCGGAAAAACATGGTTTCCAGGACCTTCAGTTCGTGACCTCTTTGGAGTCTGTAAGTGACCCTTGGACTAAGTGACCTCATTCTGGGATCTCAAGTTAGGTCACTTTGAAGGTCCTGGTTCCGTTTCTTTCGTCGGAAAGCCTGGATTTCAAGGCGACGTGACGCTTGTGGCACACTCCTGACTGGCCTCCCTGACTGGCAATACTCGTCATCAACTACCCTGAGAGCCCCCTGTGATCTGCATCGTTCTGGCCAGTTCTCAAGATCCCTCGTGGCAAAAAGAGATCCCTTTAAAACCAAAAAGCCCAGCACGTGGCATGAGCTTTGAGTGTTTTTTTGTCCAGTGAGTTTCCTGCATCTGCCATGTGTTCTTTCTACGACTGCTGGAGACGTCTCGAGACATGCACCCAGATGCCTTGACGATCATCCCTCCAAATCTGAGAGAAGTCCTCCAACCCATCACCACCGCCAGCAAACCGGTGCTAAAGGCCACCGCCGCCATCAAAGATGATTGGGCTTGGTGGCAGTTTCACGGCGAGCAGGCACCACCGACCGCACCAGGGCCGGAGAATCGGAGGTTTGGGGGAGGAGCGACTGGAGACACTGAGACTGGTGGCTCAGGTGGACCAGGTAAGACAGACCCATCGTCAAGGACCAATTTCTTGATCCTTTTTGAGACTCTTTCCCAGACACAACTAATGGGACTGGCATAGGACTGCCGAGAAACGGCCAGGGCTGGCTGGTTTCAGGGGTCAATGGGGCGGCACATATTCCAGTCCTATATGGAGCGTTTGATGTTGACATGTTCTGTTGCAGAGTTTTGACACTGCGAGACCCAGTGCTTGTGCGGTGTACGAAGACAGAGGGGAGAACAGAAGGTTGGGCCACTTGTTTGCTCGCGGACATCGACTTTATAGATGGAATGATTCGACCATTACTAAAAGCTGTTCAAGGATTGGGTTGGGGGGATGGGGCGTGTTGTTGTCGTTTTTTGTTGTTCTTTGGTTCTACGTCCAACGAACATCCACGTTCTGCAGGTTTTTTGTTGAATCAATGTTTCAAGGACACACCGACGCCCCGTGAAGGCCGCTCCAGGCTCCAGAATGCTCCTCTTTTCGGCACCATGACCTATCCAGGAAGTATGTGGATCACCTGCAGGTCATCTTTCTTCGGGAACACTGAGCACTCCACTAAACCAGAATAGGTGAATCGGATCGGTGAATCGGACCCCCCCTAGTCTTCCAAGACCAGCAAGGTTTTTCCACCCAGTGTCTTGAATCCTGAATGGAACAAGAAACTCTTTTCCAGCTTGCCAAACACATTCAAAGATGTGTAACGGGCTCCCTTAAACACCATGTTTAAAACCCACATATAGATCAAATCTATGCATGTAATCTATAAGAGGAGGCTGTTCAGTGCATCCAAATGGGGGGGGGTTATCAATCAAGAGTTTACATTAATCGATGTAAGATCCTTCATTTCCTCTTCACTTCAGGCCGTCTTCATCTTCCAAACGACCAGGTGACGTCGCCCCCCCAAAGCCTCAGCCGGACAGGCGCATGCCGGCAAGCTCATGACCCTTCTTCGGCGGAAAGTGGGGGTGCTCAGAGGTCAAGCCGGGTCAGTCTGACGGGCTTAGCCAACGAATTTGGGGATACAGTACTACAAGATGTACTGCTTACCCTCCTTGCAACAAACATGGAAGTGGACAACCCCCGGTCCGTAGAAGAGAAGGGTTCTTTCCAGGGGCCAGGCCGTCCACTTCCGTTGCATGGTTTTTGGTTGATCTGAAACGCTGGAAACAGGGCCACTGCATCGACCGCTCAGTTTTTGTTGGACACGAATGCGAGCTTCACACACAAACATATGTTTGGTCGGACATGTGAAACAACACTGGTGATCGCTTCTCATTGTGAGATTTGCCTGCGGATCAAAACCTGGAACTCCAAACCCCTTGTAGCTTGACCTTTTGTGGTAGTTTCTTCTGTTCATTTTCTGTGGTCAACCCGGGCCCCTCATGGCACCACAACCATTTCCTGGTCGGGCCGAGGGCCCGGAGGACGATCCAGGTACTGGGTCAGTCGGGTCAGTCGGTAAATCGAACGTTCGATTGTTGAACTTAAATGAGGGCACACCTGTACAGTCCGCTGTTATGTGCTGTTCAAAGAAGATGGGAAGGGATCCTAGAACCCCATATCATTGGGTGGTTCGCAGCCCTAAACCAATTTGGGGGGGACACTCCATAACTAACTGGTCTTTACCTGGCCATAGGCCTCCAATCTGAGAGAGTCCAGACAGTCCAGATGAATTATTCAGGCCCGCGTGAAGCACAAAGCTAGACCAAATGTTGAAACTTGGAACCTTAGCCATCTCCTTCATCACGGACTAGTTGCTAGCTTTCGTTCAGCCACCTCGATTGGTCACGTGTTCATAGACTTAGATCAACATGGAAGAAGCTGCTCCATCGGTGGGCACCACACTCCACACCTGGCATCCAGCGCAGATCCCACAAGACAACTTGAATGAAGACAACCGCACCCAAGTCGATGATCACCCGAAAGCAGCCCAGCCCTGCAGCGTTTCTCTCCTTCCATGCGGGGGCCCTGCTGCGTTGGCGCTCCACACACACAGTGCGGGCGGCAGGATAGCGCCCAAGTCTTCTTTGACGACAACATCGAACCCTTTGACGCCAGGAGCGTTTCTTTCGCCCGTGGATGGATGGACTTCGGTAGATGGAATCCTTTGGCACGGGTTTGGTGGGTGGATTTGGGCTGGGGAGACGAAGAAGTCAGGAACAAGTCAGGAAGAACTACACTTCCCTGCTGAAATCATTCATGGAAGTGGAGGGATGTGGGTGGCAGCACCTGTTTGGTAGTCCTCCGAACTTGGGGCCCTGCGGCGTTCTCCGGCCCATGATTCTTCTTTTCAGGGAGTGTGTAGAGAAAGAAATGAACCCAGTGGGTTTGTCTCAACAGACGGCAGACCAGCAAGCAAAACTATGTGTTCCTGTTTTGACTCTTTCAGAGATGGTCTTTGAGGGTTCCCATAATTGAACCGGATATTTGTTCAATCCTTAGAGCCTATAGCGACTCATTGGCAGGTAGCCCTTCGGTACCAGCCATGAAACAATGGAGGAGACATAGGTGTACCCGACACGCGGATGTCGTTTTGTCCTTTCAAGTGTTATTCCTTGTATAGCAGCACTGCTTGCTTGGCAATTTCTGGTTCTCCACTCCAGGGTACTATGTTTGCATGCTACTCTTTGCATGCATGGAGGGCTGCCAGGGCTCCAAGCGTCTGAGAGCGAGGGAAGCGGCAGCGGATCAACATGGTGCAGGTGATTTTTTAGCCGAAAGATATGAAGAGGTATGTTGAACCATGTGACTGTCTGATTTTGTAGTCACAGGCTTCATATGATCAACAAAGCCTGTGACTGTCTGCATGGTTTTTCAAGATATGAAGGACGGTCAGAATGGACAGACGTTTCGTTAGATCCCATGAGCAAAATTGGGAAGGATGACAGACACTAAAGCTGCCGTATACCATGATGACTCTTAGAAAGGTTAGCTTTACAATGAATGGTCATGAAAGGACATCATCGAAGGTCGACAGAGAGCTTCTTTGCAGCAACTGACTAATATAACTCATGGTCATGCTTGACTCATGTAGACCCGGAAAGCTTCCGGAAGTCTTGGTAGTTATGCACAGAGCGAACTGGATAGAATTGGGCAGCAACAATGAAGGACAAGCGACAAGCGCAATGATCTGAGCCAGACGTGTAGTCCGGGACAGTCACATCTTCTCATCTCCGTGCCGCCATGAAGACGGGACCTCAGCGGCCGCTGCCAGCGAGTTTGGTCCATCGGTCTGCACCCCTCCGTCCAGCAATGTGATGCAGTCCGATGACTCTCGGTTGATGATGGAGGACCTCAGACTGATTTCTTCCATGCTCAGCAAGAGGTGTGGATTCGAGAGCCACCGCGACCACATACTTTTCATCTTGCCCAGAAAGATGAGTCCCAGTGATGTGCAGTTGGAGGCTGCATGAGGCTGCTGTTGGGGTGCTGCAAGTCTTTTTGGAAGTTAGCGAAGTGCTTTCATCCGCCACCTTCGATGCGGACCCAGCCGTCTCTCTTAGCTCGTCTCGTCGCGCAGAAGGCCAAAGCCGAAGGCATCCAGCCGAAGCCAACGATGGTTGCTTGAACCTGCTGAAAGATCTTGGCTGAAGCCCTTGGGCTTCAGCATTCACCACTCCACCCACTCCACCCATTTACCCACTGGGTGTGTATTCTGTCAAACTTGGTTGCAACTCCACATCCTCAAGGCTAACATAACACCCAGCATCACCCACCCCGTAGAGGAAGACAACCTTCGCGACCCACCTGCTACTTTAAGTTGCTGTAAAGGGCCATCTATGGCAATCTTTCAGTTCTGCAGTACCCCAACCCCCCCAAACAAAACACGATCCCGCAAGTCCTGCAAAGCTTGGCTGAAACCTCCAAGACCTCCGAGAATTGGCCGTCAGAGCTCCCGATTGACACAGAAATCTGGAGGCATGTGCGACCCAGCAAAGATCTGCAAATCGCCTCATGCGCTGGGGGTGTTCCATTGAAGAAAAGTATTGTTTGCCCTTTAGCCACTGAGGTCATTTCTTGCATGGTTTGCCTCTTTTGGTATTAGGATTTGCTGTGTCATGTGAGTCTGGTACTCGAGCCGGATGCAGGCATGGAATTGGGAAACCTTTATTAGTGACATTTGGAGCCAAGGGGGGTGCTTTTTCCTTGATTTAAGCTTGAGTCTTTGTTGCATGTCCCCTCACTTTTTTCAAGACCGTTTCAGTTGAGTCTTCGTTCACTGAAAGTAGCTGCTGTGAGCTAAGTCCACATTCCACATGCTCATTGGTTAGCCTGCCGCAAGCCCTGGCTTCTGCCCTGATGACACAACTCATGCTCATCTTCGTAACAAATAGATTAGCCTTCAGGAGCAGCTTCGCAGCGCTCTCTAGTTGTGTTTGGACACCATCATCTCGATCGATTGCTTTTTTTCTTGACGAAGACAGCGCTTCGCGGTCGCGCGTCACCTTGCAAGACCGTTTCGCCTTGATCAAGTGCCCATACTGTGCGTTTCACTCCCCAAGCTCGGACAGAGGATGGTTTCCCCGGTCAGAAGTCTGCTGCATAGCAGCTTCCGGAAAGGGGTCAGCTGGCTGGACAACCTTAATTTTAGCACACCCTGACTGTGGGTCAGGATAGGTTGGTTGACCCACCTGGAAGGTGAAGCTACATGTTGGACCAGGGCTCCAGGTTTTGACCCATCCCCATGTTGGCTTGATTTGCAGTCATGTACGGACCGTCCTTCACATGTGATGCGATAGTCCTTCGCCTCACCCCAATCCAACGAATGCTCGCTGTCCAGAATCGGCTGACCTCCGGACGGCGGGCCCGCTGAACCTCCCGAATACTCAGCGGGGAGGACCATGCACCTTTTGTCCAATAAACATGACTAAACCACCCAATAAACCAGGCCTGCGGATGCCTGTAGGTTCCAATTTCAGACAGCACCGCTCTTGTGGGTTTTGGGTCGTCGGTCTACGTCTGGTCACGTGCGTGTTTCGTCGGAAGGCAGGCCCGGTCGGCGATTTTGCGAAAACACGTGCGCATTGGTGAGAACACGTGGACAACAGCTCGGAGGTGTGTAAAACACATGTTTTGGTGCAAATGTTCTCCGGATGGGGCGACGGGGCAGTGTGGCAGGTCCTTCATGAAGCCACAGAACCGAAAGCGTGGCGCTGGTTCTTCGATCCAAGTGATGTTTGAGTCGGAAAGACCATCTGCTTTGCTTTTGCCCAGTCAAGCTATGTCTTTGGAAGAACCAATTAGATCTGCCACGCTTAAGTGGAACAGAAAAGCCTCGTACCACAATGTCCGGACCACACATGCTTTGCTGGACATCCATCATTGATGTCTCCCAGATCGTTAAGGCTCTAAGCGCCGCCGTCGCTGACCGCTTTCGACCGCGTTCCACGTCTCAAGCCATCTCGAGCCATCTCGCATCCGACCACGTCCCAGGGGCTTTTTCGGAGGGGCAGGCCCCTTGGAGAAAGCGGTGGCTCGTCTTGGCTCAACTGCATCTGACTGCATCCGGTCCGGTGGAGATGCTAGACATCTGTCTATGGTTCTTTTGGTGGCAGGAAGCTTGCTGCATGGTCAGAGACGACCAACTCCCAAACGTCTTAACCTGAGGAGTCCTGACAGTCCTGACAGTCCTGACGTGCTAGCTAGCTACATCATGTGGGTGGCGCGCGACCCGTTTGTTCCCGAACATGAACAGAATAGACTGATTACTAGGGAGGAAAACCTACCAGGGTTTGGAGCTTCAGGTTTTGACCCACCGCCATATACCGCCATATCACATGTTTTTTGTGTCAGGGACGCACATGCTCCAGGTAACAAGCTGGAGGATCCCTATGACCGAGAATGAGTGCAAAAGATATCACGTTCGCCATTGGGATGTAGGCTACTTAGTCCTTCTTGCGATAATATGTGAATGTGTCGGCGTTGGACACCGTGCCAGCTTGCCAGCATCCCACCGTGCCAGTTGCAAGCACCTGGTGTCTCCAAAAAAAACGCAATCTTGCATCTTGATGTAAAGGTATGTAATTAACAGAGATCGACCCCACAATGGCCCTTTCAGAAACCTGCCCAAAACACATGTCGATGTGCGCGGGGCCCCGCGTTTCAAGCGCTCCAGGCGAATAGTGACCAGTGAGATGCACATCCCAAGCAGGCTGTGTCTTCCAACGGCCTTTTGGCTGGTTCACGACGGTCTGCCAGTTCGGACTGTTCAGGTCAGTACGTCCAGTCATGTAGACCTGATGGGCTGCCAGGTCTGACGCAGACCTAGCTGCGAAGGCTGATGCAACGCTAACATGCTGTGCGCTCATGTGATTTCACGGGCATTGTTGTATGTTTTGGTCCAGGGAGAAGAGATTGCAGCGCATGCATTGCACATGCATTTGAAGAGTTTGAAGGCTGACTGAGCTTGTATAGGTTTGCTCCTCCTTTGGGCTCGCATTAGTCCACTTTAATTATAGTGTCCATCATGCACCAGCTTCTATGATGACCTTTACACCTTCAACCATATTGTAAGCTTAAACACTTCTTCAATAGTTTGGGCTAGAACATGACAAAAACCTCTTGTGGATGCCCCGAACATTCACCTCATGGGTGAGCTGCAACCCCCACCCATGGAGAACACGATGCTCTCCAAGGTCTTTTACAGAGCTGTTGGGCCGCAAGCTGCAGCAAAGCCCTGGCGGTGTCACCTCAGATAGGCAGGAAAAGCTACGTGTGCTACATGCAGGACCTTGAACATCGATTGTCCAAGCAATTTTTTGCCAAATGCTCCGGGCTTGGAACCCTAAACTTTGCCTGACCAATTCTGCATCATTCCATACACTAAACGTGACAGATGGGCCATACTTGTTTTTTAGCATGACCCGTTGTGCTTCTCTGTGGTTTGGTTGGCTAGGGGGCAACATCAACATCCACAAGGAGCGAATGGGTCGTCGTAGTGAGTGCACCGCAAGAATTTCACAGTTGGACAGTGACTAGCAAGCCGCCTGGACAGCTTGAATTCCTTGGGGCATCCTCTCGAATCAAAAGAAGCTGCTTGACTTTTCAGGGATTTTGTTGGAAGCATCCCTCACCAAGAATGTCCTGTTAGTGTGGACCTCCAACTTAGGGGCCCTCCAACTTAATGTTCGGACGAGTAGGGAGCGTGAGACAATGTGACTGACAGAACCGGTCTGTCAGAGCACCAAAGCCCTTTTCCTTGCAGGCGTGATTCCATCCATGGAACCGGCCGATGCCGTCCAAGATTCGAGCTTTTTGTTGTTTGCCTAGTGGACTAGTGGATACCAGTTTTTGTTGCAGTGGCCCACAGTGCTGCTTGCAAAAAAACACACCACAAAGCGTGCTTGGCTGCTCAGTCATCGCGCCCTTGGCGTGCCGGATGGAATTGGTGACCCAGCAAAGCGCATGCTGCACATAAGCAATTTCAACACCTGGCAAGCCCATATTGTTCGGTTTGTGCGGTTGCTACTCAAAGCACAGGCCAGCCAATGGGGTTCTATATTCTATTTGCAGATCCATCTTCCAGCCTGTTGCTCCACATGAAGAGCTTGCTCCCTCAGACGCATGCGGATGACCTGCCCGCAATGTCGGTCTCATGCTTTTGCCTGCGAAGTGAGATTTGAGTCACCAGTCGGTCGAGAATCGCTCTGTGAATCACCCTAATAACCCAGACATGACCGGACTGGCATGTTTGCCGAGATGCGACCAGGGGTGGATGTAGGCATATTCCAGTTTTACGGAGCGTTTGGGTAGGAGGTTGTAGATAAGGAACACTTCTCACCAGAAAACCATCATTTAGACTCCTGACCGATGGGACGGGCAGCCCAGTTGACCGAAGGTGAAGGGTCAATGATGGTGAATGTATGTGAATGTTTCATCATATATTTCACAATACATCTGGAATATTTTGGAGGGTCTCCGGGCAATTTTTGGTCGTGACAATGTCAGGTGTCTTTTCCTCACCCCGACCTTCCAGGAAGGCCTCGTGAGGCACCGAGAGAAATGACACCAAGTGAATGACTAGGCAGTTCACCAGCGATGCTGACACGCCGAGAGGCGCCGGGAGCAGCTAGTGGGATGTTCATGTCCATGCTGGATTCTTGCAACATCCTTCAACCCTACACAGCAGATTTGTAGGAAGATTGATTATGGTGCTTCAATCAAGATGACCCCACTGGACAACGATGAAGTTCTTTTGTCCCACTGTGGTCCCTTGCAGAGTCTCTTGAGAAGCTCACATGCCAGACATCGCGTTGAGCAAAACTTCTTCCAGATTACCTTTGAAAAGCCAGAAGAACACCAACCATTGCCACCGGGTGGCAGCTTGTTTGATCGAAGCTGCACATGAAGCTTACAAAATCCCATCTGGGCGTCATGCAAAGGTGGTGGACTCGCTTGTGGGACCTTGTGCACAATTTGTGTGCCAGAAGCGTCAAACTAGATTCAAAAAATGGATCCATAAGCATCACCCACCGTGTCCCGAGAAGGGGATTTGCTTGAGAATTGAGAAACTGTAGGTATCCAGTCGTGCCTCCTTAGAAGGTCTTTGGACCATCACTTCGCCTACATAAAGTGTCTCCACTCACCCTCTCTCCACTCACCCTCTCAGAGGGTATCTGGATCTGTGGGTGTCACGTGCTTTTGGTGAAGTGTTCATTGGGCGCATGCCGGTCGCCCGCACCGCCGTTTTTTGCGGCGCAGAAAAGGCGGATTCTGCTGTTGTGGTGGGTGGGCGATCACCATGATCGATGGTCAGCTCTTCTAGGCCACGGCGTCCCTCCAGCTGAAGCAATGATCGGGACAGCTGGGGACCATGATTTTGGGTTTAAGATGGTTTAAGTTTGGAGTTTGGAGAGGCCAACTGCCTTCTGAGAATATGGGTGGATGTGTACGAAACTCGTTGCTTCAGGCCATCCTTTCCCATTCTCTATAAGTAATGAGGGGCATTTCACGCTGTTGGTCAATGTTGCGCATCCTGCGCATGCGCAGGATCGTGGACTGCCGGGATGAATATGACAAGCCCGTGGCCGACAGCATCGCCTTGGAGAAGTACCCTGACAGCACTCAGGAATGTTCCAGCATCCTCATTTCTTGGTTCTGCAGGCTTTCGGACTTGAAAGTAGCAGGGTGGTGACCTGAAAAGAGAGTGCTGGTGTGTGAGCATCGGAGCCTTTTTTGGATCGTTGCGAAATGGAGGAAACGGGTACACTCCGACGAATGATGCTCCATGGAAGTGGAGTGAAACCCACCTGTTTGTAAAGGAACATGGTCTTCCAGCGGTCCCTGATTCGCTTCCATGTTAGGTCGTCGCGAGTGTTACTATGTTGTTTTTTATCTTGTTTTTGGATATAACATATTTATGCACGTGTATACTGTCGACTGATGTACATATACGTGATCTTTTACCATGTTCAGGGACCAATTCGGCCACAACGAGCCACGAGAACATCTTCCTGCCACAAAGAGCCGAGGTATTTGGTGAAAGTGAACCCGGTGGAGGCGAAGAGAGTCATTTTCGCTTACGGGGGGATGGGGGGACGGGGTGGTTCCGGTCATTCGGGAGGGTGAGGGGCCAAGGGGCCAAGGATCGGTTCCGGAGGGTCATTCGGTCTTTTGGAAAGACCATCTTAGGAGTTTGCTTCATTTGGAAGATGTTCGAATGCCCATTTGGAAGATTGGCTGAACTTTTGGATACTTTTGGTATGCCATGGAGCAAGTTGCAAGTTTGTATATCATTTCGATGAGGTTCAACTCATTCTGGATCATGACACCTTGGAAAGCATCCCACCCTTAGTGGGAGATCCCAGAACCTGGGAAGTTTGAAGATTGGAGGAAAGGGTGCTTTGAGTTGTTCTGTCAGCTGATGAGGATCGTTTTTGCTGAATGACCTTTGACTCAGGGACATTTCTCATTTGCGGATCGTTGGGCAAATGTGCAAGCTTGAGGATGACGGACAACCTATACAGGCAGTTTTGAGCGCCCTTTTGCGCCTTGGGTGATGTTGATGTTCCCTATAAGAGAATTCCCTGGAGAAAACCTCTCGGTTATTTTGCCCGGTCGAGGTCAATCCGACTCCTCGGAACTCCGTCGTCTCGGCGTTGTGGCGGCCGAAGGGTCGGCACCGCAACGGTTGAGGCGATGTTGGACGATAACTATTTTTGGAGGAAGTTACTGGCCACCCAGGCGAGGGCCGAGCTTCTGGAAATCCAGGGCGGCTGAAAACGTGGCACGTGCATGCGCATGGTCGAAGGTTCTGGGGATGGGAGTGAATATGGAGTGATGAAGAAGATGAAGACGGGTCATATAGGAGGGGGACAGAAGCGAATTGTGTTTGCACTTCATAGACTTTTCAATGTTTGACTGAACTTATTAGTGCCTTTCGGAAGCTGAATCCTCGGCTAAAATCATCATCATAGCACCTGAGATCAGAGTGTTTGAGGCTTTTTGCTATTCATTGTCATGTGTGTTGAGTCACAAGGTGCTGAGCTGCTGTATGGCTGGCTCTCAGTCGAACAATCATGTGCCTGACCAACCCCGAGCAAGTGTTTTCACGCCTGCCATGCACACTCGTGTGCCGTTTGCGGTGTCCAGGGCGATCATCGGACGCGTCATCGGTTGGGGCCACCACGCCACGCCCCGGGCGTGTCCTGTCCAGGGCGATCCTGTGGACGTGGGCTCCAGCCTCATCGGCGTGCAAAAGCAGCTGGCCGACGTGGAAGAGGAGACCGCGGAGGGGGGGAGGGGGTCGTGCAGAGGCCGTGTGAGAATGTGGGAGGTGTTTGATATGTGTGTTTTTGGGAGGTAAAGAGAATTTATAGGTCAGATAGATGCCGGCATGTGCGGGCACTGGTTTGGGGCAGAAGTCTCTTGTGGTGGTTTTGGATCTTCAAGTCATGAAGATGAAGTCATCCGGCAACTGGATCAGCTGAATTGGTTTTCTTGGAACGAGCTCGAGTCTTTCAACCCCAGGTTGCTGCCACCTGTGGCATTGGCAACAACCAGAGCAGTTACTGTTGCAACTGTTACAGCAATTTTGAGGCCAAGCAAACACAAAAGAGTCAGAGGTTCAGCCCTTTGGATGGTGTAGACCCATGAAAAGCATTGAAAAACACATGTGTTCTCAGCTGGTATAGAAGCACAGCGGGTGCTCAAGCAGCGAGATGTCGTCATCTCTTGGCAGGAGAAGGGGACTTTGGTGAAGCAGTTGGCAAACATGGGCCACTTGGTGCTTCTATGGAATCTTCAGTCAGAATTCACTATGCTTGATACCCGAAGCCAAGGAGGATGTGGGTCCAAACTCAGTCCGTGGACGAGTCCCTTGTTTTGGCTGAACGTGTAGTGACTCTGTCGCGCATGAGGCGACCAAGCTTGGACTTCCACCTTGATCATGTTTCACATACCAGGACCCACGGTGGGGGGGCTATTACAAATGCAAAGGGATCCACATACCCTTTGAGAAGGTCATTGGAGACACTGGTTTGGAGGGTCCAAGTACCTTCTGAGAAGGTGGCAGTTGATCCCTAGGGAATAGATACCCACGGTCACCAGGGGCCCTGGTATTTCCACAGGTTCTTTTTCAGTGTGTTCCTGCTGGACCTCTCGCAACTGAGTCAGCTGGACCTCTCGATGTTTCGGCTGGTTGCAGTTCTTTTTTGTTTAACGTAACCTTTTGCAGGCTTTTGGGCTTCACCAAGTTTGGCGCTACGTATGTTTTCAGAGCGCTCTTCAGATCGACGGATGATCCAACCCACTGACTCATCGATTCCTTTTCGTGAGTTAAAACCTATCAACCAGGCTGACTTTCGCCACTGATGTGTGCACTTTTGTGGGGCAGTGAATCGACTGTGCCGTCAGCGGAAAGGACTGGCTATTAGGTGGAGGCCATCGCTACTAGGTTGGAGGCCATCGGCGTCGCCATTAGAAACCAAGAAAAGCAGGAAAGGACTGGCAAAGATCGGGGGTTCTTTTCATTCTCGGACCTTACTCTTGGAGAGGTAAAGATCTGGATTTGAGTCTTAACCCACAACCCCAACAGGTCTTTGGAGATTTATGGGCCTGTCTCAAATTCGGGCACCCAAATGTCCTTACTGTTGATTCATGGGCATGGTCCTTCAGCACTTCATGTACTCTCAGTTAATGCCTCAGTAATGTCCAAAACTTATTGTAACCTTCTAAATGCATGTACATACCCGTGGAACAGCGAGCTCACAATGTGGTTCTGGTGGTTATGATGTTGTTTGGGCCCCGTTGCACAGGGCCTAGCCCTGCGTAAAAGATCTCCGGAAAATGATGGTCGATCAAGTGGGTACGGTATCACTTGAATCCTATAGGATGTATATCGAGCGTGCAAATCAACATAATATACCAGGAGCATCCAATGGGTGTCCAATGGACTACCCTACACTACTCAGGGATCTCCATTGGACACCCATTGGATGCTCCAGGTACCAACCATGTGATCTCCAGAACTTCCTTCAGCTGTGAGTCTAGCTACTCGCCTCCTACGCTAGCTGCTACTCTCTTCTTCCATTCGCCGTTCGCGGCTGAGGCCAACAACTGAAACATTTAATGGAAGAGAATCGCAGGCGACCGGTCCATGACACGTGGATTCCCGGGGTGGATTCCCTGCATGGGTCAACCCACCGGAGCGTGACATGGTCACATGACGGACTGAAGAGTGGGTCAGTGAGGGACTGAAGGGCCATGTTCGACGTTTCTTTCGCATTCCCACCAACATTGAATCAGTGGGTTTGACTGAACAACCATGGGTTTAAATACTGATTTGAATGGTCTTGGAAGAGATGTTCCAACTCTGCAGCAGCCAACGAAGGCAAGGTTTTTTCTTAGAAGTTTAGTCAGACATTCTGCAGCCTTTCCGGGTCAACATAGGAACAATTCTACTCCATGTCTGGGGGCAGAGCCTACACCAACCTGCTCACGGTCGCTCCTGAAGATCGTGGCTGACCCAGTGCTGGAGATGTTTCGCTTGACCACCTTGTCCGGATCTGACACGGAATCAGTGACTTGTCAACCGTGTTTTTTTCTGTTTCAGGTGGATGATGGTGTTGACACATCTGTTGATATGAAATAAACTATGGAATTCATCCTGGGACAATTCCCTAACTCGCCCATAGGGAAAAATACCATTGCACCCACTTGCAAAGGAGGTTTCTTGTTGGAAAGAGAGTGTTCATGCCTCTGAACTGGGGCGTGTCTTTCCCTGTCATTCCCCACTTCCTAGACCCTGTCCTGTCGAGCCTGCCCCGCTGCTTGCATCATCGGTCCCCAGGATGAAGCAGCAACGCCGCATCAACGTGCGCGACGAGAACGAGCTTCAAGGCCACTGACGCGTCGGACTCCCACGGACACGTTCGTTCGGTTCAGTTCGGTGGATGGGATGATTGGTATGTCTCAGGTGGTGGGTGTGAAAGACCAGTGGTGGTGGGTGTGAGCATTTTCTGAATAGCAGGTCTCAGGTGGGGGACTGGCGATTTGCCGATCAGTTGGGGTGGGTTAGTGGGGTCGATGTAGGATATTCCTTGGGTTTGTCCTATTACGTGCAACAGTCAGTAAACAATGATCACTATTTTACAGGCTTTTAACTTTACTCACCATCATCATCCACTGCTACTGGCAATAGGATATATATAGAGAGAGAGAGACCCAATATATTCCATACATGGATGGTCTGAGATGTTACTTTGCAGGGGAGTAAGGGTCCAGGACCATGCGTTTCGCACGAAGTCACCTCCCTTTGGACCATCCGAAAAGGAGGTATACCTGGACCGGTATAGTTCCTTGGACATATTGTATACCCGGCTATACTTGGGACTTGTAGGCAAGAATCATGGAACAGCCATGGACGCCCAAATGGTGTAAGCACTTTTTATATCTTTTTATTATGTTTCAACGGAGATGGTGTGTGAGATGTATGGCTTCTGATTTCTTCCAAGGTTCTCCCTACCTACGCAGACCATGAACCACTCGGGTTCTGGGATGTGGGTTCCAATTCTTCTTGCGATGTCTTTTTCTCAGACCACTCGTCCGGCTGGCTAGGCAACCAGACCTGCCCACTCGCTTCGATGTCGACTTGCCGAGCTAGTCGCCAGGCATCCTACAAAAGGATGGCATCGATTGGAAACAGTTTGGCACAGGCGAGGACGAGTCAGATGAGTCCCGTGTGACGGGAGGACCCCGCCGAGCCGGGTAGCCGGGTTCGATCGGGTTCGTGTGGTCGAGTGAGATGATGACTTAGGCCAATGGCCAGGGCCGGACAAAAAACCAGAAAACAACACATGAACATTGACATGAAAACCCACTTCCCTTGAAAGGTGTTGATGATGAGGTGTAATTCTTCCAACAAGGTCGGACGACTCGGCCGTGTTGATCCATTGGCCATTTCGATCTGAGAGTCAGAGTGGACGCTCCATACGTTTGGCCGCGGCCTGGCCGCGGCTGCCATGCAGGACGCTCTCCAGGGTACCCCAAAGATCCACTTAAACGTGACAAAACACCTCCCCAGTAAGTAAGTCCTGGTTACTTGTATTTACTTGTTATATATGTGTGGCAGTGGCTATGTTCTATTATGATGTTGCTTTATATGTTGTTATGCTGTATTCTTTGGTATTTCATGTTATGTTTTAAATATCTCCCGGTTGATCGAATCAATCTTGAACTCCAGCAAAACACCATCCATCTGCGCGCTTCCGTGCGCGCTTCCGTGCAAAGGCCATTTATAGATGTCTTATGACATCTTTTCGAAGGTGACATCTTCAACACGTTGGTCCAAGTCCCAAACACTTCGGAATACCCTTTCAACATGGGCAGCAGTTTACACATGGCATATTTTACGTAAACCCTTTCAACCACCATCTGTATGGATTCCCAGTGACCAGACCTGGTGGCGTGCGGTTGCGTCGATCCGATGAGCCACCGTAAGGAGGCACCGGTAAAGTGACGTAAGTGACCCGCCGGTCCGTCTCTCAAAGTACCAATAAATAGAACATGGGACATGACTGGGACATGACCCCCAGGGGCCCCAGGACCCTAATAAGCTGCTTTTTACGACCTTTTCCGAGGTACCGAAGTCTGTTCGAACCTCCAGGTCGTCGGTCTGTGCAGAGAAGACTGCGCTGCGACCGATCCTCTCGACCCGGTCGACCCGTCAGTCGGTCGATTTGACCCGACTCTCGACCCAACGCGGCCGCGAGTCAGATCCCCGTACAGTCGTACCTCCTGAGAAGGTATGACTGGACCCTCCTGGCAGCCTTCCCTGTCACACCTTCTAAGAAGGTACGACTGGAGCCCGTACGGGATCTACCCCCTTGAACTTCGGGTTCCAAGGACTTCAGGTTGGGACTGGGGTGGGTGGGTTAGCAGGGTCCGGTCATACCTTCGGAGGGTCACCTCGAGCCCAGACGGGTACTGAGCTGCAAAAATGGACCCAACGTGTCCAGGCCGCTTTAAGCCACTGGCGAACTTGTACCTTGAATTGGATCAAGGAGCTTGTTGGCTCCAAGCTCCTCGATGGATTCAGAGGGCCTCAGAGATGTGAGGCATGGTGAGGTGGATTGGGCTGAAGAGGGTGAATCCTCCTAGGGTTTGAACATCTTTGATCATGATGTTTTCCAATTGCTCCTGGACAAAAAAAACAATGTGTTCCCCGGGTTTTGTGGCCAGAGTGTTGTTTGATCAACTCTGGGTAGAGGGTCCGGGCGTGGTTTGGGCGGACGTCCAGGATTGACACGGAACACCTGCGCTGGATGCTTTCTGAGACTCTCCAGAGTGGTCCGAAGACCAGCCGAGCTTCCAACGCAGCCAGCCAGGCAGCAAACTATGCCACTGCTACCCAGACATTCCATGCATGGCATTAAACCTTTACATGAACCTTTGAAACCTCACCGGTGGCCTGTGTTGGGAGTGCCAGTCCCATGTGTGAGTGTCTCCAAAAATGCCTCCGGACCGTTGGAGGAATTCATGACGGTCCCAAAGTGCCCCGGGCTTCGTTCATCGATGGGCGCGCCGCTCCCGCGCTGCGCCCGCCCGCTTGCGGTCCTGAGGACAACGATCATGGGCGCATCGTTCGGGTGTTAGACATCGTGACTCGGTGAGCAGATCAACTGGGGGAATCAGTCCTATAGACTCCATGGGACTGGAAGAACCGCCCCAGACCTATCTGGCACCACTCCTGGCCGGATCGGCAGTTCAAGCTTGGCAGTCCCAGCGTTTAGCGTTTGGGGAGTGTTCAGCAGTTGGTAAATATGAAATCTGAAGAAGAACAGGGCGCCCATTGTGCTCGATGTGTTTTTCAGATTTCTATGACTATAATCAGACTATATATTTTTGAAATTCATTTCAGCATCCATCGATGGGACTGGCATATGAATCCATATACAGACAGGGGCCGGGGTGGTTGAAAAGGGGTCAATGGGCACCGACGCACCGACGACGGAGCAGAGCACCGGGCGAACCGTTTCTCCCGGGCAAGTATAGTGACTGAGGTTTTTCTGGTGAGAAAAAGGGGTCAAAGCTCAACTTGTGCTAAGATTGCTAAGTGATCAGGAATCCATGTTTGTTTTTTTCTCGTTTTCACCACTGACATCCACTGACCATTGGCTTCATCAAACATTTGCGCTCTGCAGTGGTTTCCACCGCCGAGACATCCGAGCGACTTCCGGTCCTCGTTGCTTCGTCAGAGCGGTTGAAGTGTGGATTCTTGTTGCACCACCAGCCCAGACCCCTTTTCAACCAACCCACCCCAAAACCGCCGAGACTCACTATGCCAGTCCGGATGGTCTGGGCGATCCTGTGTCTGAGTGAATGGTCTGGACCCAGATTCATCATTTTACACCACACTCTTTGCTGTTTGGGGCTGTCCAGTTGGGCGCCCGAAACAGCCCAGCCCTTGGCAGCTGAAACCTTCCTGTCTGAACAGTATGTCTTGGTTCGCAAGAGCCTGGCTTCTTTTTGAGGTTATGGCCCATGCTATATACTTTATGTGCGTGATGCAAAGAATTCCGATCAACTGCGATGCCCCATATATCATCAGATGATGACTCGCATCAGTGTTATCAACTCCGTCATCACTCGTCAATGTCCCTTGAGGTCTACATGATGATCAAGTTCAATGACATGCTCTTGGTGGAATCCCACGAACAGGATGGCAGCATGTTTGATGACATGCCAACTGAGAGCTAGTGCTCGAACTTGTCCGATATGTATGAGAGACAACTAAGTGTAGCCTTTTCACCGGAGCTAGGTGTGACCGTCCATGGTGTTGGGAATAGGTCTGAGCTTTGCGGATTGGATGAAGTTCACTTCTGGAGACACATGCGGACGACAGACGTTATCGTCGCCCTCGTGCTAGGATGGCACCATCATCCAGACCCGGAACTACTTGCCTGGCACACGCATGTTCCTGAAGGACGTGGCAAGCAGCACCGAACGGGGCGCAAACGCACCGGATGTGACCGAGACCGAATGGGGCGCAGGATGTGACTGAAAAAAGCGTGGTAGGTACAGCAGCCTGTGCTACGGCTTTGGTCAATATCAAACCGTGGTGTAAATTGGCTGCCAGATGAAACACATTTTTTGGGCATTTCTGCCGCAACTACTGCACTTGCTACTGCACTTGCTACTGCTACTCTTGCTACTTGTCTAGCTTAATCCTTGCCACCTTGCCACCAGGACCGTGGTACCCCACGGGTCGCCCCCACGCGGCCGTGAGGACAACATGCAAGACGTCTTGGACCGGTGGTTCCAGAGTGGACTTCAGGCGGGAAGTCCTCTCCTCGTCCTGGTCCGACGTCCGTCCTGGTCCGTGCATTGAGAGTCATATGTGATCATACCCAGACACTCCATGGGACTGGCATATTCCGGGCTCCAGTCGTACCTTCTTAGAAGGTGGGACTGGGGAGGGTTTAGAAGTTTAGAAGGTCCAAATACCTTCTGAGGAGGTACTTGGAGCCCTAGGCATATTATACATACATTGGGGTGGTTTGAGGGGTCAACTGATCGGCAGTCCTATGGCAGTCCCAGACAGGTCGTGTCTGGGAGATGTTATCATGTTGTTTTCCTCTCGCGTCAGGCCGAACCTCAGGTTCGGTACGACAACGGATCCCTAGGGTCTGAGTGTTGATCACCCCACCGGGGTTTTGATGAAACAACCCATCTACATGAGGCGACGGAACCCCCAAGACCTGTTCAATCTACCAAAGTGACCCACGGTCCAAATAAAGTCAACAAACAACAAACTCAAGTCCCAACCCACAGGAACGTGCTTTCCCTCGACCTCACGTTCCAGTGTTCCCTCGATTCCATGGCTTTTTCGTTTTTTTGTCTGTCGAGGTGGATATCTCTCCCCACCTCGAGACGGAGGAGCCGACCGTGTTGAAAGACGGCGAAGCAAACGGCGAACCAAACTGGACGGTGTCGAACGGAACGGTGTCATGCAGGTGACAGTGAAGGATGTCGAGTTCGCCCTCGACACTCGGGGCACTCTACAGGGCATTCGTTCACAGTGCTGGAAGAGTTCTGCTTTCTGATCTTTCTGGCTGGGCTTTAATGGAAGGGGCAGACATGTTGCATAGTTTGGCAACAGACATGTCACGAATTGTGGTTATAGCAGACTTATTTTGAGATAGATCGAACATATAGACTGGATTCGTAGCCACATGAACCAACATTTTCAGGGTGAACCATGTTTACCCATGTGTTATGTGTTTGTTCTTTTTGTCTATAACACAATATAACATTATAACTTTTCTCCATAGATTTGTTTGACGAGGAGTTGCCTAAATTGGCATCCCTTTCTGGCGCCGACGGTCCAAGCCTAGTTCATCTAGATGCAGTGGAACTCTGATCATTCGATGATCTTTCGGTAGGTGCAACCACTACTGTTCGTATCTATTCGTTGCTGGAACTATACGTAGTGGTCGACCACCACCCACACTGAGTGGATATCCTACGACCTGACCTGGGGGGGATTGGAGGTACCAAAAGCTAATACCAAAAGCTAACAGGTGAACGGTTCGGTTCACCATTTCGTTCCAAACTGAGGGAGTCAGTGGGGGGCCTCGATTGAACGAAGGAGAGTTCGTGAACGAAATGAGTTCTGGTCGCTAAATCTGTTGAGCTTGAGATGTTGGTTTTTGAGTGGAGGCTCTGGTATCTCTAGTTGGTGGTGTAGCCACTAGTTGTATCCCTTAGATGTGTCGAAGGGCTGAGAGTTGAAGAGTCAACAGCTTCCATCCTCACGGATTGACAGAACTGACAGAGTGGTGGTGGTTAAAGAGGGGTCAATGAATTCCCTGACCCATTAGTGGTTACATGGAATCCATGGCCCGTGAATCCCACACAGGCGGTGTGGAATCCACATCCACTTCCATGTGAGGAACACTCCGAGAGGAGCGTAGGTATATTTATATATAGTTGATGGAAAGCATGTATAGAGCATAGCATTCCTTGACGTCTTCTCATGCATCATGTGTCACTCATCATTTTGCCTACGCGACTTTGTATTTGGCTCAAGCACTGCGGAAAAAGGCGTTTGCGCGTGGTGCTTGCCGTTGCTACTAAACTACCAACTTTGGCTGTGGTTGGTGAGTTTAACTGGTTAACAGCCTCAGCTATTGCATTTTCATATTCGTCATAGGATAGCCTTGAGCCAGCTTTCCTGTGGCAACCCCGCCACTGCTTGTGAGTCTCAATACCTGGATCCAACATCGAGTTGAAAGGGTCCTTCTTGGGATAAGCACGTAGTGTGATTTCGGCATCCATTCGTTCGTCAGGCTGCCGTCAACAGAAAGCCGAGTTTCAGTTCCAAGGACTGCATTTCGGGCCGTGGGGCGTTGCTTCTTCAGCAACACCACTTCGTAGGATAGGATCCGAGTTAAATCCATATTGGAAGAGACTAGTTTGATCGCATCGTAAGATAGCCTTCACTAGCTCAAGGTCAAAGATCAACTAAAGTGCAGAACTCATAGAGTAAGGAGCTTAATTGGTGCATTTTGCCGATCCCTGGTGCTGCATCCAAAGGTTTGCATTGGTGTGATCTTAAGCTCACTCATTGAAAGAAGCAAGTCGTATTCGTTGCATTGGATCAAAGGAGTTAGCTACTCTTGTTTCACTGCACGCCACCTCGTTCGCTGTTCGGCGTTGAATGCGAGCTCGCTCTCGATCCCCTGCTGTCGCCGTTGGCACACCGCTTCAAGACGTTGGCAGGCGGCTCAACGAAGCTTTAGATCGGTACAAGAAGGTCAAAGCTGAGAAGCGAGCAGGAAAAGATTTCCAGAGACGCCGCAAGTCGTTGGTCTTGACAATCCTTGAATATTACATTCATCTTGTGCAGATCGGTGTTGCTGCATCAAACGGAGATAGAAAGTATATCAGGCGATTGAATCAGGCCCAGGAGACTTTCAGATTGGCGAAGGAGGAGAACAAGTTGCCTTTGCGATCCGAACCAATTCTCCCTCGAGTGGAGGACGACGACGATCTTGAAAGCCATTGTGCTGAGAGCGTCTATCAGCCACTGTCGGAGGACGAACAAGAGTTGGAGCAGGACTTTGAGGGACCTCTTGATCCACAGGGAGCTTCAGAGTCTTCTTCAGTTGTTTCGGTGCCCATTGCATCTTCAGTGACCGGTAGGCCGGCGGAGACATTGCTTGCGTTGCCAAAGGCGATAGGATCAAGGCCAGTGTTTTCGCGGTTGTCACAGAACTTGCATTCTGCCCCGAGTGTTCTTCCGGATCCGCCTAAGAAGGCAAAGCCAGTGTTGAAGACAACTTCAAAGGGTAGCTTACCCCAGAAGGCAATACCGCCAGTAGTGTTGCAGACAACACCAAAGGTGCGTGCAGCAGCAGCATTACAGACGACACCAGAGGTATTTTCTTTATTCCCGATTGTTGTCCGTGACACCGGGCCGATTGATTGGCACTATCTTGACGCGAACAGGGTCGAGTTGTACAGTGCACAGGGTCAGAGGATTCGTCCGGCGAGCCGCATTGATCTTGGAGGCACTGCAGTGTCATTAGACTTTCACCAGGTGTTGGACACATTTCGTGAGGGGAGCTACGCGACATATCCGACTGCGGAAGAGAACGGTGTTCCGGCTAAGTCTCGAGCAGCGATTGACAGATTGAACCGGTTGGGGTTCAGTACATTGGTGACTTCATACGTGCATTCGAACTGGAGAAGAGATTGCGTGTTGAATTCTTCACGGACACTTCCCGTCCGCTACATCTTGATCACTCGAGAACCGACTGGTCAGGGTGGAAAGGCAGACAGTCTCGCGAGGATCTTCACTGTTGGGAGAGACAGGTCGATCATCCACGTGGACGACAAGAAGGAGATCTGTATTGAGTTCAAGAGGTACTGGAATCGAGACATAGGGATCGCTCACATCCAGGTACCTCGCAAGCCTCGGCCGGAAGGTGTGAAGTCATTCAAGAACGTTGATCGCGTGGCAGAGGCACTGGAGCAGGAAAAGGCTGCTCAGGCCGGATATCATCGACGCTAGTTGGTGTGCGCTCTCTATTAGGTTTGTGATTTGTGGAATTTGTGGTTGAATCCAGCTTGAAACATTGTTCAAACAATTTGACTTGAGCTGTGGCAGTCCCATCGATTTCACATTCATATTTGCATCAAGAGTCCATCAACTAAATCACAAACGAGAACGTGGCCGTTCCTTTCGAGGGACACCGCATTGCAAGGTGAATCCCAGTCCGCTTCGCGCGCCAAAAGTGGGATCATCCACGGGTCAGTCTGTGCGAACCATACTTCACTTGTAAAGCAACTGTTGTAGTGTAGCATTTTGCTCGTGTTCCCGATTGACATGCCGCAGGTATCAGAAATCATGCCAAATGATCCAACAGGAATGGAGGTTTCAGCCGAGTCATCATCACTGCAAATTTCGAGCACGTCCCCAGAGCCTGTCCAGAGTAGAGCCATGCAAGTGAGGAAAACCTCCACGAAGGGTAGTCGATCGTCTAGTGCAAGTTCACAGAAGTCATTGCCCCCCCGTACAGCCTACTCATCGGAATCGGTTTCAGGGTGTGTTGGCAGATCAGCAGAGTTCGATACGAAAGTCATCGTGCAGTTCGAGTGTAAGCGGTTCGGAACAGTCCCATCGTGGCCCGGGGTCGGAACCAAAGGTTGAATTTCAGCATCACCAGAGCATCTTTGATCAAAGAACTTTGAATGTTCATGTCGGTGTTGATCCGTCCCAGGTGCTGCAGTTGCAAAGCACTGCACAGTCACAGGTCCATGCACTTGAACAGCAGGCTAGGGAACATGTTCATGCAGTCGAAGTTCAAGCATTAACACATGTTCAATCCGTTGAATCCCAGGCTCAACAAATGGTGAGTGCGGTTCAGTCGGAAGCCAGTGCAACCGTCCGGGAGAACCAGGCCAATGCACAGATAGCCATAGATCATGCCAACTCAAGGGTAAGTCAGTTGGAATCCCAAGCTAGTGAGGTGATTCATCAAATGCAATTGAAACATCAAGCCGAGATTTTGGAACTTCAGGATACTGCCCAAGAAGCTCATCTCCAATCCCAACAGCAGATCAATCAGTTGATGACACAGTTGTCGATTCAGAGTAGGCAGTTGGATGAACAAAGGGTTGAGCAACGGGAACTGCACAAAACAATCAAAGTGTTGCAAGAAGAGGTGACCAATCTCCGGCGTTCGAATGAGATGATGCAGCAACAATCCCAAAATGGCACGGGTGTTGACATTGCCGAATTGATGGCAACGATTCACGACCTCAGGAAAGATGTCAAAGAAGCAGTCAGTCCAAAGAAGGGTGAATCGAGATTGCATTTTCCAATTGCTCCGCCTCCCGTTCCTATGTATGGTCAGGGTGAAGCCTATGAAGCTACTGAATATGCTTGTTCAGCATGCGCCGGTTTCGATCCAAGGATGACAACATCACCACCTGCATCCAGGGTCCGTGAACCAAAGTCCCAAGTGTCCAACCAAGGGTATAAAACACCAGGGTCAGGGTCAGGATCAGGGAACATCCCATGGTTTTCCGTCTCCACGACAACTCCAACCGTCAAGCCAACAGGACCTCCGTCATCAGGGGGGTCGAGCAGCGACACGGAGGATGGTGGTTGGCCAAATGGGCCACCAGGAGGGGGTCCCGGAGGGGGTGGCAGTGGTCCTTCAGTGCCCGATTCGCCACATGGTTTAGGTCAGAGCATTGGAGTAGGATCGAATGTTTTGGGTTTCATCACTGAAAAGGATGTATATCGGTCGAAGGACTTATCTCTCATCAAAATAGATTATATCCCAACATCGGCTGCAGATTTTCGGGCTTGGAAAAACACCCTGTTGACTCGAGTCGCTGCCATTGACATGACTGGGAGGGAGGTAATCCTAAGTTGGCTTCTTGAAAGTTTTGTGGAAGGGAAAGAACCCCAAGACTTCCTGGACAGCGGTTTGCTGCCACGGCTAGACACGCATTTGAGTTCATTGATGATGGATACAAAGCATTTGCGTGGGGAGCTCGGCATGAGATTTCAGACATATGCCGAATCTTGCCAACTGGCGTGCAAAGCGCCGAGAGGTCGTGCATTCCTTTGCATGATTAGCCAGCATTTCCGACTAGATCTCAATAGAGGAGCAAACTTGACGCAACAAACTCTTTTGGATCTCACACTTGAGGGTTACACCCCAAAGGATCTTGAGAAGTTTGTAGAGCGGATTGAGTATGTGCTCAATGGCATACCCCAGGGTTACCAGCCGACCGAGACCACCAAATTCACTTGGCTCTACTCGAGGTTGAAGCGATGCAAGTTGCTTCAACGACACATCGATCGGATTCGTGACTCGAGAGAGAACTCGCATGTTCGGTCCTGGGAGTGGCTCATGAGTAAGCTAAAGTCCGCACTCGTCGAGGTTCGAGAGGATCAGAATGAAGAGTCGATTCGTGCATCGTTGATGGATAGGACCAAGCCAAAGGCTACTCCGAAGGCCACTGTTGCACAAGGATCTCAGGCATCAGGTTCAAATGGTCAAGATGAACCCAAAGGCTTGCCAATCCCGAAGGCGAAGCCAAAGGCAAGAGCCAAGGAGGTTCCGAAGCCAAAGGTCGAGGTTCCAACAGATTCGGGTGGTAAAGGTGGACAGCAGCCAAAGGCTGGTGACAAGAAAGGAAAAGGCAAAGGTGAAGGTAAGAAGGACTCACAAGATAAGCCTAAGGCAAATCCAAAGGATAGTCCCAAGGCGACAGTTCCTTGTCTCTTCTGGCCAAAGGGCACATGCAACAGGGGGGGAATCATGTCCGTTTCTTCACGAGGGTCCCAAGGGCAAGCCTGCAGCGAAGCCAAAGGCGGCTGCATCGGCAAATGCAAAGGCGACGGTTGCAGTGGTGTCTGCAATGGGTAGTGTTAGGAGCTCAGCTGCCTGTCCGTCATCCGGAGATGGTGAATCAAAGTGTTGGGACATTTTGAAGTCATCCGTCAATGCATTTGTTCGACCGTTCATGTTTCTCATGTCCATCTGTGCCGGCATCATAGCACCACAGGGAGTCTGCCGAACGGCAACACTGTGGGAGCACTCGTCTAACATGACTCGTAGTATGCCAGCCATTTTGCATCATGAACCTCATGCACTGATTGCACATTCGCGTAATCAGAGTCAGAGTCAGTATACTCTCGAATGGATAGCTGATTCAGGTGCCGGTCGTGACCTCGCGTCGTGTCGTGCGTTGGAAGAACAGGGCATGCCGGTCGCAGCTATTCAAAAGCAAGTTCAACCAACTAATCCCATCAAGTTCGAAACGGGAAATGGCGCATATGTTAGTGATTCCTGCATCAGTGTCACCGGTTCACAGTTTGGCAATGCAAACTTTCAGATGATGGATGATTGTCCCCTCTTGTAGAGCAAGGTCATCCTTTCGTTTGGTTTCCTGGTCAATTGCCATACTTTGGGAACAGTGCGGAATCAGTCCAAGTGGCAGCTAACTCAGAATCCATCACATATGCAAGTAGAGTAGAAGATGGAGTGCCAATTTTCTCAGAGCAATTTCACATGTCAACAGCTTTTGCCCTTCCAGGTGTTGAACCTGAATCGGCTGACGACCCACCAGCACCACCAATCGTTGAAGGTCCAGAAGTACCACCAGCAGCCGGTGTGCGAGAAGAGGGGGGGTTCATCAGATGCCGATTCGGAACGTGAGATGCCTGTGGATAGACTGCGAAGGCTTGTGGCAGAAGCCAACTCTCTCGAGCATAGACTGTGTCACTATCCCAAGAACGCTTCGTGTCCAATCTGTCAGCGATCACGAATGTATCGAAAGCGTGTCCGTAAACACAGGCACGACCCGCTTGCAGATCGTGGAGCGCTCGCTCCTGTGACTCAGTTCGGGGAGAGAATTGCAACAGACTTTGTAATAGTCCAAAAGCTAAGTTCAGGGAAAGAACATGTTGTCCAAGTCATTAGAGATGAGTACTCGGGGTGGATCAGGGCTTTTCCTTTGAGTAAGCGAGACACAGCTTCAGTTGTTGGAAACATCCTTGCATTCCTAGGGCCATCCTACGATCAACCCTCAATCATGGTCAAGTCAGATCAAGCGGTAGAGACCAGGGCAGCTTGTAAACAGTTGGGGTGCACATTTGAGGGAACTCTGGAAAATCGGTTTCCCCATAACTCCACTCTAGAGCGTGACATCCGAACAATCCAGGAAGTCGCAAGAGCTTGCCATCTCCAGGCGGGTTTTGACATTGTGCCAGGCTTGTGGATGCACTCGATTGAATATGCTGCAGTCATGTTCAATGCTCACCAGAAAGCAGCTGGTAAAGATCAGACAAGACACATGCTTGCCGTTGGTGTTGAATTCTCGGGCAGGAAGTTGTTGTTGGGTCAACTCGTTCACTATCATGTGGATGCATCCCAAAGGGGTAAATTTGATCCATCATCCAAACCGGGTTTATTCGCAGGCTGGAGGTATGATGCAGGGCCACATTCCCATAAAGCTATCTACTATGTCTTGGATTATGGCAGGTTGAAGGAGAGGGGTCCAGGGTATGCAAATGCTATCTCTGTTCCAGCTGAAGAGCTGTTTGTTGAAGAAAGGGAGCCGTCACTTCCGTTGAAAAGGGCTGCAGATGATGCTTTGGCAAGATTCACAGACCCGTCGCCAGAAGACATTGCTCCTCTCGACATTCCCTTTTCGGATGTAGCCATTGAAAACAAAATCAAGCGTAACGAATATATCACCCTTGAGCGCATCATTCGCTTTGGCGCCACAGAAGGCTGTCGTGCATGTAGGTTCGAAGCCGAATACAGCAAACACACAGCAATCTGCAGAGCGAGGTTCAACGGACTAATCCGGGCTGAGCGCATAGCGTCGTCCAGGGCAGATGGGTCAAAGACTCCATTGCCAGTTCCTGAGACGCCAACCGCATCTGTTCCAGTGCCGCCCACTCCAGCCCCAGAGACGGCTGATGATGAGTTTGCAGGTGCTGCCCCGGAGGATTTGCCTTTTAGTGCCGGTATCCCACCAGATCGTGCGGCAATAGGTAAGGTCCTTGAATTAGATGAACTGTTTGTTGAGACTTGTCGAATGAGAAATCGATTTCGCAGACTTCACAAACTGGTAGGGGAAAACATGTTGCTCGAGTTTGCATGTTCCAATGATTCAATACTGGGTCAGGTGTCGACTTCCATTGGGGTAGAGTGCATTCGGCTCAGTCGGGACGTGTTGGACTTGACAGACCCGTTGCATTTGTCACAGGCCTTAGGTCAGGTCGATGCTGTGCCAGGAGCGGACACATGGGTCTCAGTTGTGTGCACTCATCACAGTCCGTTGCAGCACTTGAACAAGCATTTGCACGGTCAACCATATCAAAAGAAATTGAAGAAGAAACAGAAAGAATCGATTGCCTTGCTTCGCAGCGCAGAAAAGTTCATGGAGAAAGTTCTGAGTCATGGTGGTCGGGTTGCCTTCGAGTTACCAGCAGAAAATGAGTTGTGGAAAGACCCACAATGGTTGGAGTTTGAGAAACACCAAGGGATGAAGCGGGTCTACTTCAACGGCTGTTCGCTCAACCTTCGGGGAAGACAGGGCAAACTGATTAAGAAACCATGGGCGGTCAGTACCACTGACCTTCGACTCATCCAATTTCTCTCTCAGCACAAATGTACTGGGGACCATGAACACGAACCTGCGATGGGTGGAAATGCATCACAAACCGCATATTACACCATGGAAATGGCATCGGTAATCCTAGAGGCCCTTTATCCCCACAAGTTCTATCGTGCCATCCCGTCTGTTTTGAGCGGTTCCGCCCTTGTCACACTCAATCTCAGCCGAAGTCAATGGTTGAAAGATGAAAAAGGTGTGCAGGCCGTTCAGCACGAGGCACAAGGCCTTCGGCAAAATCAGACCTGGGATGATGCTTCGGTGGACACCATACAGAACTGGAAAGTATGGTCCAGAAACACAGGCATAAGGATTCACATTGCAGACTTGCTGACGCTGTGCGGCATAAAGCACTTTGAATTGGAGCCTTCTCAGTGGAAATACAAGGGTAGAATAGTATATAGGGGAGACAGAATTCGGGACACAGATGGCAACGTGGTCTTGTTCCAGGAGACCGCCACAAGTCCCACAGCCATCATTGCCTTGCAGATCACTCTATGGTTTGGGATGCTCCCAGATCACATCGTGACTTGTAGTGACGCTGTCCAAGCATTCTTGCAAAGCTGGTTGGACGAGGATGAGTACACACTTGTCCTCATGCCAAATGAACTCTGGTTGCCAAGTTGGAAAGCCAAGTTCGGAGAAGCGGCCAGGCTAGCAGTACGTCTGCAGAAGAGCTTGTACGGTCACCCAATGGCCGGAAAGTGGTGGCAGAATCATCTTTCTTCGTGTTTGGTCTCGTTAGGTGGAATTGAATTGCAGGAACACCCCAGCAACTTCATTTTTCGATGGAACCCAAGTGAGCATGGAGGAGAGGTGAATCAAGAATTCGTCCTTTTACTTAATGTGTATGTGGATGACCTGACCCTTAGCGGTCATCGTTCGTGCCATTCATCATTTTGGAAAGTCTTAACTGCCAAGGTGAAACTAGAGCCGTTCCAAGAGGTTGATGTTTCAGGTCACTTGATTTTGGGTCGCAAACACTTCATCGAGAGGAGTCCATCGCATACTAAGGTCACATTTGACATGCGCACTTATGTGGACCAGGTGGTTGGGACATACTGCGAACTGACAGGGATCAGTCAACAGTCTCTCAAGAAGGTCACGACACCAAGCTTCCCTGAAAGCTCTATGACCGATCAGGAGCTGTCACAGACGGGTGAACTTAGTGGCTTGGCATCAAAAGTTCTCATGCGAGCGCTTTGGCTCTCACGGCTGGCAAGACCTGACATCAGCTTCATCGTTGGTCGTCTTACCACTATGGTGACCAGATGGTCGAGGTTCGAGGACAGGCAATTGCACAGGTGCATTTGCTACCTTCATCACAGTCGGGACAAAGTCCTAGTCGGACATCTCGATCATGAGCATGAACATGAAATGTCAATAGAGGTTTACACAGATAGCGATTTTGCTGCTTGCCCTCATACCGCCAAGAGCACATCTGGCATCTTGATCGCCCTCAAAACAGGCCAATCGATGTATCCACTGCATTGGTGCAGCCGAAAACAGTCCAGCGTTGCAAGGAGCACGCCGGAAGCAGAACTCATAGCGATGTCGACGGCGATGTTCACCGAGGTGTTCAACGTTCAAACCATGTTGGAACACCTTATGCAGCGACAGGTGCCTGTAAACTATAGGCAGGACAACCAGGCTGTGGTGCAAATTTTGGGGACCGGATATTCCGCGAAATTGCGCCATGCACCACGGGTGCATCGAGTTAATGTGAGCTCTGTTCACGAGGTCCTCACTTCCGAACATGCCCATGCAGTTTGGTACACACAGACCACGGAGCAAATTGCAAATGGCCTAACGAAGGTGATCACTCCTGCCGAGTGGCCGGCCATGTTGAAGCAGCTGAGCATTTTCGACTTTTCTGTAAACTCTGAAACGTGAACTGGTATGTTTTCTTGGAATTGGCCATGCTCCGGCGTGATGCTTTGGTTCCGGGAATCTGACACATTGCATGTACAGAACGAGGGGGGAGTTGATGGAAAGCATGTATAGAGCATAGCATTCCTTGACGTCTTCTCATGCATCATGTGTCACTCATCATTTTGCCTACGCGACTTTGTATTTGGCTCAAGCACTGCGGAAAAAGGCGTTTGCGCGTGGTGCTTGCCGTTGCTACTAAACTACCAACTTTGGCTGTGGTTGGTGAGTTTAACTTATATATCCCAAACACTCCATGGGACTGCCATATATGCTTACATTGGGGTGGTGGTTTGGGGGGGTCAATGTGGCGGCATATATGGCAGTCCCATGGAGTGTCTGGGTATATACGAAAACACATACGTTCGATTCTATACCTGATAGGCCTGATAGGGCTCCAAGCACCTGCTCCGGTGCTCGGGCAAGACCTGCAGCGTCTTCAATTTCGCCCCGGAGTTCGGCCCGGCGTTCGGTCAAACACGGCCACGACGGGAGACCGGTTCGGTTCCGACCTACTAGGGGGGGTTCCGACCCCCGAAAGCAAGAAGAAAAGAGGTTCATAGACGCAAAGCCACTAGTGGTTACAGGGTTTTCTGGCTTCTAGAATATCTTTCAGCTACTGGACAGCTAACGATATCAGGAACAGGGCACCGACACTGCTCATTTGGCATAGTTGAGCACAATCAACAATCCCAAACGGGAATATACTGTAATATATTCCTCATTACATTGACCCTGTTTCAACCATCTCAATGTAGGCAAATATGCTTATAGTTATGGCAAAACTACATGGTAGTACCATTTTGGTCGTGCGTGGGCAATATCTTTTTCTGTGTTGCATCCTTCGCCAAATGTGTTTCCTTCGTAGCCGATTCTTGGCCCAAACCACGGTCCCATCCGCCGTCGCAGCCACGAACGGGGCTGCACACGAGCCTTCCGAGCGCCGCCTCGGTGACTCCACGGTGCCTTCCGAGCGCCTTCCTTCGTCTGTGACGCGTTTGGATCCAAGGTGATCCAGAAAGCATGGGGTGCGGATCCAGTCATATGCCTCACGATCCAGATGTGATGTCTATGGACGAGGAGTGGAGTGGACTGGACTATGAGGGACTATGGGTGGACCAGAAAGAGATGGGGCAGGGTGGGTGACCGACTGAGAGACTCAATCGCAGGAATCTGGTTACTGGAGAGCATCTCAGAATCTAGCGTCTTTTGGAGCCATCCGACGAGGGTCCAGCAGGGGGAAGCTGTCAAGAACAAGTTATTCAAAGCTCTCCATCATGTGGTGAGTAGCTTTTCCATCAGCAGGAGCCATGTTATTTGGATGTCTCAAAACAGCATCGGCATAAAGGGTTGGTCGAAATTGATGATAGAGACTGAACATGGACAGAAAGAAAGAAGATTACCCTTTGCTCAGAAAATACACAGAGGATCACAGAGGATGGTACCTGGACCCGGCTGACCCCGTACCTTTAGAAAATGGGATGTCTGATCCCCATAAAAACAGGTATGACTGGGGCCCCACTTTCCCAGGTGCGAACGGACTGAGACTCCAGGTAATAATAGATACAAATCCAATTCCGATCGGATCTACCTGCCCAAATCCCTTTCTCCGCACCTGATCCAGGATCAGTCATCGTCCGCGGACACGGAAGCAACCGAAGGTGCAAGTCCAAAGGTGAAGAAGAAGCTTGGTGTCTCAAGTTGCTGTGGGCACCTCCCCCACCAATCCACAATAGCATAGGTTGTTTATATCAATTAGAAGCTTGAAGGGTGTCATTTCCAGGGTCCACTGGGGTGCCATGACCCACAGACATGTTGCTGTGTGTATACCGTGTTGTGATCTTGTGATCTATTGGAAAAGGATATAACAGTTACATTTGAGAGTTGTGGAAGAGTTCATGCGATGGCAGCAACTAGTGTGTTTTGTCCCAAAAAAAGGGCCCCAGTCAAACCTTGCATACTCAGGGTCAAGGCAGACAAGGCAGGGACAAGGAGGCATTCACGGGTTAGGTCCGGTGAAGAATGAAGATCCGTGCAAACTGCGCGACTCAGAGAACTCGTCAGAACAGGGTCATACGACGTCATACGACACCGCGACAAGGTCTTTCGTCAGACAGGAGAGTATGTGCTTGACGCAGACCCATCGTGTCAGTCGTAAAAATATGGCTCGCAGAAAACCAGTTCGATCAGGACAGGACCGAAGATCGAAAGCTCGAGAGTCCAGCTGTTCCATCAGGACCATGAAAGAGCTTTCTTTCTGTTTAGCATGACACTTCTTTATTTAGCCAAGCACGGTATTTAGCAAGATTAAGCAAGAGTCTTGGAGCTTTCTGCAACTAAGGAAGGTGTGCTTTGAGAAAGTTCTGGTGCCTTGGGATGGTTGTTTTGCTCTACCTCCGATAAGGTCAGGAGGTCTCTGACTGTGGGATTTAAATGAATTTAATGCATGTCGGGATGTTGTTCGAACCTGACCCTGGCCTTGAAGTCTGGCGCGGCAGGTTTAGGTGATGGATTCGGAGATGTTTATATGCTTATGTTCAACCTTTACTTGGGACGATTTCAACAACCCACTGACGAAGATTGTTCGTTGAGGTGAAACCACCAACCAGTTAACCATGCAGTAGCGCTTGGCAAGGCTTTCTTTGACCTTGGATACCCTCGAACCAGGAGGACTAGCGGAGATGTCAATCTGGACCGACATAACAGGTTTGGGTTTGTGTCATATTGCAGCCACCATGAAAAGGGGGATCGCTGAGCCCTCTATCATGGATGAGCGTTGTTTGTTAAATTTCCAGGACACATTCCTTTTTATGGGTGTTTCATTTAGGATACACCCAATGATTCATGATGGTTCCACCTCACATTTGGGAACGCAGGTACCTACATTGGCCCCTGAAATCACCCCAATGTGGGCTGGTAGTTATAGTGTTTGGGAATACTTGGATCAGGAATACGCTCAAGGGACAATGACAATGACAAGAGCACCACACCAAACAGGGCGAAGGAGAGGTGAACACGTCCTATCATAAGAGGACAATAAGACGTCACAACCAATGGCAGGAAGCGGATTCCCGACCGATCAACTGGCAGAAACCACCAATATCGATCCACACCATGGTAACGTATGTTGCATGCGTTGATCTCGGGTCATTCCCGGAATATCAAAAACAACTGTCATCTGGGCACCGGAACACCTGTTCCGGGTCTTTGGTCACCTCCCAATCGTTCGAGTTGAGGTCTACGAATTTCCCATCGATGAGGGCAGGGAAGGAAGAGGCCGGATGTAGTGCGTAGTGCTGGCGAATCTGGGCCTTTTCTCCGCCATTGGCGTGCCACTGTTTCACAGGTGAGATGCCGCAAAGCCGCAAATCCAAGACTTTCTCATTTGGGTGGGAGATGTGAGAAATCAGCCCCTAAGTAACCCTCACGTGTGGTAGTAACTGGCTGGGTGCTTTCTTTGTCGCCATCTCTCTCATGGATCGTTTAAAGAGGTCAAATGTCCTTGGAGCCGTGCCAACCTTGGAACTGTGGAGCCAATTCGCCGGAGGAACTACCGAGCTCGTTTCCAGATGATCGCGCGAGTTCGCTCAGACTATGTCAGACTGTGAACGACCATCGGATGACACCGCGGCGGACGGTGCGACCACGTGCGGAACGGATGTCAGACCTGAAAGGATCAGTATGCGACATCAGATCAAAAGGTCCTGGACCTGCAACTTGAACGAACCTATCCTTTTCCTGTGTTTATTGTTTCGTTCTTCCGGGGTGAGGTTTCGATGGTTTCCCGGCTTAGGTGCCGCCCAATTTGCACAGCAGTGAATGCAGGAATGGACCACTGGGTGGGACGACCATAGAACACAGGTTCCACAACGGTCGTGTTCCATGAATCACCCAGATACGACGGTCCATGGGACTGCCATCGGACTGCCTGACCCCCCACCACCCCAGTTGTGTAGGCCTAGCTAGGCCGCGTTCCTATTGGGCAGTCCCATTGGACCCTCGTGTTGGGGCGGTTAGGTGGAACCACCCGTCTTCCGAACCACCGAACCACCACCGCGGTGCGGTTCAGACGGCCCAGCTGATGCAAGACCCTCCTTAGGTCCGGTGCTAGGCGTGGCCATGTGTTGGAGGGGTTTCACCAGATGCATGGCTGTTACTTCCTATACGTTTAATGTAAGAATCGCCAGATAAAGGACCTGCGTTCGGATCACGTGCGTGGAACGTAGGGCCCCATCATCATCCACGACCGTAACGGGAGATACCCCAAATTGCCAAAAGCATCCAAAAGCATAGCATTTCAAGAAACATTCATGTCGTTTTCGGTTGATATTTAATTGAAGTGCTGTTGTGACCATCCTCCTTGTTCTTCGCTTCCCGCACGAACGATTCATAAATATGCTCCGCGCCGACCCACGCCGGAGTCACTCCCGCGGATGATCTGGATCACAACCGGCGCGCAGCGCGCTGCAGCTCGAAGCGGCGGACCCGGGAGGTCGTGAAACTGGAAAACAGGTCCACCCAGAATCCAGACATTTGTTGGGAAAATGACTGGGAGTGTGAAATCTCACCCTTCAGAACCGGAGCTGGATGTGTGTTCCGGACATGGATGTTCTCAAGCCCTTGGTTGGTTGATTCATAGAAGGGATAGTACCCCGGTCGTGAATGACCAATAGTGGTATCTTGCATGTTTTCCCTCTATTCTTCCTAAGTATGCGCATCACTGGTTGTCCGAACTTACCTGTAACAGTCAGTAAACAATTACTATAACACTATTTTTCAACAAGGCAACCTAACCATCATCATCATCATCCACTAAGCCCTGACAACAGAATTGACCCAACACATCACTGTTCTGAGTAGATGAGAGCTTTTGTTTGGAGAATTGAAGGTGTATTTTCTTGCCCTGGCAGTTGCAATGCTGAAGGAGCTGAAAAAACACACAACATCATCAACAACAACAAAAGAACTGGAGTTTCTCTTCGGTGGACCCAAAGACATGCGTTTCAGTTCAGCTATAGAGGGAGCCCCGAACAGTGACTTTGCCATGGTTTTGTGTTACTCTTCAAGTTTGACATGGGTTTTTAAGAAGATGTGACCATGACGTTCACATACTGTAGGTGCACCTATCAGATCCCCGCAAATGATGTTGTATTGGGCCTGCTGTCGAGGTAGGAGTGTTTTTTCGTCTTTTTGCCACTTGCAATGGATTCGTTTGAGTGCTTGGGATTCATTTATCTATTCCGAAGGGACGAAGAACTGCTTGGTGCGCGGCCAGTGAATTCTGGGGTTTTCGGCTTCACGGGTCCACGTTGATACCCTCGGATCGCCCATGCCGATCATGTGAAAAGAACCCAGACACGACCCATGCGACTGGAAGACATGGAGACTCAGGAAACTCAGGAGCTGGCCGAAACACGGCCTGAATGTCGAAGGTGCCAGTCCTAGACAGGTCGTGTTTGGGAAATGTTGTCCAGGACCTCGTGTGGAGGGGCCAGAAAAGTGGGGGATGCTGGCTTCCGGAGTGAGTTGAAAAGAGCACAGAAGTAAAGGCGACATCAATTTTCCTTTCAGCAATCCTATACCAGGACCTTCCAAGTTAGGTGGTTTTTGGACACCCCGACTCACCTCTAAGAGGCTCATAGACACCTCTTGGAGGTGTAGGTCGGTCCGGTGGCGAGGATGGCGAAAGCGCGCCTCCAAAGCCAGACCAGACGAAAGGGGGAAGATATGCCGATCAATTGACCCCCCCTGGCACCCCCATGCAGGTCAATGTATGGATGGTCCGGGACAGGAACACCTGCAGGTTGGACCTCACCTTCTTGGTCATCGACCATGACGGTCACTGCAGAAATGTGCCAAGAAAAGCAGAGTTTTTGGGATGTGTTTAGCTGATGTGTGTGTGTGTGAATGTGTGTGTGCGCGTTTTTACACACACCTGTCAACACATGTCAACTTCAACTCTCCTGGTGTGATACCAACATATACAGTTGTACACTTGGGTGTATCCCCTCCATTGATCAACCAACCAGTAGTAAAAGGCCATCAATGTGTTAAGCAATAATCCTTCAGTCGATCAGGAAGGACCAATCCTCTACAATGGGTTTCAGATGGTTTCAGGGTTCTATGCTGCAGTGTGGTATAACATGATATAACGTATGTTTCTTTTGTGAGACTTGTGCGATGATTGCGACAGGTGTTCAAGAGTCGTTGTCCCCTGGTGTCCCCCACTGTTCGTGCCACCCTGCGAGCAGACCCGAACAGTCTTCGTCTCCAGCCTTTTTGTGGGCCGCGACCCTGCTAGCTGAGAACATCAGCGCAAATGTCTGGGCAGGGCTAGGGAGGAATGGACCAGGATCCAGGATCCGCCTCTGGGGATCCAGTCACTGGACTCAAGATCATGTGAAAATCAATATGTGGATGATGCATCCCCAAGAACAGAATCCTAACTAACAGAGGCAGGACTTTGGCTGGTTGCAACCAGTTTTCTTTACACTCAAGGGAACATTTGGAGCAAACCACGTAAGTTCGTTGATGCATCTTGATGCCGTATGATAACAGCAGATGTTGGCACACTGAACGTCTGTCGACCTTCGTATCGCTTTCTTCAGAGGTCTTAGCCCGCCCGTAGGTCCCCTACCATTATAGTAGATCTTATTTTGCTGTGGATCATGGGAAACCCTTGACCCTTCCCCTTGTGAAACCATGGGCCCGCTAAGCAGTGGCCCTGGATTCGTCCTGAAGCTGGAGGGATCGAACGCCGACTGCCCCATGAATTTCAAGATACGCACTGAACACAGCTTCGCGTTTCGGCATCTACAGCGTAATCACAGCAGACATCTATAAGTTGGTGTTTTTGATGCAAAGATACCCAAGTCACAGGGGGTTGGGTGCGGGTCCACTTGACGCCGCAGCCTTTTTGCGACCTCTTCGAGGGCCTCCCAAATCGGAGGATCTCTCCACTCGCGCCGCTCGCGGCCCGGGACCGCGCCGTGCAGGGACGCGTGCGTGAGCCGGGCCAGGCGAGTCGTGTCGCGTTTTTCGCAGCTAGCAGGAGTAGCAGCTGGAGTAGATTGAACCAAGAGGAAGAACATCCAGGGAAAAACGTCTTGAATCTAGACTCGACTTCAAGTGACTTCTAGGAGTGCTTCCACTGGGCACAATGTATCACCATGTTCCTTTCGTGTATGGTCAGAGCACTTATATAAGGAATTCTCATGACTTGTGGACCTGAAAACATATCAAGCCGTGGATCGACTGACTCTATCACCTACGTGGCTTTGTCTTCGCACAAATGACCACCGATGCAGCGGACCGCGACGAACGCAGCCGGACGCAGCCGGACGGTCAAGCGACTGGCGGCTGGACCACTCGAGCCAAGCGAGCTCTTCTTGGGTCGGGCAAGGATCACTTGCCCGGGATGTGGCCGAGTGGCTTTCTCCCATGGGCGCTCCCGTTGGTTCTTAAAAGGGAGATCATTCAACGGCGGATGCAAGCTGATCCAATCGGTTCTGGGGGGGTACTAAGTGCATTGGAGGTGTCCTATTACCTGCAAGAGGAAGGGCAAACAATGATCACTCTTTTAGGAAGGCCTTTACTAACCATCATCCACTTAGGATATATTCTAAGTATGCATTCCTAAGCATATATAGCCATATAGCTAATCAGCTTGCGTGACTTTTTAATACTACCCCTCAACAACTTGAGGTCACAAAAAGGACCTGCAAAAGGTCAGACACTCCACTCTACCAGGTGACGAACTGAAGAGCCAGTGACGAACTGATGTCTAATTTCCCCAAGTGGGTAAGCCTCTGAGCCTTCATCGCACCGAGTCGAAACACCCCCGTGGAGCACGTCCCGAAACAAAAGGTGCTCGATTCGGGTCATCATGACCTGTGGACTAGTTTAAACACCCTACAAAGCCACCAGTCACGGCAACCTCGGGTGGTGTCAACCACCCCGCTTTTGACGAGGAAAACATCATCCAACCTAAGTGGAAAAAGAAGAAGCGTGGACCCCACGAGATTCTTGGTGTTGATCTCCTTCCCCCGCCCCATTAAGGTATTTCTTAAGTGCCAACCCACGCAGGTCTCGTGAACACACCACACTGCGCCCACGGTGGGAATCGCTTTCTTTTGGGCCGGACGAATCGTCATCCAGACATCCCGTGAGCCTCGAGACATCGTTCCGCGATGTCTCTCGACGTCCATTCTGCGAGAAAGCGAGGGGTCCGAAGGGGTGGTGAGGAAGGGGTGGAAGGGGTGGGGTGGACTGGGGAAGGTGGTCAATGCATCGATCCTGTAGGGTGGAAGGGGTGGTCAATGCATCGATCCAGTTTGTGGGAAGGGGACCATGGATAAGAAGCTTAGTTAAGCACGGGGGATGGACTGGGATGGAACAATGTGTCGTGCAAAGGCCTGCCTTACTTTGGGACAACATTTCCCGATATGAGCTCAGAAAACTACTCAAGATCAGGTCAGAAATCCTCATGTTCCAGTTACAGCTTTCTCCTCAGACGAAGCACAGCAGGTTGACGCCAGCAAAGTCTATTAAGTTCGGGAATGTGCGACCACAAGATCGAGTTTTCATTGATATTCATTTAGCCTGGTTCATGTTTCAGTCAGTTCATGTCACTTGAACCTGATCGCTTCCTAAGTCGACCAAGTCCTTCCTCCATGGAGCCGCTTCAGCTTCCTCCGTCGCGTTCGTCGCACTCATGGCACTCCCAGGAGATGCCGGTCTACGTGCCGGACGCTCCGCCCCAGCAGAGCCTCCTGACCGAGGCCGTGGCGGGTCGCGCTCCGTTCGTCGGCGTAATGCCAGGAACGTTCGTGGCGTTTGGCATCGCTCCTCTAGTAGCGATGCCTCTAGTAAGCATCTAGTAGCCTCTTGCTACTAGTGGCGATGCCAGGAGCTACTAGTAGCTGTTTGTTGGGAGGTTTCTTTTGGTGGGCGGGTAAGTAAGAGGTTCCTCCAAATTTGCCTTGGCATGGAGTTTCTTTTTGGACACCAGCACTGCTGGTGTCAGCAGACATCATGAACTGAATTCATGGAAATTGGATTTCACACGTTAATGTTTTTCTCAGCTCTCCTGTGCCGGGGCTTGGACGTGTATAGGATCCTGATATGGATGTGGCTTTGGCGTCCTGTACCCAGGAGAGAGCATCCACAGATACCGTATCTAGACACTCCATGGGAAGGCCTTTACTAACCACCATCATCCGCTGTTGCTTGTAGTGGTTATACATGATATACCCACTATATATTCCTGATGTTGACCCTGAAACCACCCCAATGGAATGTTTGGCTGTAAACAGTCGTTAAGAATAATTTACACATGCATTATGCATTACTTGACACCTACAGTTAACGTTGATACACTAAAATCCCGTTCAACATGTATTGGAAACCATTTCTATCTATTTGGGGACCACTATATAGACAACTTGGAAGTTTGCAAGACTCTCCAATCTGTGGGTGATTAATGATGTCCGCACAGTGTCATGGTGGTCAACAGGATTTGCACTTATATAGATTCCACAAAGCATAGGTATAGGCCTAGGCATGCATACGATGCATAGCTATATTATAAATCTAATTTCTGCATTTAAAAATATTTGCTGCTGGGACCGCAGCTCGGAAGTACTCAATGATGAATCCAATAAAATCATTAAAACCCAAATGAAAAGGTGGGTTAACCTGCCCGTGGGACAAGGTTAAGGCAAAGGAGACCCTCATGCAGCCAAACGGTCCTGTAGCCATAAAGTTCACTTCTGGTTGTTAAATGAAAAATCGGTCAGGCAGCCAGGCTTCACACCCCTCTCTCTCCTACTCTCTCCTTTGATAGAAGACCATCTCCCCCAATTGGAACTTAGAATTGAACATATTTCACCTTTTCAAAAAGTTTCATACCTGCACTTAAGGAAATCATCTCAGTAGTGACAGGGCTTGGTATACCCTCCCTTAGTGAGGTCAGTAGCGCTACCGACTGAAGTGCAGGTGAAAATAATTCAGGGCTGCTTGTATAAATCAATTCAAAAACCATGCCCCATTGATTGAGAGCCATGGGCTTACTGAGGTTGGTAGCGCTACCGACCTCTCTAAGGGGGAGGTATGGCATGTCCTCCCCTTGCTGTGCTGATTTCCTTAAGTGCAGCTGCATTTTGAAAATACATATTTCCTACTTCCCAATCAGGGTGACCAGCAATAAAAAACATATCATCCCCCGGGGAGTCCAAACAGGGGTCAGAGACTTGATTTTCCAAATGTTCTAGAGAATCATATCCTTGCTTGGATGTGTAGACAGAGATTCAATGGCAGCACTGCTGCTGTAATTTTGTACGGATGGTACTAAAGAGCACATGATTGTTCCATGCCCTACAGAATCACAACGGGTCCTAAAGACAGAAAGCTGTGACTTCACAGGGTGCCCTATGTTTGGGGGGGTTCAAACCAGACATCTCAGCCTTCTCCCCAACTCATAGGGAGATTTAAAAAATATTACAATCAGGGAAGTGTTAACTTTTGACGTTGTTAAGTACAGGGCAGTATATAATATACATATATATATATGTATATATTTCTGGATTTTGTAATTAACATAATGAGACCGACCTCTCCTGTGAAATGGTCCCCCAACAAAAATAGATCCTTCAAGTTTGGGAGTCCAATACTTCAATACTGACCTTTTTCAGCGGCCAGGCTTATCCAATACCCTGCGTGGTGCAGCAACTCCGTTTGCACGTGCTGATGTTTTCTCGTTGGGGCGCAGGGTGTTTTGCGGCACGCGTCGTGTCGAGTCTTTTGCGAGCGCGAACAGGGAGGTGAAGACATGCAGAGAGCCTCCTAGGTGACTTGTGAATAGTCCCAGACACTCCATGTACCAGCACTCGACTTTATAGGTCTCTTTGGGTGGCTTTTGGAAACTTAAAAGTGACATGTTGGGTGCTGGTAGGAGTACTGTTACTTGCATTGACCCGTAGAACCACTTCCGGCTTGGAGTCGTTGGGAGTCTATTCCAACCTTTCTTCGACCCAGACTCCGTAGCTGGACCTCGCAGGAGCTCGACCTCCATATGATGGAAGGTGCCTAAACATCCAAACCCCAAAGAAACAATCTACCTTTGAACAAATCATGATCAGCAGTCACAAAGGGGTGCTTAATGGAGGTTTGGGGTGCCCATTATCCACTCACTTAGGGACTAAAAACCACCCCTTTGTGACTCCAGGGATCTACTTTCTCGACTCCTGCCTCCCCAGCTGCCTTCAGAAACAAACCCTGCTGTCGACGACACCGAGGCAGAGTCAGGGCACCTTTTTGATTCCAGACAGCTCCGTGGAAGTCTACAAGGAGCCGACCGGGAAGCCGGAAGTCTATTCGCCTAAGATGTGGTAATGAAGACTCTTGATGAGGAAAACCCCTCAATTGAATTGGGAATCCTTTTCATATGAGCGGCGTATGTGCCAGCACGAGATTCTGAAGGCCAGAAATCATTTGGAGGAGGAGGAGGTCGTTTCAAGGTTATGACATTCATACATACATCTGTTGTGAAGCGCCTTGATTTGAGGACCTTTGCATTGTGTACCGCATGTTCTTTGTTATGAGATTGCAGAAGCAGCGCTTGGGCTACTACCCCAGGGACAGCACAGTTTTGCCAGTCCCATGCTGAACTGGTTTGGCGATAAACACATCCAGCAGTTCTGCAGCTCCAAAGCACAACCTCTGAGGCCTCTTGATGAACACCTGCCACATTAAACTATATGATAAAGAGGGTTTACCATCCAAACGGATCCACAACCAGGTGGGGTTTAGTAGGGTTTTGTCAATCAAGAATCAAGAGTCTACATTACCCAGACGCTCCATGTATGCCGTATTTGCCTACGTTGGGGTGGTGCCAGGGGGGTCAATGGGGCGGCATATATTCCAGTCCCATGGACTGTATGGGTTAGATGGGACGCCCAAAGGTCCGGTTTCTTCCAACGGTGAGACATGAGACTCTCCTCGCCGAAAGGAGGAGATAGCCGACAGGGCATCATCCATGGGTCGTCCATCGACTCCAATTGGCCCAGCCAATTTTCCAAGGCGAAGAAGGAATGATGAACGCATATCAGGTGGCAGGATGGATCCAGTGGTAAGCACTTAGTACGAACACCTCCAACTTCTCCCCCAATAGCTAATCTGATCCTCCAAGCTGCGCATGTTTTCGGTGCGCCCACCCGAACCAATGCTATGCGCCAAATGTGGCGCCTTTCACGCGTTTCGTGAGTTCACGCCTCGTCCAACGCGTCCAATGCGTGACGCGTCCGTCCGTGTGCTGCCAGGATTTGTTCCAAAAGATCGGACTGCCAGGGGGCAAGTCCTTCTCAACCACCTCAAAGGACTATCGTCGTCTCCACTTCGGATGGGAATGCCAGGGTGAACGGCGGGGGGGAAACGGGTGAATCTGGCGCGGTTGCAGAGTTGCTTCGAAGTGCTTCGAAGTGGTTCTTTCTTTATGTTTCACTGGGGTGAATCGTTTCACTTCAATGAATCCTCCCTGGAGAAAAATGGACATGGCCACTACCAGGACCTTCCACCAAGTCCGCTGGTTTTTGGACACCCCGAATCACCTCTTTAAGAGGCTATTTTTATAATTGGACACCTCCTGGAGAGTCCTGGTACTTATATACAGAATTTCATGGTCATCCGAAAAAAAGAAAGCCTATGGTTCCACGTTGGCCAATCTTTCCAGGGTTCGGCGTAGCCATGCGTAGCCATGGGTAGCATGTTGTAGACCCAGCAAATCCAAGATTGAATGCTCTCGGGTCGGTCAGACCTTACGTGTTCCGTTTTGTTTGATCTTTCGCTCTGAGTCTGGGCTTCTGAAGCACTCAACACTCGACCCGAGATTGCCGGGTTCATCGAAAAGTGTTTCTTGGAGACAGCACAAATTGGAAGGCTTGAATGACAGACAGGAGCAGGCTGTTCGTTTGCAATGACATTGTTTTGAGGAGATTAGCTTGGTAATGAGATAGTATCAGATAGATGCAACCCAGAATATGTCCAACATACTCTGAGGAAGAGGTCCGCATGGAACCTGAAAAAGGACATCCTGAAGACTAGTTTCCTCCACAAATAAAGTTGTTTTCAGGTTCCTTGTGGACCTCTTCCAGGACTCACACTGGGGTGACCATCACCCCATTGGTAAGTTTAGAACCACTGGTCCAAGGGCCTCCAACATAAAAGGATCTCAATTGCCATGTTGGAACAACCAGTTCTTCTGGTTGTTTTGGTTCCCAGGGTTACTAAGGATTTTGGACTACAGCACCCAGGTCAATCGAACTAGTTGAATGGTCTTTGAAGACACCCGGGTCACAGGAAACGGCGAGTGACTTTAGTGTCATTGAGTGTCGTCAAGTGTGACGTATGGAGGCAACACGGAGTGTGAACCCTTCGAAGTTCGAATCGCAGAAGGGTTGACCCGGCAGTCCTTAGTCTAGTCAGTCCGTCTTAGTCAAAACAATGGTTTCTTCGGCTTCCAAGACTTCAAACTAATGGTGGTTGGATGCCACACGGGCTTAGAGACACAGATGTCCCGTCATCTCGTCCGAATTCAGGGCCGCTTGAAAATTCTGTCTGGGTCAGATCGTGCCCAGACAGACCAGCTGAGACAGACCAACACTTCCCACACTTCCCAAGTGAGCAACCCAAGCAGGGGTAATACCCTTCTATGGTGTTGAGGTGGTCAATCCCTCATGTTCTATGCATTCAACTCCTGAGCTCTCGGCCCCCCCTCATCATCTTTAGATCATCTATCTATCAGGGCTTCATGTCAATGTGTACACGCACTTGGTATTCGAACACCTGGGGTTCGAACACAGTTCAGTGCTTTCGTTCTGTCTAGGACCCGGTGGACGGAAGCACCATCACCCGTTTGTGGCGATGGGACAAGATCAAGAATTGGAAGGCGAGTTTTCAGTCGGGTCTGCAGAATCTGATATCTTCTCACTGGACTCCATGTATGGAACTAATATTTATATATATATATATATGCCGCCCCATTGACTCCCCTGGCACCACCCCAATTGATTGGTATATTTGGCATACATGGAGCGTCTGATACAATCTCGCTGGACTTTTAGGGTGTGTAAGCCAGAGGTTTGCCAAGGGTGCTTCTTGGACGGCAGGCTGGAGATGTCATGCCTCCTTCCCGTACGTAGAGGAGGGAGGAAAGGAGCCGCAGATGCTGGATCTCCTTTCTTCTTCCAACAAAGTACTGGTGGACTCCCAGAGTCCATCGTTGAATCTTCCCCGACTCTGGGTGCTGCAACCGTTCGGATTTTTTTTTTGTATCCAGGCACCGAAACTGGTCACATGATCTTTGGGGCGACTCTGAGTCCCACGGTGTTTTGTACATGATCATTTCACCAAAACAGATGTGTTTTGATAGACAATCTCACATTATCTCACAGTACCCACCCAAACAGACAGCATACGGACCTTTATTTTTCGGTGACCAAGAACGTGACAGCGTTCTGGCAGAAGAGCGTGTACCTCAAGAAGAGCTTCACAAGGAAATCCATCTTTGGCCCCTGACCGAGGTACCAGCCACAACCGTGAAGTCGTGCAAGACTCAAATGTGAACGATGGGATCTTGTGAGGTTTTTGGCTCACTCAAAAGGGTGTTCGCTCGCCTGCTGCAGTCTTCCAGCTTCGGACAGGCGGCCTTCTCCAACGTCGGACACTTCCGAAGACCCTGGGTCTTCGGGACGAAGTACGTGGCACAAACAACTATTTGATCCAAAAAGGATGCCTCCAGCCAAGTCTGTAGGCTGGTTTGGAAGATCCAGCATGTGCTTCAGCCGGTTATCCCCCCAAAAAGATCCACGTGGAGCTTCACCTTCACCCTGGTCTGAACGTGCAACTTGGCCAGGCCCACGCGACATCTGGGCAGAAAGTAGCTGGTCAGATTCAGGCGGGGACGACTCGTTTCGTCGTTTCGTCGGGACGAGGGAGTTGGTTTGTTATTTTTTTCAATCTGCAAAATCCAGCAACTCGATGGCAAGGTGATCGAGAAGTTCCATAGAAGTTGGGCATTTTGGGGAACAAATGAAGACCAAAGAGTCCAATAGTATTTTTTGGGGGGGACAAAACGGAGCTTTTTGATATTAGGTGATCGGTGTCATATGGTGAATCTGCTCCGGTCACAGCCCGACCGGTCCCTCAAAACCTAGGATTGGTGAAGAAACCCAGACCCCTCCAGAGGATTCAGGTCCATGAGCGTTTGGGTGGTTCATTTGTACACAATGGTTGATTGACCCAAACGATCGAAAACGCGCGCGTAACACACGTGCAGCCCGCCCAAGCGTGGAGACGGCCAGGATGTGTCGGAGACCTGCCGCAAGCTCTTTCGGGACCATCCCCGCGCGGAGATCTACCAGAGGCTCGAGACCATCTGATCTTCCAAATCATCCAAAACCGACACCGCTTAACAGAGATCTCTAGTCCAAACCAGCCAGCCCGCCAGACTCCGAACTCCAGGTGCCTTCTTTGTTCTTTTCAAAACTACCAACTATACCATTCACCCAACTCTGCAGGGAAGTCCAGGTGCTTTCCTTCCTTTTCCTCCAAACTGTATCCTCCTTTCCATGCGATTCGGCGCTGGACCTCCCGAAGTCGGTGCTATCCAGGCGAGTGGTACTCCAGACTGCTGGGAAGAAAAACACACGAAAAACAAACTGTATAGAATCTGTATCTACCAGAACCTTCAAAGTGACCTCTTTGGAGTCTGCAAGTGACCTCTTCAGGGACTAAGTGACCTCATTCTGGGATCTCAAAAGGTCACTTTGAAGGTCCTGGTATAGGTGGTGGTTCCGGATATGTGTATTTTCAACCTTTACTTGGGATGATCGAACCCAGTGACATACGATCACCAACCAGAGATCGGCTTAGAACACCCACCAGAAAACGATCCATCTTCTTTGACCCTCCCAGGCTGCTCCTGCAGATGTTTGAAGTCTTTGAGGTCGGACGCTGGACCTCACAACCCGGCGCCTGAAACGGATGGGGCGATGGATGAAGTCAATGGAGTCCGAACTTCCCAGCTCGATGAGGTTAGCGAAGTAGGCAGGTGGACCGAACGCGTTGGAGGCGTGGTATGGGCCTCCACACAAAAGACCACACTCGAGGCGTGGCTATGGTTGGATGTAGAATGTAGAAGGTTACCAACCAAGTAACCAAGTGTAATGTTGGTGGGAATGCACTTGGCTTGGTACAGTAATGTTGGTTACCCTGTGTTTTTTTCTCACTGTTCGCAAGTAGATGGCCTTTTCCTATACAGAAGAACGTTTTTTCCCCGGCAGAAAGGTTGGAGTGTAGCTGTAGGATTCCAAACACATCCAATATTATGGATTTAATAGACTTTACCCAGCAACCATGATTTTACTAAGGAATCTTGACTACACTTTGCAGAGTGTATTTGACAGAAGAATCCCAGGACTCTATACCTGGTATATACATCGAACGGCTTTAGAAAAGGACTTTTGATGCACCAGGTATAGGGCTCCATCGTACCTTCTCAGAAGGTATGGCTGGACCCTCTAGACCCTTCCCAAACACCATTCTAAGAAGGTCCGACTGGAGCCCGGTGGGGAGAACAGGACTTGGAGCGACCAGAAGTCACCACCAGGGTCGGACTAGAAACCCGGTGAACGACTCATGCAACATGGCTGATTCTTCGACCTGTGAGAATGGGCCTCAATGAATGGCGGTGGTTAGTGAGACCACCAGTGGATCCAAAGAATGGTCTTTATAGTTATTATACCAGGACCCGACTTCACAGGTCACCACCACTTTTAAGTCTACAAAAGCCTCCATTTCACAGACCTGTTGGAGAGTGCTGGTATATACTATTTGATACAGCCCTCCAACCGGTGTTTACTTGAGGGTTGTTGGCCCCAACAGGTCTCTTTTTTTTGACCTGTAGAGTCGGGTGCTGACTATAGAGCTATAGAAACTTATCATCAAAGTTTGAAGGCTTAAGCCTGTAGAGTGAGTTTCATGCCACCCCCTAGCGGCGCGAGTTGGACTCAAAAGTTAAACGATTTCAACACTTTTTGTTTGACATCGTCAGTTCCATGTCAGGATAGCTCTTGGAGGGTATCCACCGTATTTATATTTATAGTCCTGGCAGGATACCCCGAACACGACCCGTCTGGGACTGGCATATTTGAGGTTGGAAAGGGTTCAATGCAGGCATTTACGGTTACCTTGAAACAGCACGCCATGGTTACGTGTTTTTGCAGTTTTAGCGCTAGAAATTCGATGACCCAGGCAGTTTTCGAACACACAACCAGGTGGTTTTCACTCACTCCCTCCACTTCCATGGGTGATCTCGTTCTTCCTGAGCCATGGAACGATCCCTGTGTTCATCGGCATGCGACACCGACGGATGCTGCGAACGCACATCACCCTTTGGTTGTGGTCTTTTTGGGGGTTGCGGAGAAAGGGTGAGGTTGATTTCATGTGATTTTCATGAGGAAGATGTCCATGAGGAAATCCATGAATCCCCCCCCCACTGAAAAAAACATGCAAAAAACCGATGTCTTTTTCCAAACCCAAGCAGCCTTCTCCCAAGCAGCCTGACCCTGCCGCCTTCTCGGCTCCACATGGCCAGGCTCAGAAACTGACCGGCGGCTTTAGTGGTTCCCTGGTGATTCGGGTGCGCCACAGTTCGCCAGTTCGACGGGAAGCGTTCCCCGCGCGGTCGGTTGGAGGAGGACACCACCGGAGGTCTCGTGGAGGATTGGAAGGACTTCCAAACAGCTGGAAGTCTCGTCAACAGCTGGAAGTCTCAGATTTAGCTGGAAGTCTCAGAAAGACGCTCCCAGCAGCTGGAAGTCTCCATGTAAGACCATGTCAGACAAGACTACATTGGGATGGTTGGTTTCAGGCGTCAATGTTGGTATCAGTTTCGTCATGTCTGGGACAGAAAAGTCTAATCATGGTGGTGCAGTGATTTCTAGCTTCGGTCAGATCAAGAGTTTGGGGGCAATGCCGTGGCGATCCATATTGTTGGTTGTGGCCAAGTAATTCACCCCATCTATAGTATGTCACTCACTGTACAATCTCTTGTGTGTATTTTTGTGCAGGGCTGGGTGTCTGTGTCTTTGTCGGTGTAAGCTACAAAGCTTTGTGGCGGCTAATCTTGGTGAGATATGATATGCAATGATCTTGCAGAAACTGAAGAGTTTGGTCCAATGAGCCCCTTTTTTTCGTGAACACTCGTGATGCTGCCGTGTTATTCCGTCAAGAAGCCTTGATTCTACTCGTGGACATCTTCAGCACTACAGAGCTCCAGAGGGCCGTGGTGCGGTACTTTGGTGTGTATAGTCGTAGTTAGCGTAGTTAGCGTCCTCCTCTGGGAGGTGAAAATCTACCGGTAGACACACTGCCCGGATGCACTCTGGGTTACGCAATGTTGCGCTTGATTTCGATATGAAGGGCATGTTTTCGAGGGTGCCGGAGGTTTTGGAGCTTTGGAGATCAGCATGCTGTTGGCGCTCTTGGGATGGCTGTCTTCTTGGTGAGCCTTCTTGGCTAGTTCTCCCAGTCTGAGGAAGCCCCTAAAGCAGGAAAGCAGGTCCAGGTGTCCTGAATCATTCGCTCCAGTCAAGAACTTTTGTTTCGTTGTTTTTTTTTAGGGAAATGAACTTTCACGTTCATAAAGGCATTCTCACCTAGAGAGGTTGAACAGCCTATTTTCACCCATCCCATACTGTATGTACCACTACAGGGTCCTAGTTCAGGTCTCTCAATTTCTCTTACCCCCTAAGGGTCCACGACATTCCAGGACCATTTGTTTCTCGGATATCCTTTAGTCCCAGTTCGACCAGTCTCTGGTTTGAGTACCAAAACCACCAACAACCTCCCATCCTGACTGAGGAGGTATTTAGACCATATGAATTCATACATCACCTCCCCATTTGGATTGAACAACAATTGGCATATGGTACCTGGACCCTATGGGAACCTACCAATTTGTCTGTCACTCACAGACCAAAAAGTTCGGACCAGGACGCAAGGGACGCTGGTGCCTCAAAAAGACGGGACCTCGGGACCCTCGGGACCTGCCTCTTCCAACGAAGATGGGGCGCAAGGGAGGAACTGCTCTTGAGCACCTGGGCGCCACCAGGTGCAGCCCTTCGAAGCCGATGGACGCCCCGGGGAGCCACTCGGCGAAGGGTCGGGCGATCGGTCGAAGGGTGAAGGTCGGTTGGAAAGCCGGCCGAGAGTGTAGACGGTTGATTAGACGGCCTAGAACATAGAACCAGAATTGAAGCTTGTACAGTGTGTTTGTAGATATTGGTAGTGGATTTGGTTGCCCAAGATGGCCCGGGCCAAAGCCTCGTGCTTTTTTGGTGCTGAAGAAGACCACATTGCACGGTGGATTTGGGTTCTAATCAAGGTGAGTGGATGTTGTATGGTAAACCCCACTCAAGCTGTCCCAGAAACATCCAACTCGATGAGAGCTGGTGATACGGACTAGATTGGATGTATACAAAGAAGTCGTGTTCTGCATCCACTGCCGAACTCCCCCACAATCAGACGCAGCCCCTGGTTTTTCGTCAGGCCATGCATTGTGAAGTTTGATGAGGGCAAGGCCCGACGAAGCGCCTCCATGTCACTCGATGAAGCGCCCAGTAAATAAAAGGAAATTCACTGTTCACTGTTATTGGTTGTTTTTTTTCCAGCCTATAGGCTATATCGCCTGTAGCGATGGCCTCCAACCAAATAGCAATGGCCTCCCCTAGTAGCGATGGCCTCCAACCTAATAGCGATGGCCTCCAACCTGAATCGATGAAGGGCCGGCGCTTCTGTCACACCAGGCCAATGGAGAACGATGTCAACGATGTACACCTGGGAAGACAGAGACCCACATGGAACCGGGCTGGGCATGGACCAGACTGGAAGACGATGTTCCGAATACCAACCCAGTGGTTTTCAGGTTCCATGTGGGTCTCTTCCAGGGCTAAAACGATGTTGAACAATCGATGGTTCCATGCTCGCATGGATAAACCTTTTGTTTTTTTTTTTTCCATGTGTTACATTGCATCACCGGATAACATTGCTTCATCCCGATGTGGAATCTAGAGACACGAAGCATGTTGGACAAGACAGTCTGCATTCTAGCAGTGCATGTGTGTGATTGTGTGTTTTGTTTGGTTTTAAGATGTTGTCCCCTCCAGTGTGTGGATCATGGGCACCCCTGGCCGATAGAAAACCACCCCTAGCCTCCAATTCGACCCATCATTGTGTGCATCCTTCAGCATCCGTCAGCATCCCCACTTGTGTGCACTTGCGATCATGTGTTTTCTAAGACATAGCAATGACAGCTGTGCACACAGCTATGTCTTATGATGTTATATATATATATATGTATGTATGTATCCTCGAATGCAAAACAGTGGAACTTGGATGCCTCAAATAATTTTACACGCCTCCCTGCAACCTCAGTACATGGCTGTATGCATCCTGACTGAAAAATAGTTGGTGGTTGACAGTTCCACTGAGTAGTTCATATGGATGAGTAAAGATCAGGGTCCCGGGTGGTTTCCTGCACGTGCCAGGCCATTCGCACGGAATCATCCAACTCAAAGAACGTCTTCAAGGCGTGTCAGCCGAAGGTCGATCTGATCAGTTCAGTAGACCTGCGGACCATCGGACCATCAATGCAGGATGCCCCCGAGAAAGTAGTAGTCGTGGCCCCCCCCCTTCGAACTGGGAAAAATCGTCGTCGTCCTGGAGTACAGGTCCTCACACACATTCTTTTAAAAGGCCTCCTGCCCCCTCGACCGGCAGTGGCTTTATTCATAGCTTAGTTTGACTGGGGCGACTCGTAGGGATTAAGGGAAGTTTCACTCCCAAAAAAAAAGAGATTCCGAAATGGATCCAGCCACCCTCATTCCTACGCCGCTATGTCACAAGTCACGAAACTCGCACCAAACAAGATTGCACAGACACTCCATGGGACTATATATGCCTACATTGACCCCCCTGGCACCACCCCTGTCTGTATGGATTCAGGACTGCCAGTCCCAGACAGGTCGCGTCTGGGTTTGGAATTGGATCCCTTGCGGAGTGGATGCCGCCGATCCGCCTCACGGCCGGAGGCTTTGCCCGATCGCGCCGCCCGCATGTTGGGCGACGCGGTCTACGGCCGAGACAAGGACCGCAGCTCGATGGGACGGAAGCCCCCCCGAAGCCGCATGGGTTCAGTGGGTCCTATGGATCCAAGTAGCGAACGAAAGATCTTTGGAGCTGTTTCGAGCCTCCAAGGTTACATAAAGAATGATTATATATAAAAGTGTTTCCAATTACCATTTCATATAATTTCATTTACTTATCATCATATATAATTTATGATAGAATGTGGATCCAGTGGGTCTTGAAGTTCTGCCAAACCTCTGGCAGGTTTGACTGGAAGAAGTTTTGGGCCCCCACATCCCAAAAAGGTGGACCCTTGGGCCACCCTAAGCGCGCTGGAAGAAAACTGCGGGATGACTGCGGTATGGGCAAATCATTGCCACAATGATGGCAGTTTGCTTCTGAATCTTGGAGATAGGCATGGCACTTTGGAATGCACGTTTTTGAGACATTCCACTCACCAGCCACACAACTTGGGTCCTATATATTGCCTATAGTGATACTATAGTGACTATACAGTGTCTTCCCCGCGCCCGGGGTCGGCGACATCATGCGACTCGGGTCGGGCGGGAACGTGATCCGTTTCGTTTTTTCTTCCAGCACTTGGTTCTTGCGGTTTTTTTCGGGTGATTCAGATTCTTTTTGGTTCCTGGGTCAATCCCCTTCAACTGGGGAATCGTTCTTGAGATTCTTCCCCGGCTCCTGGAACTTACGCTGCCGAGCAGCATGACGCATCTTGACCCCAGGCCCAACAGTTTCAGTTCTCGGTGTTTAAAATTCACATCCACGGCCCGTTGGATGGGTGGTCAAACACCCAACATCCACGGCTCCTGGGATCATTCGAACCTGAGATGATTCATCATTGATCCCTGTTTTTGGAGCCAATTGGCCAAAAAATATCGGTTCTCCCTCAAAACTCGATTCAACACATTTGATAACTTTAACCCTCAAGATGATCTGGGTCTTTGCATGAATCAACCAAACACCTCCACGTCCGAACTCGTCCGATGTCCGGCCTGATCCAACGAGGAGACCAACGAGGAGTTCGGAGCGATGCGGCCGGGGATCCATCGGGTCGATTCGGGCGGAGAAGCGGCGGAGCAGTGGTGGGGCAAAGCCAGGAAGACTTACATTCCCTATGGGATCCAGTCGTACCTGAACTCAGGTACGGTGAGGACGGAGACACGGAGCTATGGTGCCAGGAGGGTCCAGTCGTACCTGTTCAGAAGGCACGACTGGATCCCTAATTAGGGATTGACCATCCTTGATCCCTTTGTAACCAATACTGATTAAGTGGATATGGGATCAGTGGTATGGGATCAGTGGTGGAACAATCCGGTAGGGATCAGTGGGACCATCATTGATCCCTTTGCAACCACCCCAACTGTAATTAGGTAGGTAAGCCAGTCCCATTTGTAGTCGGGGTAGAGGACCCCAGTCACGGCCGAAGAGAGTCCGTTGGTGCAGTCGTGGTGGTCGTGGTGTTCCGAAAACGACGTGACTGGGAGTACTTGGCTGTTCCTGTGAAGAAAGGATATGACAGGTTCATTTACTCCAACGCACAGTTCCTTGTTTTATGGTGAGGAACAAGAAGCTACTAGGGGCTCCTGGCCGTACTACTAGGAGCGATCGGACGCTACGAACGGGGCTCCTGATCATCCTTGGCTTCCTGCCCAAGCCCAGCTTCCAGACCAGGCCATCTCCAGGCCCCTCTCGAAGCTAGATTCCAACCACGCCAGGGCGGTGCTCAGGTCGACAGGTGTAGCTCAGTGGATTCTAGGTACCACTCTATAAGGAACCAGGAGCCCGTTCCGGTCGGTCTACAGATTCAATCTTTGAAACCACTGGTGACCTACAGTGGTTTGCACCTATGCTGGTTACCACTGCAGTACCTACTATACTGGTGACCTATTCGCTGGACCTACTATAGTGGATCCACTGGGGTAACTAAACTAGTTTATTGCGGACAACTCCTCCCAGATGCCGCCGCTCTCCGCTCGGCCGCTCCGCTCGCCGCGAGGTTGGAGTTGGCCGGTGCTTGTTGGAACATCCCTGAGCTTGCACAAGGCCTGCCGCCGGTCGCAGTGAAACCGGGGGGTCCGGGGTTCCGTGGGGGGTCCCATGGGTGCCGGGGCCTGCCTGGGGTCCAGTGTGTCCTTGGAATGATTTGTGAGGCAACTCAGCCATGTTGGGGAGATGTAAGAGGGGATTCAAGAGGTGGGCAATTGGCTATACTATACCATACATGTTTAACGCATTGATTTGCAGATGTGTCTCCCACTATGAAGAAGGTGTCTTTTGACCAAGAGCGCAATCATTAACAACTGCAGATGGGCAGGATGCGTTGGATTCCGCCCCTTGCGGTCTACATCCCGTGCCATGTGGCGCAGATGTGACGTGTTTGGATTTTCCTTGGCGCAGGCTCTTCTAGCTTGCTTTCCACCTTCAAAGACCTGCTGCTTTATGAGAGTGAGCAGGCATGACGGGTTACTTACTCCCAAGAGCCGGACGGGCAGGACTGGAAGTCCTGGGTGACGTCCTGGGGATGGTCCTGGTGTCCATCCCAAGACATGTTGACATTCTCATTTGGCCTTTGGAGCTCGAAAAAGGGGCCCTAGAGATTGGTAGAGCTGGACCTTGCATTTGGTTCAGGCTTGGAGTCGACCGAAGGCTAGGAGTCGATCTGCAGTAGATGTTGGGTTGGTCCGAACTGACCTACAACAGTCGACAAGAACATCACTACTTTAGAGATGTCGGCCAACCAGGCCCCAGAAAATCGTCCACTGTTACTGGCAATTGCCACAGACCCAAAGTAGCACCTGACTTCACAGGTGTTTCATGGTGACAAGTCTGGTGCCAAGAAACCACGACCTGTGTCCCAAAACAGCCTGGCCAGGAGGGTCCTGGTATATGATTTTGCTGAGGGTAATTTGTTTTCCTGTTTCCTTTCTTCTTGCGGTGAATCCCCTGCTCGGGACGATTTCTTGGATGTGTTCCCAAACAAAAAAACACGCAGCAACGAATAAGATCCAGCCCAGGGCTCCAAGTACTTTTTGACACACACACACACAAAACCAAAAGAAACAGGATGACGTTGTATCGAGTCGATTTCTTTCCTTTACCAAACGGAGATACCCTCACTGTCCAGGTCTCCCACAGTCCAGGTCTTCCACGTCTGGTCCTCACTCAGCGTTTTTTCAACTCGGAGTCGAGGAGCCCGGCTGGTCTCAACGATGTTCCTTCAAAGCACCAGTCACTAGAGGTTTGGAGCTGCCGGAATGCTTGGCTGGGTAGACTTGGACTCACCCAAACTCACCCAACTGTTCAAGGACCAAGGAGACGTAGCTTCCCAAATGGTTTGGGTGAGTTGGGTGGTGGTTTCGGATTCAATGTTCAACCTTTCTTGGGACCTTGGGATGATTGAACTCACCTTAAGCATCAAGGACTCAAAGACCCTCAGCCGGTGAAGGTTTGGTTCAACAGCCATGCGGAAAGGTCGCAGGGTCCAACACCCTCCCAGTTCGGAGGGTCCAATCATAGTTAGGGCACTGACTAATTTGCGTTTAAGTGAGTTGAAACCAGTCATGGATGAATGAGGTCTATCTATCTATCTATCTATCTATTTATCTATCTATCTATCTATCTATCTATCTATCTATCTATCTATCTAT
>CAXAMN010004224.1:446390-469324 GCA_963970005.1 Durusdinium trenchii
TTTGCTGCCCTAAAACACTCTGTTCAGGCCACCTTGAAAATAAAGGTCTTGTAGCTACAATTCTGTTCCCAGGTATGGCGCGCATCAGGCTTCACAGACAGTGGAAATAGCTTCTTCCCGGCTTTGCACTGCGAATCAGCCCCACAAAAGCGCTGGCTTTCGTTTTGCAGCTTCTCAGGTCGTTTGCTTGAGGGGGATGTGGATGCTACGTGTGGGAATGGGATGGGGCATGTTAACGTTCGGTTGCACTTGCTGCATGAAGTTGATGCTACGTGTGGGAATGGGGTGGGGTGTGGGGTGGGGTGGGGTGGGGCATGTTAACGTTCGGTTGCACTTGCTGCATGAAGTTGATGCTACGTGTGGGAATGGGGTGGGGTGAGGGGTGGGGTGGGGTGGGAGGAGCTCTTGTGAAGACTGAAACAGTCGCAACTTTTTCCAACGGCCCAATTAGTTACGTAGTTTCCAAAATGCTTCGAAATCAGCATTTCGCCTCAGCGAAACTCTCATTTCAGGAAAATCTGCTTGGAATTGACCATGATTCCACTGATGAAACGTTGGGCACATCATTCCTAATGGAATTACGTGCATTTCGACGTGATTAACCCACGACCATCATTGATTTACACCACGGCCGTCTATCAGCCGTGGACCTAGTTTGATGATAATTTTCGATCCTACTTAGGCATCCAGTGTGTGTTTGATGACATTGTTCGATTCTACCGCCGGGTCAACCACACAGCTGTGGGTCAAACCCACCTACTGTCTAGACTTATTTTCGATCTGACATTTTGGAGGCGCGTTTCCCAGTCCAGACTGGAATATAGCTGGAATATATTGCCAACCTCGAAAGAACCACCCCAATGTAGGTAAAGATGACGGGGAAAAACACATACATATAGGATTCTATATATAGGTATAAAGGATTAAATGAAACTTGTTAACTTGTTGTTCCTCTGATCGTGAAAATTCCGTCCTTGGGTTTTCTCTGTTTCCTCTCCCCTCCGATCCACGAGGCACTGATCAGAAGACCGCAGAGGTGCTGCTGCAGCGCTTGTCGGTCAGGGAGCCCGGTCGCTCTCGGTCCCTTCCGGTGGTTCCGGGGGAACGGTTCCGATGGTGCAGGCGGGGGAAGTCCAGTCTTCCCATTGAACTCTAGGATGGATGTGTCGATGTGTGGTTTCTTGTGTTTTTTCGGAACAATGAGGAGGGAAGTTCAGTCTTCCATGGTGTTAAATTGCTTTGAAAGCCGCGGCGGTTCGGAGCGGCTTCGATCGGATAAAGGATGGTAGAAAGGAGGATGAAGGGTTATAAAGAGTCATGATGACCTGAAAGCTGAAATGCCACCTCATCTTCCAGGTTCCAATTGTTCAGGTTCTAGAATGATATCCGTTTTTTAATGGCACAAACACAAACAAGAGCAAGTTCGAGTCCATCCATGCGGGTGTTGAACACTGCTATGGCACGAATGTGGATGTGTCTTTTGTGTGCAAGGAAGCTTCAGATTTCCCCTTGTTGAAGGCACATCGAAAGCACTCAAAAAAACAAACAAACACACCGTCACTTGAAAGATCCCGCCTCCAAATCCCCCTCTTCCTGCACGAAATTAACACACCATCAGCTCCTTCTTTCCACCTCCAAGCCACGAGCATGGAGAACCGGCCCGGACGTGGAGAAACGACACGTCCCAGGCTCTCCCTCCCGATCGCTTGGCGGGTTGGGGAGCCCGTTTAGCTCGCCCGTTGCGCTCGTCGGGGCGTCTCGCGCGGCGTCGGAGTGCGGTTCGTCCGCGTGGGGCGGTCTTTTTGGGCGCGGGGGTTTGGTGGAAAGGGGTGCTGCATCAGGGTGAGTGGAGCAGGAACAGCTGGGGCATGCTGGGGTGATTTGTAATTCTTAAAAAGACGAGGAGTTGGCTGGGAGAGGGTGAGTGTTGGAGTTTAACGGATTGAAAGTGGGAGTGCTTGAGACTTTTGTGGGTTGCCATGAGTGGGCCCGGACTTGGGGGACATCATGAGACTTCCGCCAGACCATGGATCTCCAAGCCTACAAGCCTTTCGTTTCGTCCCGGCAGCCACTGAGGCCTTTCACAGAACGAGCTGGAAAAGCTCATTGATGAGGTACTCTGCGGATCGGGCCGGGCCCAAAATGGACACTTGAGAAATTTCGGGATTGTACCAGGACACCCTAAGGGGTGTCTATTGATAGCCCCTTAGAGGTTAAGGAGTGTCCAACCACACCGACAGTGGGTCCTAGTATAGGCATATAAAGTCCCGTGGAGTGTTTGGGATGGTCAAGGACACCATCCAGTGGAACCCCTATAGACCCAAGTCTTGGACGAAAACACACACACACACACATACACTCCGACTCACTTTTCGATGGTGGCGTGAAGTGGACTTCACCCCCTGTTCGTAAAAGGACAGTCGTCTACTTTGGGGGACCACACCATCCACTTCCCATGTGATGTGTTCGTCGGAATGTATTCATGTTCATTGAATATGGACCAACAAACGGCCAGGAGCGTTGTTCACTGCTTTGTTCACACAACGTATAGACGGTTAACTTTCTGATAGGGGACACATGGGGACACATCCACGTCAGATTTTGTTTATGGGGACTGTACTGACTTGTTCGCAGGTTTTGGCAACATGCAGGTGATGCATTGCGAGCATTTGAAGTCCATCCCATAGTGACTATAATATGAGATATCCTTGGCTTTGCTCCCACAGGTGCACACCACCACTGGCAAACAACCACCACTGGTGTCACACCAGGGTGATTGTTTTGAACTGGGTGAGTCATGGTGAATCCAGGTGGGTCCCCGTGACTCCCCGGGAAAGATTCGTGGTTTTCCCGGCTCACACGGCACGTCGAAGTATCGGTCTGCTCATTGGTCGGAATCCAGGTGCTTGGACATCTCTCGAGGTGTATGGAGTTGTTTCTACCCACATCTTCGAAAGGGGTTTCTCCAAATAGACGACTGGGCCTTAACTGGATCTCCAATGGAGCTCCATGGCACCCCGAAAGGAAGGTCCAGGTCCAGGTCGATCAAACAAGGGACATCCGACTGGACATCCGTTTTTTTTTATATCATAGAGAAAGGCCTGGCCTGTACTATAGCCATCATGGTACTATATAGCCATCATTCCCTAGGGATCCAGTCGTACCTCCTCAAGTTCGGTACGACTGGACCCTCCAAACGCACCCACCCCAGTCAGGGGGGTACGACTGGATTGTTAGGGATTGTACTATCCCTAGGGCTCCAATCACCTTCTGAGAAGGTGGTTTGGGTGGGTTTGGGGGGGTCCAAGTACCTTCTGAGGATGTGGTTGGAGCCCTAGGGTATATAGCCATTTATGGTCCACCAAGGCCGACCGTCATAGGATAGACCGATAGACCCCACGACCCTGAGATATCGCTGGAGCGTTGTACTTCTGACTGCAGCTCCACGCAGGTGGTGAGCAAAAGTGGGAAGGCACCCTACAAGCAGAAAGCACTGTGAGCGCCTCAGGATTGATCATGTTTGGATTACCTCAAGGGCATCCATGTGGCTAGAAGAGTTCCATATAGTGTTCCATTGCATTTACTCCATTTGTGATTTGTGGGACTGGATACAGTTTGTTGAAGCCTGGCCAGATGAGGCTTCACCGGGTCTCCCGCCAAAAATTGGTGTGTTTTCTTTTTTGCTTCGATTTGGGGGTATGATGGCAAAATGATGGGTTTTGACGGTTTGACTTCTATTTTCTGGTTATGAACACTACAGGGAACGTACAAATAGCGCTTCTGGTCGTGGTCGCATCTCCCCTGGTTCTCAGTGGCTGAGGCAACGTGCCCTACAGGCACGGCTGGTGGCAGAGCAGTCCTTCACAGCAGTGGACTCGGCAGACCGTCGCAAGTAGCTGAGATGGAATGCAAGATTTGAATAGTCAAAGTTAAGCAATTAAAAAACACCTCTGCATGATTTGAATAGTTAAAGTTAAACTTATAAACATCTCGGCTAATTGGAATAGTTAAAGTTAAAGGATATTAATGCTAATTTTTGGAAACACATCTGCAGGATTTGAATAGCTAAAGTTAACCGACTAAACCCCTTTGATGTAGAGTTACCATGAGTTACCTGGTGGTCAGAGAAGTACACAAATCAACTCTTTTGTGGCCAAACAGATGAAGAGATGGCCACCTGTGATGTCCATTCTCGCTCTGAGGATTCCGCCTTCCAGTATTGCCAGAGCATTTCCAATGCACTTCTCACAGGGGACCCGCGCGTTTTGCTGCGGGAGAACGCGGCGCGTGGGGATGCATGGAGGGTTTTGGGAAAGACACGTTCCCCTTGGGTTGGAAACATCACATTGGCACGGTTGGAAGGGAATTGGCAAGAAATCTCCAGCCAATGTGCGTTTAAGCCAGCAAAGTTTCTAAGACATCTCAACAGGCATATAGATGAACCGTCCGACCGTCCGTGTTTTTTTGTTACCTGCTCACCCTGTGAGATAGGTCCAATAAAGAGCCGCTTGGCTTTGAAGCATGAGGAATTCTTCCATGGGTTTCTGCATGTTTATATGCCCGTTCCATCCCCTTCCGGACCATCCAAATCGCATTTCCTTTCGTCCCAGTTCGACCAGTCTCTAGAAGCACGAACTCACATCCCGACCATCCGAAGTACGGAGGTACCTGGACCCTGTGGATTGGGGAGAGCAAACGACTCTCCAAACAAACAGACAGTTTGATGTCGAAAGGGGTCTCTGATGTCGGAGAGGGTCTCTGATGTCGGCGGGGGTCTCTGATGTCGAAAGGGGTCTCCTCCCTATTCAAAGCTAGTCAGAAGAGTGCCCACTCAGGTCGATGATATCGATTCAGCAACACCATCCTACCAGCAGCCTTCTCTTTTTCGGTCCAGCTGACTCTACAGGGTGAAGGAATTAGCCCAGCTCCCAGCCTTTTTAAGGCGGTGCACCCGCCTTCTGGCACCTACTTGGTCTCCGAAGTTGAGTGAAAAGCATCATGCCATGCTATGCCATGCTTTGCGTGTGAGCAAAACGTGTTCATGCCATGGGTTCGAAGCTGGGCGGGGGCCGTCTCTCAGACGGACCCCAAGCACGCGGCTCGGTGACCTGTAGAGTTGTTCAGGCAAAAAAATAATGAACCTCCCTCCAACCATTCATGGAAGCTGAGAGAAACAGCCGACCCACTAACAGCCAACAGCCATCATGGGGTCGGAACCCATTCCATCATGGGGTCGGACCCCATCAGAGGCCGGGCTGTTGGCTGTTTCATAGTATCAGAAAATGGGGTCTGAAACAGCCAACTGCCGATCCACTTTACATGATTCTTTCATGCCAACTGCGCCAAACGAACGGCGCCTGCAGGACACCATCAAGCAATCCCTGGAGCCTGGGCTCTCAGAAGTACCCGAAGCAACATGGTGACGAAGTGTGCGGAGAGCCACGTGTTTTCGCACGTGGCACCGCATGTGTGTTTTTGCTGTGTTCTGGATCGTCCATCCTTCACAAAAAATAGAACTGTTTGTCAATTTTCTTCATCACCATCATAGGGCCCTAGGGATCCAAGTACCTTCTTAGAGGGTACTATTGGACCCTCCAAACCTACATAACAGTGTCTCCAATCACCTTCTGAGAAGGTACTTGGATCCTTAGGGAATACTGTAACTCTTTTGTTGTGAAAATTAGCTTTGGCAACCGCTGAGAACTGGTGGGCTTCATGTTTGGTGCGGCTTTTTTTTTTGGGGGGGGGGGCGCAAAAAGGTGGAATCAACGGCGGATGTCGTATTGCATCGTATTGCACTGTACTATCCACACTCAGAAGGACTATAGATATCGGTTTGCACATGTTCTTAGCCCCAAGGACATCGGACTTTCCTTTTTATGTTCTTTTGCCGCGTGAGTCCCAAACGCCACGATGTGCAGCTGCCGGAGGATCCGCGGTGTGCAGCTGCCGGAGGGCCGTGGGCAGCGGGGCGCCACGTCTTTGCGGTTCTTCATGGAGAACTTGGTCGCTCGACTGCGAGAAAGGGATAAAGTGGTCTAGCGAAATGGAGGTGTTTAACCATGTCACAATTTGGCCCATTGGACACCCCTTGGATTGTCCATGGATGTCCATGGTAGATTGATCTCGTAGCAATTTCTTGTTCCTTCAGCCTGGAAGCAAGGGCAGACACGGGCGGACATCCCAAAAAGTTAGGGGGTCATGTTGGGGTGTCAATCCGATGGCTCCAAAAGCTTGTGTCCAAAATGACGACTGTATATAGATCCCTGGGGATCCAAGTACCTTCTCAGAGAGTACTTGGACCCTCCAAACCTACATAACAGTGTCTCCCATCACCTTCTGAGAAGGTACTTGGATCCCTAGGGGATGTATATCGCATCTTGTACCTTGGATGATACCAGGACCTTCCAACAGGTTTTAGAAACCACCGTTGGTGAACCTGGGCGCAGTGAAACCCGCAGGATCACATCCCACAGTCCTGCCGATCGACTGAAGGGTTTCTGATAGAGTAGGCCCCAAGCTTCACAAGTCCTGAGTGCTTTGAGTGCTTTGAGTGCTTTGAGTCAAAGCGCTGGGAGGATCCTGGAGGCGGATCGGGGACCCATCGGGGACCCATCGGAGACGAACATGGAGCTTGGACCCATCCGCGAAGATCGGAGATTTGGACCCTGTCGGACATGCTGCACGCTTGAGGATCCTTGTTTCGGGGTGAAGTTGATGTTCCGAAACTGGGACATATATCCCAGACACATCCAGACACTCCATGGGACTGCCATATATGCCGATCAGTTGGGGTGGTTTTGGGGAGTCAATGTAGGCATATATGGCATACATGGAGTGTCTGGGTATTGCTTCTGGGCTCCTGGAGCAGCAAATCCGATCCATTGACCCAGCGAGAGTGACTTTCCTTCGAGGTGGGGTCGATTGAAGGGTCCTGCAGCGGCAGAACTAAGCGCTTTGATTCCTATCACATGTCCTTCCTGGAAGCCGGTCGAACCGTTTTGTGGCTAGTTTGGATCACCAACAAAAACCACAGGTCTCGATCCGGCGCTTCATGCTGCATGACGTGATGGGCGTCTTGCGGGAGCGTCTTGGCGGTCCCAGGGTGGCGGAAGAGTTCGGAGGACCGCACCCGGCCGCATGGGACCTCCATACCATAACCAGTTTATGGTATCCATAGCCATACCAGGTCACATATATTTAGCTATGGATGGCCATGGTATGTTATGGTTATGGTCATGGTTTCACCAAAAGTTCGATGGGTCATGGCCTCTCATGATGGGTCATGGCACCTGAAGCCCTGACCATGTAGCGTTGACCATGTAGCGATTTTGACCGACCGACCGTCACCAGGTAGGTCAACGAAGGCATCCTGGTTTTCACACATCATTTTGACCAACGATTGTACGAATAACAGAAACACATGCACCCCGGCTGCCCCTGGTGAGGAAAAATGCCAGAGCACCATGCAGACCCTAGGAATCCCAGTCGTACATTTTCAGGAGGTGATTGGAGACTCTGTGATGTAGGTTTGGAGGTGGATCCCTAGGAAGAGTTAAATACATTTTACCGAGTGAAATTGACCCATCCATGGAACTAACTAGTTTATACAGTACATGGAGTGTTTACGAGAAAAATCACTCTGTGCAGCAGCATCGAGAACCTGCGAGATGAGGAAATTTGGAATATCGGACTTCCTGTTTGTGAGGGGGTTCATGTATACGGTTGATTCCAACAGATATATGAAATCAGATGTTTGACCGTCATCCAGGTAGGGTGTTCAAATAAAAATCAACTGTCAGGGTGAGTTCTTTGTCTTGGGAAGAGTTCGCACAGGATGTGACTGTACAGATGTTGCTTAGCTGAAAAGAGACTCAGGAGTGTTCATGTTGCTTTACCTTAATTCATTTGGAATTTCTTGTACAATGTTAAACATGTTCCCTATGCCTACCTATATACTATACAGCTATACTATACTATTATACACATCTATGCACTATATGTTACAAGTTTCCAATGAGTTCATTACACACTCCGACTGCCCGGCTTCAGCAACCCCCGGCTTGTCGCCCACGCCATGGCGTCTTCTCAGAGCTCCGGTGGTCGCAGTGTTTCGTCGATCGACGCGTTGAGGCAGAGCAAGAAGAGTCAGTTGGCCGCAGTGGACTCCTTGTCCTTGCAGCTTTGGCTCCCTTTCCTCAGGCCTAAAGTGGATTCTTTTGTGTGTGTGTTTTGTTTTCTCTTTTTTTTTTCAGAGGCGTTGGAACAATTTGTTTTCGAGCTTAACTGGATTTCGAGCGGAAAACACCTGTAGGAATGTTGAGACCCCCACAATTGTGGTCTTTGTCAAACATCCGTGGCAAACATATCGCGTGTGAGCTGGGTGGGAGTGTGTACTCAGCGGACCCAGCAACATGAAATAGACGATGTGGTGTTTGTTCATAGAAATGGATCAATGATGGCAGTACTGTTGACATATTTCAACTCACGTTGTTAAACACCCTGATTACTTATAGTATAGGAGTATTGAAAGCATGTCCAGAATCTGGAACTGTGCGCTGCTTTCACTGGAACTGAGCGTGTGCACGAGCGGCGGGGGGGTCGTGCAGGGTTTCTTTTGTTCAGCCAAATCATGAACAGAACGAGTGCAAGAATCATAGAACTTCTAGCTGCCAGGAGTCACACAGTGCTGCCAGGGTGGTGTTTTTTCGTCCTATCCAGGGGCCGTGGATGTGACGTTCGGGGCACCGACTTCCTCCTTCCTCCGGTCGGAATCGGCACTCCGAGCTCTGTGACCTCCTGCTAGTGGCACACCTGGATGATTGCCTGGTATAACACACACTTGGGCGGGCGCATAGTTTTTTTTCATTCTTTTTTAAAGCAGTCGCAGTTACTAGCATGAAGGTTTGACTGGGAAAGAGCCGGTCGACCAAGTGCTAAACAAAAAATCACGTGGGCCTGGCTTATACTGGTGTTACTTGAAAGGAACTGGAGTATAGTAATATGTACAAGCACACACACACACCATTCTTCACACAGGAGGTGGTAGTAGGCTGTAGCCATAGCTGCCACTTCACAGGAGATGGGCCAAAGGCTCGTCACCTCCTTTGCCACAGAACCCTCGGAACTCCTCCGGAACTCCGATGGAACACGCATCACCCTTCCCTATCATTCCGAGGGTTATACACACTTAGACCCATACTCGCAAGAGTGCCTTGGCCATCACTTGATCCAGTCCTAAGACAGTTAAATTAAGTGTAATGCAGAATCTTGAATATGTAATTATAACATGTATTAAGATGTTGCAATCTACTAAGATCTACTAAGTCTTGTTTTACGACAATAAGACTCACCAGATCTCAATTCAGACTATTGCAAAGAAAGGTCAGCTGGTCAGCTCCTCCAAGAGAGGTTGAGAGACCTGAACTGGGACCCTCTAGTGGTACATGTATGAGATAGCCTATAGGGCTGCTCAACCTCTCTAGGCTGTTGACTTGGTCGCATGTGCTTTGACTAAGACATCGACTGCAACAAATTCTGCAATCCCCACCTCTTTCGCTGCCAGGGAATCCTACCGCATCATCGGCTATCGTGACATTGCGCCGCAATACAAGGCCAGAGACTCCGCATTCACAAACTGTTTTGCTCAAGGAGATGTCTATGTTCCCGCACTGGATGAATCCCCAACACTGGGGAGTAAGCTTTACTTTTTCCTGGCTCCTGGACAGCAAATCGGAAAAAAACACAACTAGCAACACAGTTTGTGCTGCATTGAAACACTAAGACCTTATGGGCTCCACTTGCACATCCGGAAAAGAAAAACACACTGAGCACCACACTGGTTGTTTTCAATGCACTCCACACATGTTCAGTCAACAGAATAATATTGAAAAACCTCTATGGACCTGGACAGGAGGGACTCGAGGGGTTTTAAAAGCACGTTACCACAACTCCTGAGGCACTCCAAGTGTCGCCCCTGTGCATGCGTAGTATGAGAAGGTCGATGAGAAGTTCTCTACCAGATCGGACTTGCAGATCAACTCCCCGCCATGTGCTCTTGTGTGCTCTTGACATGTGTTGATACTTTTGTGCAGGTCTGGTGCATTTATCATTGCCACCTGGTCGCCAAGAAAGTTCTAAACATTCTGGAGGCGCCGCGCGGCGCGCCAGTGCAGTGGCGAAGCGAAAAAAACGGCCACAGGGTCCATCTCCAAAGCTTCAGAGGAACCAGACGGAATTGACAGACTAGTCTAGGAGTTTGGGAGGGGGGGGTTCTCTTAGTCTTGCTTCAGGTGATCGTTGATTTTCCCAAACTGGCCCCCGAAAACTGGGGCATATCGCTCTTTGTTCGATGTTCGTCCCGGCTCCTTGAGCAAATCCTAAGGGATTCAGCGTCCAGATCCCCGAACACCGCACCACCTCGGCGGCACGCGGTTCCGAGGCTTTGGGACACCGCTGCCATGCCAAAGACTCCAGGTATTTTCCCTATGCATTGGGACCTACAGGAGTATAGCCCCTGGGTATGGTAAAGCCCCTTGGGCTGGTCTCAGGGGCTATACCATGGAGGGTTTGGGTCATTGGAGTGGCCCCAGGAGTGGACCTTCAGGTCGGCTCCATCTTCGGTGAGGTCGAGAGAACCCTGCGGTGACGACCCACAAGCATGTTTGGCCCAAATAAAGCGCAGGGGGACCAGTGACGAGTCTTCAGACATTCATTGAAGTGCTAACTAATGAGGTTTCTAGGCAGAGCTAGGCAGAGCTATCCAGATCTCCAGATCAGAAGGCATCCAGGCACCATCTCCATCTCTATTCAGAGCTCTATCCATCTCGATTTCATCTCGAGCTGGATGCGACACTGCGCGCACCATCTCCAGGTGATCCAGAAGAACATGCGAAACCTGGGGAAGCTCCAACAGATGTTCAGCATCAAAGATGCCATTGCGCCCGGAACGCCCAGTGTGGTCGAGTGGTCGGGTCGTCGAAGTGGGACATGCGGGTCTGGTGACGACGTGGTTAAGGGGGATGCGGATTTGGTCGTGTCTGGATGGGTGGGTGATGGGTTGATGGGTACGTTATGGTGCGTTGTTTGTTTGATGTGTTTTATACGTGGAGAGAAGGTATAGAGGCATAGATCCTGATTAGATCTGATTAGCAAAAAGGGACCCCCCTCCTCCCTCTAAGAAATGGGACGGCCTCTATAATAAACTAACAAATCTGGGTTCCTGGGAGGATTCCTTGTGTAATTGATTGTAGTATTAACTTTCCTTTCTCAGGTTCTTTGTAATTTGATATTCTAAGCAATCCTTTCACACTACTAAGAAGACGACAAAGAGGGTTCTCAGGTTCTTTGCGGCTTTGAACAAGAAGTAAGAAGAACTGGAGCAACCTATACTTATCAATACTCTCAGCAAGCCAGCCATTGGCTTAGTAGTATTAAGAATTACTATTTCTATGTTACTTTATTATTCAGGAGAAAACTTTGCACAATTGATGACCCTTAAAACAATTTCTTTATTGAGGATCAGGGGCCTTCCTGGTCTACTACCTTGAAAATTTGTTTAGGAGCAATCTTTACATAAAGGATTGATCAAGGAATTGATGGCCTTGGGAAGCTGTCAGTTTTGAAGAAGAACTAGAGAAACCTATACTTATCAATACAGGTATTCACAGGTGAAGGATTTGAAACCCGGATTGTTTTTTTTCATATAAAAAACAATTAGGATCCACCAGAAATTTTAGCATAATAGATGACCCTTAAAACAAACATGGTGTCCGGACATGTCCAGAATTAGTGTTCGATACTTTTGAATTATAGAGAATCCGTTACTAATCAGGATCCAACATTATTTTGTATTATGTTGTATCAAGTGGAGTTGTGTGCATCGATCTGTGCGTTCAGACCTGTTCGAGGAACGAGACGTGATGAGACGGGGGGTGCCCTGAACAAGGGGAGTGGTGATTGTTGGGGTGACAGTTAAACAGAGTCACAGCACAGCCATACAATTCTTATCTTGGCTGCCCTTGAGTGGTTTCTTTGACCAGCATACTCAGTGGATTCTCCGACCATGCATACTGCGTGGATTCCTCGACCATGCATGCCCTCTTGGTTGTTAGGCGTTGTGCTACCAGACCACCAAGTCAAACCCTGGGGATCCAAAGACCGTCGAGTAATGTCGACAGAATGTATTTTCTGCTACGCTCCCTTAAAAGAATTATGGAACCCTAGGGCTCCAACCATATCCTCAGAAGGTGGTTAGACCCCCAAAACCCACCCCATCCATCTTCTCAGGAGGTGGTTGGAGCCCTAGGGGAAGTAGAAAATTATAGAAAATTGATTACCAATAGGGTCCTGAAAGACCATGTTCGTCTACAAACAGGTGGTGAAGTCCTCATACTCACGTGAATAACTCTCCGAACTCTCGTGCTCCCACGACGAATCTGTTGTTTCAAACATGGGCATCCATTGTCATCCATGGTCTTTTCTTGTGGCCCAAGACAATTGAACTTCAGATGCCAGTGCTCTCTCACCAACGCACAGGCGTTCCGAGGGGGTTCATCGGGTTCCTGGGGAATCTTTGTTCAGCTGTTTTTTTAACCCAGGGTTTGGTTGTTTGCTTGTTCACACCTCTTGGTTACCTTCCATGCAACAGCTAAGAAGACTCTGAGTAATGGATACATCGGTCAGGGTCGTTGTTCACTGTCCCATCTGGAAATCCGTCCTTTTTGCACTGTTTGGAGACCTGAAATCACATCCAATCACATCCAACCACCCTCAAAACAGCGTTTGTGCTGTTTGTGCTGTTTGGAGACCTCAAACTGGTTTCTTCACGTTCTGACTCCTCTATACCTCGCCCCTCAGCTTCGCGCACGATCCCTCGCCCAGGGGGTCCACTCCTTAGCTTTGCCCAGGGGCGCGCGCGCGCGCGACGTTCCGCCGCGCTGCGACGCTGCGAAGCTACACGAGGGATGTGAAGAAGACTGAACAGAAGGGGTAGTAGCTTCATGGGGTGGTTGGGGTGGTGGAAGCTTGTAGAAAACACAGGGTTTTGGGTGAGGGTATATACCGATATGCAAGCATTAGCAGCATGCAAATGCTAAGTATATATAGTACTGGGCCGATATAGTTGCTTATATTCATATCATACTGTTGTTTGTTGAATATGTCTTGGCCTCAGGACTGGGCACGCCAGTTATTTTTTTCCATATCATGACCACAAGACCCAAGTTCGTGGAATCATACCTTTCTTCATCCTTCTAAACAGTTTCCTCAAAACTGCATTGCTTTACCCTTGGACCTGCATGATGGTGGGCTCGCTAGAGTTTGGACTCAAAAGAGGAACTCATTTTTTGTCAGTCTGAAATATATGTGGCGACACACTTTGCAGATGCCCCCCAACATCAAAACATCATTTCGGTGAGCACAGCTTTTCTACCATTTTCTACAAAAAAGTTGCAAGTCTTACCCTATACTGATTATATTCCGGCATGGTCCATTGTGGGTCCAAACATGTCAAAACCCGGACCTTCAAAGCAATACATGGAGTTGCTTCTCTACACCGAATCCTGCTGTGGCAGTGATTTTCCGGTCAAGACGTTCGGTCAATCGGCGCCCCCAAAACCCGATGACCTGGGCACACCGCCCACATGGCGTCCGTACTCGTGGAAAATCGGCGACCCCAAAACCAGATCCACCTGCCCCGAGGCACTTGGCGGCCGCCGACAAAGCGCCGGTCCGTAGGCGCCGACACAGTCGATGCAGCTCTTGGACCTGTTGGGCGGTTGGTTGGTTTTGGTTTACCTGTTTGGGTGAGGGATTTGGTACTGGGTTGAAGGATTTTAGTTCACTTGGATGGAATTGGTGTGGGTCATGGGGTTTGATTGACCTGCTTCATCCTGCTTCTTTGTTCACACGGTGTTGAGTGTTGAGTGTTGACCTACGTAATCCTACGTATATATAACTGTGTGATACTGTGTGGCTTGCGGGGGTGTTGATGGCGTTTCGAACGTTTTCGTTGGACATTCGGAGGTCACAGACTTTGCAGCTCCAAGTCAGTGAGCTTTGGATCTGTGTCGTCGGAGTATTTCGGAGTTAAGCTCTTCGGTGCTTCGACCGGTACTGCGCACTGCGGCAGGTTCGACCGGTATAGCACGGCCCGGGACCCCGAGCTTGCTGGGCTGGGGAAGCAAGCTCACCAGAAACCCATGGTGAAAACCATGGTGAAAACAGGTAAACACCCATGGTTTTCACCATGGTGGTGTAACAGTAATTAAGGTGGAACATGTGAAAGCTTCACCCCGGTTTCCTGTTACATCTTCCCTTGTTTCATTCTGGGAGAGGAGGAACACCGGCCCAGACACAGAGCTGATGAGGTTTGGGGAATGTGTCAATTGCCAAGCAGTAATATTTTGGAATGCCCAGCTGGAAGCATCATGTTGCTGTCATTTAGTTTCAATGTCCCACAAGTGTTAGATGCCTCAAGTAGGTAGAAGAGTAAAGTACTGTAAATCATTCTTTTATATAATAGAACACTTTGGAAGAACTGTTTATATGTCTATTTTGACTTGCTGCAGGGAGTTTCTACTGCATAAGAGGAATCACATTTTGTTTTTTGGACCACGAGCTGCACTTTCATGAAAGCATATGACAACCTATACGCATGCCGCACTGAACCACATATTGTATTTATTTGATATTACCCCTCCGCCTGGAGTTTCTGCTTAACACATCTTTTGGTAACCCAAAATAGACAAGGAGGCTTCTTTGCAGCTAAGATCAGCTAAGACAACCGTTCGACATGTTTGCTCTTTTCCAATACATCTCAACATAAGAGATGTTCCAACAAGATACGGCTGCGAGTCAAGACCCCTTCCACCTTCTTCATGGGTTCAAGTTGACATTCCGAACATATATAGGAATCATGAGTGTTCGTGTGTTCATGTTCGGTGGGGGAAGAAACAACACCCAGACACTTCATGGGACTGCCACATATTTCTACATCTCCGGATGGTCTTCCTGGGGGTCAATGGATCGGCAGTCCGGACTGGCAGTTCCAGATGTGTCTGGGACAATGGGTGTCCAGGTGCAACTCGTCGCTGCGGTCGCTCCGGCGCGGGTGCCGCGCGAGCGGATGCGCGCGCGTGCCGCTCAGGAGCGCGCGATGCAACTGACTTCGTGCCTTGGTGAGGGTGCGCCTCGGAGCTCGGTGCTCCTTCCGCCGAGGATGGCTTGGTGGCGCTTGGTGGTTCGGTTCCTTTTCTTCCCCAAGGCAGAGCTGGGTTCGTGAAAAGAGGGCAACTGGGGCTCTGTGAAGCTAGGGATTGGTGAGAAACCCACGAGAACCCGACCATCCCAAACCACTGACCCATCCGCATCCGGGTCCAGAGATGTATTCTTGCATGGGTCTGAGCTTCTTGCTTCTTGCGAATACCAAGTAGCCTTGTTTCGATGTCATCCCTGTTTTGCTCAAGAAACTGATTGACTTTGGGGGGGGTTCCATGGAGGTCCCGAACTTGTAGGGTTCCGGGCAGAAAATCACCTCCACTGACTATGGATGGAGGCCAACCACCCCGACTCCATGGATCTCCTGTTCTTTTTTTACAAGTTTTACAGTGGCTTCAGAGTAGATGGCACAACCCCCCCCAAGAGGTCTTTTAGATGAAGGATGATGAAGGTCTGCACTCTACCTTTTGGGAATGGTGCCATCGACTCTCAATCACTGAGACGTGCGCGGCTGTACCGGCTGTACCCGGCTAGTGAACATGTTCTGCTGCCGTGCCTACCTGAGGCACTGGGTGCGGAACTACGCCTCCCTCTTCCAGACACCTCCCATGTTGCTGAAGACCGTCCGGAAGGCCCAATGGGCCCAAGCGGAGACATGGGAAGACCTCCCTCCGGCACCTGCTCGGCGGAAAGGAGGGCACATGGATCATACTCAGGCAGAGGTTTTTTCTTAGGTCTCCATATCTACAGAAAGCATCGCCAAAAAGCCATTGGTTGGGGCCTCCCTATTCTGAAAGACATACCTAAAAATGTATCATGATGTATCACATCAACATGACAAAGCCCTAAGAGATGTTGACATCCATCAAGATGGATGCCTTCAGATCAGATGGTTCAACCTTTCTGCTTGGATGATTGATCATGATTCATCCCACTGACTCATGTTATTGTTGTTTTTTGTGAGCTGAAACCACCCCTGATATGTATTCATTTTTGTCGCACTCTCTTTGCATCTCCGTCTCTTCAGCGCTGGCAATGGGCTCTCCGCCAGGTCCATCGTGCTTGCCCGAAGTACAAGGCGAAACCGACCTCCGACGGGTTCTTCGGGGGCCAAAAGGTTTCCGGGAACCGAAGCGACGGAAGCGACGCCGACGGAAGCGACGCGGCATCCTGAAGTCCACTGAGTGCCCGCATTCTTTCGCACCCTGGGGCTCAGACTGCTCCGAATTGAGGTCGCTGACATTACCAGAGTCAAAGGCTGAAAGGGAACTTCCTTTGCTTGACTGAGGCATTTCGACTTCTAGCGGTGTTTGTTTGTTCAGATCGACCAAAGGCTATAAAGGTTTGGAACGGATGGAGGGCAGGCGAGGCCGGCCCACATCAGTTTTTGTGAGGCATCACATGCGTGGCACCACATCTGCCTAATGCATCGGTCCACAGTGGTGGATGAGAGAGTGAATTCTACAGAGGGACACATGCATCTGCTTACTATATACACCTGGATCTGGAAAACGCTGCGTTTTTGCCTTTTCATCTGTCAAAGCCAGCCAAAAGGCAGAATTGTTGTACAGTTGGAAGCTCTAGATATAGTATACATGAAAACACCTTCCCAGACACTCCATGTATGGCATATTTATATACCTTAGTGGTTTCAGTGGTGGGGCAGTCCACCAGTCCACCAGTCCCGTCGTCCCCGTCCGTCGTGTTGAGGATTGGAAGGATGACGGGCGCCCGCCGGAGCGTTTGACCCCCGAGACTCGTGCAGGACGAGCCCGGCTTCTTTGCTCCGGTCTTGCAGGCGAGGCGAAACTCGATGCATCGGACGTCTCCGGACCGGACGGTTCGCCTTCGCATCGTCGGAGGGGATCAGAGGGAGCTGGTGTGGGAGCTGGTGTGGGTTAACCTGGTCCCAGGGATCCAAAAACAGAAGCCCCGGGCCCATTAGTTTACCCTATAGGGATCCAGTCGTACCGAACCTCAGAGGGTACGACTGGACCCGACAATGGCACCTACATAACAGTGTCTCTAATCACCTTCTGAGAAGGTACGACTGGATCCCTAGGGTTAGGATCTCCATGAAACATCCCTTTGAAGCACCAGGTCCATTGAGCTAGTTTCAGCGGACCTGGTACTAGTAGCCATTTCTGAAATCCTCTCAATGGACCGTACCTTGAAGGTTCAGGTATGTTTGGTTGTGCCGTTTTGTGGATCCCAATGCATCCCAGTGGACGCAGTGATGTGGCCTCATGTGGATGTCGGAAGGTGAGCACAGCGTCGTGAGCTGATGCAGTCGAAACAGGGATTGGACTGGCGCGTGCTGTTTTCGTGGTTTTCTGTTAATTAACCGAGGCATTTGATGCAAATACATTTTGTTGGATCTTGGAATTGTCAATAGATTCTAGTTCATCTTCCAAGACCTGCCGGGCAAAACCTGCCGGGCCTTTTGGGGCCGTGGAACACGGCAGGCGCAGCTGCCCAATGGCGAAAAGATCTGCAAGCCGGGGAGCCATGGTGGACCGGGAGCTATGGTTGGTTGAGCTGTGGGAAGATGGGTGGCCATGGGTCACGGCCCCGACCTTCGCCCGACCCGACTGGTCCACACCGTCGTGCCCGGGATGTGGATCCGGTCACCCCGCGCACTGCAAGCAATTCTGAACCTCAACACAAACCACTTGGGATGTTTGCTGCCCTTTCCCAACGGTCAGAAGGACCAACATGAGAAACACATACAACGACAGCTTCCAAGGTGATCACTTCACGAACTCAACTGTGAGACAGTGACATGTTTTTTTTCAGAACCCAGACTATCCATGGAACTGGAATAGTTACATAATGCCACATCCACCCGATTTGTTTGACCCATTCGTGTAACTCTTCCAGTTCCTGATGGATGGGGATGACAGAATTCCTGCGTTCAGTCTCGCAATTTCATCGAACTGAGGCTGAGCTTCTATGAGCTCAATGAGCATGGCATGGACACGGACAAGGTCACCGATGCGGAGAGCGGAGATCAAGCTGGTGTTCTTAAGGATGTCGAAATGAGAAATGAAGGGATGCCAGCTCGGTAGGTAGATGTCCAAGCTCCAGAAGTGTTGTTGGAATTCCTGGAAAAGGATTCTCAAGAGGATTCTTGTTTTCTTTGGAATGACCCACCGGACTTCTGACAGATTGGCCATGGTGAACACACAGCATTGCTTTGAGCTGGACATGGTCCATGCGGTGGAAGGGAGCCAAGCCAAGGAGCAAGCACAACTCGTTTTTGGTTCCCTTTTTCAAGGATCCTGGAGTGTTCATATGGGATCGGACCCCAAATCCTTTGGAGAGGTGAATCCTTGGGTTCTCATCAATCCCCAAAAAGCTTTGGATGGCGGGAAGAAGGTTCAAGCTGCGACGAGGGATATGGGCCGGCGCATGGACCTACCAAAGGCGAAGCATGCCAGGACCTTTCAAAGACCCATTTATTGGGCTAAAATGGACTCTGGACTTCTGAATTTACATATGACACTACCTAAGAATCCCTTCTCGAACCACCCGGAACTGTGTCACTTGCACGCCTTGTCGATGTTTTTAGAGAGACATGGATGGAGCAACACCTGTGTCAATAAGGGGGGCAGAAACAGACCTTGCAGATCCAGAGCACACCATTCACACCTCAAAACAAATTGGAAGCCTCCCAAGCAGATATGCTTTTTTGGTTGCATGGTGGGAGTTGATGTTTTTCCTTTCTCTGGGGTCACTGCCTCATCTTGATGAGTGCAGTCCAAACTCTCAACTCGCAGGCTTGGGAGCTCCTGCTCTTGGTGCTTGGGCCCAGCCACGGGCGCTGGGACGGAATTGACGACGGGACTGATTTTCAACAAGCGCCACGTGGTACGCAGCGACAGTTGAGGGATCAAATCGGTGAACAATACAGGGACCCTTGATTTGTGGAAGAACATGTATAATAGTTATATTATATATGATGCAATATGATGCCTTTTAACATGATATACATGTTTTTCCTGATAAAACCCCCCCAGTTGCACTGCTAGACTCTTCCGGGCTTTGGCTGCCTTTGGCCGACGGTGTGAGCACATTGACCAGTGACGGTCCCTTTTCTCCAGGCGTCGGTTCAACCCCCAAAGACCATGATGATTCACGTCAGCTGAGGGGGGGATCTCCAGTGATTGCTTCTGGATGGACTCCATTCATCCTCCCTAGGGCTCCTGGCCCCTGGCACCCACCCCAACCATCTTTGAAACGGAGGTGTGCCAGGAGCCCCAGGGCCTATACGATGATTTGGGGATCCAGCATGGTCTACCATTGTCTCTTGGAGGTTAAATGGGGATCATCAATAGGGGACACTCATGTGGCCTCATCACCCAGCAACACAGTCTCTCTACCAATCCACATATAATATACCTTCTCAGAAGCTACGTCAGCGCAATCCCAAAAAGTGTTCAAAACGATTCTTCCCTTCTCTTCCCTTCACCCGGAGACCGAAGCCCATCACCACGTGCTGCCGTAGCTCATCACCACCGCGGTCGCAGTCGTGTTTTTGTCCATGTGGAGCCAAAGTGCGGCCAAGGATGCCAAGCAGATGGGGAACAATGGGCACACCCAAAGTGCCAGGGACACACAGGGCCGTGGGTGTCTCATTGACACTCAGGGCCTTCTGGCGCATGCGGATGAGGGGGAAGGTACACATAGCAATATCTAAAGATAGACTAGTAGGTCAGTTTGAGCTTATTTCAGTGAAGTTGATCATACAAAAGCACTACTCAATGAGGGTTTCAGGACCGAGGTCTTGAGTGGGGCTTTGGAGCTCCAGGGGATAAAGACACGTACAACATTCTACAACAATGCTTTGATCAAGGAAAATATATGTACAGGCTCAAGTGTGGGTGTCATTGCGAGATCACAGCTTAATATGATCGATTTCATATTGATTTCAGTGGATGCATAATCAATTTCTTGTGTTTGGGAAGCTGCACTTCAGCGAATCCGGCTGTGGCCATCACAGTGATTTGGGTGCCACCTGCACAACCCAAAGCACAGAACTGACATGAATTCGCCCCAACAAAGCAGCCGCCAGGGAAATGAGTGCCGCACCCGGAAGTGCAGAAAGAAAAGGATTCGGCTGACAACTCCTTCGTCACTTCTGTCACGCAAAAGGTAAGTTGTTTTTGGATGCTCAACACCTGAAAAAGGCCATCCAGACCTTTGTAGGGCTCCTTCACCGAGCAAGCGTATTGGTGGGACGGTGACGCTTGGTGACAACGGCACCAGCAATATTTTAAAAGCTCTTCGAAGTGTAGGTGAAGCCTCTAGAGGTTTATGTTCTTGATTCTTTTTTTTGGGGGGTCTCAAGAAAAGAGGCATCAATGCATCAATCGAATGCACAAGGCAGCATGGTTCTTTTGCTGACCGTGGTTTTCAGCCTCCTTGTTCTTCCTGAGGTGAAGCTTGGTTGGGTCACTGGCACCAAGACTGAGTCCGGATGCCCCAGATGAAGATCCGGTGTCGTCTTCGCTCGTCCAGACACGAAGAGATTCGAGGAAAGCACCGCACCCGGACGAGAGGGGACTGAGTAGACGTTGATGGTGATTGAAGGGTTGGGAAGGGTGGGGAGGTCTCCTCCAAAAATGGTAAAGAGACTCCGATTCCATCATGGTTCCGTGGTTGGCCCCGAAAGGGAAGACCATGATTCCGAATACCGATGGGTTTTCCCCTTCTGTTCATGAAACTGTGAGGATTGACCTGTGGATCAGGTTCAGAGGTTCTGATATTCTTGGGGAACTAGGCTCTTCCCGTGATGGGAACAGCATGATTAGCACTCATATGATTGGAACGACAGGGAGTGCTGAATTGCACTCGCATGCTCAACACAAAGGGTTGCACAGCACAACCGGCATGTCAATAATTTGCCCAAAGGTCATGATGTATACTGAGTCATCACAGGACCTATGTTTGGTGCTCTCCACACAAGCACTCCATGCTTGGTGCAAAGGCCGGAGGTCATTCTCTCCAGTCGGCTGGTGCCCCTCATCGATGTGTCGGGCGGCCTACTTGGGGAGCGGGCGCGGCTGTGCGGAGGCGCCTTCCCTTTCATAGCTCTAGAGTTGAAGTGAGTCATTCAGTGCTTCTATTTGATCAAAGCATGTCAAAGCATGAATGAATCCATGAGTATTTGTATCCCAAATCCTAAAAGTATTCAGCGCTTCGGATATGGTCAAAGCATCAAAGAGATATCGAACAATTCAAGCCACAATCAAAAAAAACAACTTGTCCCCGGCCGACAAGTGCCGCCCACCCTCTGGATCATGTGTAGGCTACGGTTTGTTTGGGGGGCATTGGGAACACCTCCACCAAGACATATATGTTAACATGGACATGAACATGGGGGTTTACATTTAAGGGACACCCCCACTCGTCGTTTGGGCATGAGCAGATGGACAGTTTAAGATGTCCCGAACAGAGGGGTGTCCATTAATAGCCCCTTATAAAGAGGTCTGACACGGGGTGTCCATGTCTACCAGCCCGGACATGTTTTCCCGTTTGGATCTCCGGCTCGGGAGTCAGGAGGGTTCACCTTTTATTCCAGTGACCTGCACGAGAGGTTCATGCGCCGGAAGTTGGAGGACATCAAAGATTCGACGAGTCAGGAGACGTGAGGGGCAAATTGAATGTGAGACGGGCAGTTGGGCGGCATGGATTGGACTTGCAGAGTGGGAGCTAAGATGGGATTGGATTCTTAGTTGGGTTTGTTTATAGTTTCTAGGCACCATTATATTGGTGTGTGATGTATTGTATCACTTGATTGGACTTGGGATTCCCAACTTGGATCTTGGACATATAAGAACATGGCCTCCGCAATGCATCGCCATTTCATTCGCACATGTCCATGTTCTGTTGCGATGGCCGGATGAGGAGATGAAGGAGCTCATGGGGACTTATGTGTTACAACGCTGGCTCGATGGCAACGAGGCAGGAACCCGAATGGCGGCCCTGAAATCACCGTGGAAGTGGATTTCACCACCTGTTGGGTATTCTGCATGGGCATCCGAAATCGGGAGCCATGCCATCCTGACCATTTTAGTCTTCAAGGCTTTGTGGCCACCGCCTATTGGAAACATACCTGGATCCTTTGTCAAGCGCCTTAGAAAATGGAACATGCATGATTGCATGGAAAACAACAAAAACAGGTACTGTACTGGTTCCCATTTTCCGAGCTACGAGTTCGGGGTCTATACTCCAGGTATATATATATACTTAAATTTCTTCATTAAGGGAAACACCACCCAAATCCACATTTGGATCGACCTCCACCAAAAGCGCTCCTCATTCCGTTCTCTTTGCGCGTTGAGAGTGAGAGTTCCGCGCGTTCCTTCGGTTCCCCGGTTCCCTGGGTCGGTCGTCTCTGTGGTCTGGGAGGGTGAAGTTTGATAGGCTCTTGTTCCTAGTAGGCCTAAGGATCCAGTCGTACCCTCTGAGGTTCGGTGGGACTGGGGTGGGTGGGTTTGGAGGGTCCAGTTGTACCGAACTTGAGGAGGTACGACTGGATCCCTAGTAGCAATCAAAGACCTTCAGTCCTTTCATGGCCTGGATGGGATTGTGCTGGAAAGTTGATTGTCAAGTGATTTGTGCTATCGCATCAGGTTCGAGTCTAAGCCCTTAGGTGGAGCGCGTGGACTGAACAGTTGTTTTTATCAGTGTGAGACTGATATGTCTCCAAC
>CAXAMN010004224.1:474324-512508 GCA_963970005.1 Durusdinium trenchii
GTACTGTTTGCGTTGGCCTCAGATCAGCATCCAACATCTCTTGACATACTAGTATCTACCCCAGACACGAGCTGGGACTGGGACTGCCAGTCCGGACTGCCGAGATGCCGCCCAGACCCCCAGGAAGACCATCCAGATATGTAGGCATATATGGCAGTCCCATGGAGTGTCTGGGTACTAGTAGCTTCTGATTACTGCAGGTGAAACGATTCCCAGTGAAACGATTCCCAGTGAAACGATTCCCAAGGACGCTTCTTGCTCCTAGTAGCTTCAAAGACCTACTATAGTAGATATAGTAGCTTCTTAGTTACTCCAGGCGAAGCGATTCCCAGTCCAGGATGTGCGTGCCCAGATCAAGCCGAGAACCACCGAGAGACGCAACGAGGTGGGCTGGGTTTCGGTCCGTCTGATCCAGCGATGCGTGGGTTCGATGCGTATGGACCTCGAACGTGGTTCCTGCAGCTTGGACAGTGCTCCTGAACAGAATCAGAATGATTGGAGCACATCGTTGTTTGTGGAAGGGAGGCGAAAAGATGATTCTGATTTGAAATCCCTGGAGCTATTGTAGGGAATCACATTATAAGGAGCCGGTAAGGAAGAGGTCGCCATGGAATTGTCACACATGGATTTGCAACAGAATCAAGGTGTGCCCGTGTCTTGACAATCTCCACATCATGCCCATGGCATCCAAACCAGAAACCACCAAGAGACTCGCAGCTCGCTCGCTCGCTTGATTTGCCAGTTCTACCATGAAGTGGCAGTAGATGGCAACGTTGGTCCGGGAGAGTGCCAGAACCACAGAGCAGTTGTTGCGTGAATGTAAAGATGTTGATCTCTAATTTCTGGTGTCAGACAACTGGCATACCTGCTGGCTGTCACGGGATGCTTGTCTCAGCCGACCTTGCAGGAAGTGGATGGTTTCCTATGCCTTTCAGTGGTGGTCGGGAACTCAGGGAAGCTGTTGTGGTGGCAAACAGTCCTGAATGCAACTGGAATGGACGAGTTTCCAAGATCAGACTGAAGAATGTGCTTCCTCTTCGAAGAGCATCCGTTGGGAGTAACCTCCAAACCCTTCTATCAGGGTACCTGGCAATCGTTTTATTTGTGCAAAGATCCCTTTACAGATATTGCATCCTTGACCTGATTTGAAATATCTTGAAATATCACATGGTATAGCCGACAACGAAGGCGATCACATAGGACCTTGAGAAAGTTCACCACGATCACCTGCTCAGTATGTTTGACCTGCATGAGATAATGTTCTGCATCAACTAGGGGAATCTATGGACAGCTCATTCCAGGACAACTAACATAGCAACGATCTAAAAACAGCTGGAAGACTCTGCGAGAAGCAGTTCTACCAGCTCGTCTAACAACTCAAAATCCCAGACTTAAGTACCCAGAGTTCCCAGTTACTCGCTCATCTACCAGCTGAAACAGCTGAACTTGCTTGCTTTTCAACCCCTTCGAGGTGAAGGACCGTGGCGGCCAAGATCAATTGAACCTGGAGATCATCATTGGGGCCCGCATGGGCCCGCGCGCGCGCATGTGCTTCATCGTGCATATAGTGCATGGCGCACGTTTGTGTGAGTGTGTGGGCCTGATGGTGTGGATTTGGGTGCGTATTCAAATAGGGAAACCTCCTGGTTCAACTGCCTGGAAGAAGGAAGGTAGACCAGTCTACCTCTTTCTTGGGATCTCATTGGTGGGAGGATCTCACGCTCCGGAAGATTCAGGCCCGTGGCACATAGGTTGAATGCTACGAAAGGGGTTCCAGCAGCTAAGCTTTGTCATGTAGCGAATCGCCGAAGATCCCATGTTGGCCATGGAAGGGTGAAGAAGATGTGTTCCAAGTGGCAGAAAAGCCTGCAGACGGCACCCGACCAGAAGACGGGTGCCGTTTGATCAGCACATTTCTCGACTTCCAGGAAGACAGTGTTGTTGAGTGTTGTCTTTTTCTACTGATATGACATAATGAGGTACTAAATATTGAGGAAGTCCAAGGAGGTACTTTTCCCAGACACTCCATGAGACTGCCATATAATGCCATATATGTGCCTACATATCCGGATGGTTGACTGGGGGTCGGGGCGGCAGTCCTATGGCAGTCCCATGGAGTGTCTGGGTTTTATATCATTCCATTCATTCCACCATGTTCCCAGGACCAAGTGATCCTTTTGCGACCACCCTGGTGGCTCCATTCGCCTGCCTGACCCTGCCAGCCGACTACGAACGCCGCGGCGTTCGGAGGGAAAGCGGACTCCGTTCGCAGGCGCCCTGCTATTGCTACCCAGCGGGATCCATGCTGTGTGTAGATCCACAAGCGGAGGCACCCGGGACTGCAGGGACTGCCTGCACTGCACTGCACAGGTTGGGTCTGGTTGTGTGGTTTTGGTGGGTTCTTAGTCCCGCCAGCTCAGAGACCTTGAAGGGGGAGAACATGATAGAACATCTCTTGAATGGGTCTTCCTTCGAACAGATGAGTTGTTTTTTTGTTCCTTCCAACACATGAGTTGCTTTTGGACCTCATTTTGGTTCCTATCAAGGGATGGATACTGACGTACGGACTTCCAAAATAGGAGGAAAGCTCCCAACCTCGGGTTCCCTATCATTCCCTATTCATGAAAGGATATGTAAGCTTTTGCTCCAAAACGGGTTCTTGCATGTTCTTAAGCATTGCTTCACCAGGAGTTTTGGTCGTTTTATTTTGGGGGGAGGAGGAGGACAGGCTCGCCAGGCTCGAGGGGCCACTGGGTCGTACGTTTTGGATGCTTCGCGACCGGGATTCACACCCTCACCAACCCCTGTAGCAGAGAGTCTCCGGACCCGCACCATGGGACACCATCGGACCACGAGGAGGCCGTTTGCCTCCTTTGGAGGCCGCTTTATTGCGCCATGGGACCCATGGGACCAAGCAGGGTCACAAGGAGGATGGTCCGGACAAAAAAAGAAAAACCTCGACCGGGCCTTTTGGGGGGACCGAAGGAACTGGGCTTGCATGACAGCCCGGCTGTTTTCGCTTCATGAGGTGGATGGGTTCCTGGCGGGTGCGACTGATTCTTCGAAACGGCGGGGACGATGGTTGACCCAAATGGATCCATACTCCCAGACACGACTACAGTAGTCTGGGACTGCCATAGGACTGCCGAGAAACGGCCAGGGGTGGTGCCAGAGGGGTCTTTCTGGGGCGGCATATACTATGACAGTCCCAGACAGGTCGTGTCTGGTGACATGGTGACATGGTCCTTTCGTCGCGTTTCTCTTTTTTTTTGGCTGAGCCAACTCATCCAAGTTCATGATTGGAGAGGTGATCTATTGATGTCTCCAGCTCTCGACCGGTCTGCCCGGTCGACCAGGGAGACCCGAACGAGGGGGGGGGGGGGGACTGGGCCGGACTGGGCTGGACTGGAGGGTAGGTCGTATTTGGGACACATGGGTCTTAGACTTCTTGCCCTGATGCGTCTTCTTCCAAAGCGGGTGCCCTGATGCTTCGCCTTCACACAGGTGCCCAACTGGGCTCAGAAGTCTCCCTGTGTGGTCGGCGCACTCAGAGATCTATTCGGTTGGGAGCGGAGCGAAGGAGTCGAGCGGCCGGAACTTGGAGTGAGGGCAGTGTTGGTGTTTGCATTGCTGTTCTTTTTTTGGGGCAAGGGCTGATGCTCTAGAGATCTCTAGAGTGTAGGATTCCTGGCCAACCAGTAACATGAATGGCCTTTAGCAGAACAAGAATCGTTTTACTATGTTTTACGATAAGGAGACTTCAGACTACAAGACTTTTGGAATGGTGGAATGGCAGGCTCCTAACAGGCGACAGATAGACAGACATATGATATTTTTGGGTTTTGGCCTGCCAGGCCGCCAAGACAGCCTAGCGCAAAAAAAAGACCCAACAAGAAACAACGATCAGGTATAGACTTGATATGTGTCTAAGGTAAACCATATATGGTAAACCATATATGATATGTGTAAATGATGGTTTAGACTTGATGGACTCAACCGGTCTCCGGTGATTCCTTTCCGTCACCGGTCTCCTGCGTCCCACTCGGTGCTGGTGGTCGTGGTGGTGCTGGTGAGGCCAAAACACAGAGCATCCACCTGTAGGTTCAGAACAATCATAGCTTCAGCAAGCACGTATACAATGTATATAGTGTGTATATGTGCAGTACAGATGTAGATAGATAGATAGATAGATAGGATAGGATAGGATAGGATTAGATTAGATTAGATTAGATTAGATAGATAGATAAATAGATAGATAGATAGATAGATCGATGGATAGATAGATAGATATACACACATGATAACATGTTAGTGTGTATATATTGTGTGCATGTTTTTTGATGCACACGTAAATTTCAACTAACACATTATATTTATTTTAATACGTAGTAAGCTAGTAGTATGATATATATATACTACGGTTATCATTGTTGGTCTTGTTGTTCTTGCGTTCTTGCTACTTGTTAATAACCTCGTATGGCCTGTACTACATCGTATGGCCTGTACATACGGCAGGTGATCCAACACCTCACGGAGTCCGCCTCCGCCTATGTGGTGCGAGGCCTGGGCTGTCGCCAGGGAGGCAACACGGAATTTCCCCGGTTCTCCCATCACTGGTTGGTGGGTTTCATGTGGTTTCAATGGGCCCTAGCCGCAGCCAGGACCCTCCGAACTGGAGGAATTTGAGCCTGCATAGGGGGTTGGACCCAAACCAAACCTACACCGACTTGAGTGTCCTTGATTCTTAAGGTGCATGGGCCATGGGTGTTTGGTCTGATCTTTTTTGGCCATTCACACTCACACTGATACTTTGCAACATTAGGGGTGAAAGTGAGATGATTCTTCACCAATGAGGAGAGGAAAGAGGAGAGGCCTTCCCATGGTATCCAACTTTCAAGTTATGAGAAGAGTCAGTCATGAGAACTCTAGAGTTTGGATCATCGGAAAGTAAATGGAGGTCATGTTTTCAGAGTTCCAATGAACCAGTTAAACGAGGTCATTGAAGGGTCCGGGTGGTGCAGGTGTGATTTTCGATGTCGCAAAGAGTTTTCATAAGGAACAACAATGTTTTTGTTTTCACAGATCCCCGGATGGACATGGAAAACTCTCCCATCGTATCCTCCCAAGAAATGCTGTTGTAACCCACAGAGAGCTGTGGAAGATGAGACAGGACCTGCTCTGGTAAGCAATCATATCCAGAGGATGCTATTAGTTCTTTGACTATTTGACTTGTGGATGACCTACCTTCTTCTGGGTGGGAGAAACTCTGGAAAGCTCCCAAAATTCTGGTGAAGCACCACAACCAAATCCTGGGATGGGATGAAGCACCTGTTCATGCCCGCGTCTAGAGTGGCAAGATATTTGTTGTGTCCTCCTTTCTCAGATAGAATTGATAGAATCATGTTAGATGGTGCATGCCGCAAACATGACTGTGTTGCCACAGTTATTGAAATGTTCCATCCGTTTTGGAAATACTAAAGTCCTCTCCTTGCGGATAACTCTAACTGAGCCTTTGGACGTCCTGCACCCCCCTAGAAGAACAGAAAAGCTGGTCAGAAACGACGGGTGTCTATCCTATCCGGAGCCGCTTGCGGGTGACGGGACACGATGGTGCGAGGATCGATTCCTTTGAGCAGCGGCGAGGGCGAAGGATTGGCTGAGCCTTTTGGCAGATGGAGAGGAGATGTTGATTTAACATATCCTAAATGTTTGTACCTAATTTTGATAGTAATTGTATATGTATAAGTTGTAATATCAGATATACAGTTAACATGATTTCAAGACCTTCATTGAGGTTCAGAACCAGGCACGTTCGTGGGGTGCCATCCATTCGATCAAGTCCAAACATCTCAAAACCCTCAGAGTCCAAGCAATACGATCGGATAGCCATGAATCCCTCAAGAGAGGTTGAGAGACCTGAACTGAGACCCCGTGTGGTACATATGGGATAGCCTACAGGGCTGCTCAACCTCTCTAGGCCCATGAAATGGATCCATCCGTTGGGATCCCCGAACGAAACAGAACGGAACGAGCAGGGCGTTGCTTGCTTCATTGACCCATGGACCCCCTACAAACATGTGCCAACTTGCCAGCAAATTGTCGGCAACGCATTGGGTGGAGAACGTGCGTGGCACCGGTAGAGGCAGTGGCAGACGCCGTTGTTTGTAGAATGGAGGTTTTGCTCGGTGAGTCTTCCACTGTGGACGTCCGGTCATCAATGTTAATGTGTCTGAGGCCTTGGAAAATGATGTGTTTCTGTTTGCTCACGTGTTTGGACGGAAAAAAAATGCTACGTACTCATTCCAGGTATCATGCACTTGTTGTTGAAGATCCAGAAAGGAGAAACTCAGAGAGTTTGACTCCAGTTCTTTGGATTGAATGGCAGGTTTTTGTGGAGATTGCAATTGAGGCAGCTTGGAGGTTACAGAGGCCAACGACAAAGCCCAAAAGAGAGTCGACTTGCTGAGGCGCTGAAACAACTCTGCAACCAGTTTCCTCACTTCCCAACAACATGAGACAGCTGAGCATCAGCTGACCAACTAGAACTTTCTCATGTCCAACTTGCCGATTGGAATGCCTGATCTACTGCCCGCGTTCAGGGATCCCTTACACAATCTCTATATAATCCACCATGAATCAACCTGTTTCGCTCGGATTCTTCACCAGGTGATCTGATCACAGCTCGACTGAGGTTCGAACCACTACCAGGGAATCACACCTACTTGGTTCCAGTGAAGTATCCTGTGAGCAAGCCCATCCTTTTCAAGCTCTTTGGCGAATTTTGGCACACGTTCGCACTGCGTTTGGTCCGCTTTCTCGCAATTTATCGCGCGACATTTCGTGGACTTAAGCATGTTTATAAGCTTTGGACGCCTCCAAAAACGGCAGACTCTGATATATTAACACCACCCCAGACATCGATATGGTAAAATATGTTAAAGGCTCTGCATGAAAAAACACAAGGATCTGCATGACATAAATCAATGAATCGATCCGTGAATCGACCTCGAGGTCTGGCGATTTTCTCCGCTCGACCTCGGATCTGGTTCGCATCGCAGGACCGACATGGAGAAGTAGCGGAGTAGAAGTACGTCCGGTCCAGGGGGTGTTTTTCCCGAGTTCCTGCTGGGTTCCAGGTCACCAATCGTCCCTGAAGAGGTCACTTAGTCCCGACTCCAAAGAGGTCACGAACGGTTCAGGGTCCTGGTTTTTCTGGGTTTACCTTGTTTTGTTCCGGGTTCCTCCATCAAATCCAAGAGAGAGTGATGCACCTCTTGAGCGGATCATGAAATTCCTGGGTCTACCTCATTCTACCTCATACGGCCGCTGATCAGATGTTTACTTTTTTCCGAAAGTTCACCCCTGCATTTGGGCAATACGTCATACCTAGATCTTCCAACTGTGCAAACATTCTGCCATATTCTGTAAGAGCATCTGCCATATTTTCGAATGAAAAAGACAGACATAATTCACAGATGGAAGAACCAATTCTTTTTCTCAGGGAGGCTGCTTGAAACCCCTCTCGCTCTCCCGCCGAGGCAACCGGGCAACGAGGCGCCCGAGACGCACCCGGCGGTCCAAGCGGCCAAACGGAGGTTGTGTGAACTAGGACGCTGTACCAGGACCTTCCAACATGGTGGTTTTTGGACGCTCCGAATCACTTCGGTTCGAGGCTATTTAAAGAGACCCCTGTGTTTGGGGTCCTGGTTATGCTACATTTGGGAGGGGTGAAATATCGGTTGTTCAGCCCAGCTCCACGGCGGCGCAGAGCAGTTGGCGCGAATGACTTGCAAGGACCAAGCGGTCAGACGACCCGTGGGTTCGGGGGTTCGGGTGTTCAGTCAAGGGTTTGGGGGAGAGTTCGAACGGATCTCTCAAGATCTAGTCCTGGATCGTCCAATATGTTCTACTGGAGCCCGTGCGAAGAAAGGGCAGTGCGGCTATAATCAACGAAGCAAAAGTGCTATGATCAGCAGCTGAAGGTTTGAGAAGATTGTGTGTCTCTACCACGGGGCCGGTGCTTTGTGGCAATGACCGAGCCGGATGAGGAGGTTCTGCTCACGAACAGCTTCGTCGCCTGGTGTTGCTTTAAGGCTCAAGGTTGTTGAAAGCTGTTTCTATATTGGAATGGATAGCCATGCACATACCCGAAGGGCGGCTTAGGCATGCTTAGGCTACGAGTGGTCTTCTGCTCAAGTATTTTGTTTGGTAAGTCTACATCCTGTGGTAGTTGGTCTTCAAACCTTGTCTAGGACGAACATATGGAGTCAACTCTATTCCCCAAATAGATAGACATGGTTTCCAAAGCATGTTGATCAGGGATTTTACCATCTATTTGGGGATCTCTATACTTGATCCTGAACCTTGGTTGATTTAATCATCCTTCTGCTCATACTGGCGGTGTTTGCTTAAGTCCTTCCAGATCGACTGCTACCTTCATCAGAATGTACGACTGGACCCGCCACTGGCGCCATAGGAGCTTGGATCCATAGGGCAGTGCCGTCTGCTTTGTTGTCCTCTTTCAAGGCCCAGACACTCCATAAGAAACTGACTGTCAGGTTTGCATACATTGGGGGTGGTGGTGCCAGAGGGGTCAACTGATCGGCATATATATATGGCTACTTAATTGACTAAGGGACATCGGACATCGAGTGTGTGGGAAGCTCCTGAAATCCAACTCGACTCGGTCGACTCGAAGCAGACCAGGCATCCTGGACAGAGGGCATCGTCCAGCAGTCTCCCTCGGCGGACAATGGCTTCAGCCTGGCACCTAAAGCCCTTGCCCCCTTTGGGCGTCATGTTTGAGCCGAGCTCGGTGTGGTGTTCGGGGAACCAGGCCGTTTGGATTGAACATGGTGGGATGTGGGATGTCCCGTCAGTGCCATGTTGGGATGTGGCGTTTGCCCCCCTGGATCTCTACCTTTTCAGCTCCCAAGGTCTCCCGGCTTGTGGGAGTTGATATGTAGAGTTCGTTCCAGGAAGCAACACACGAATGAAAACCTTTGGTCATTGGACGTCATTGGAATCGGACATGAATTTAGTTAACCCCAACAACATGTTCGTCCAAGGCTAATTGGCGCACCTGTATGGTGAGCTGTTTATGGCTGGACTAGGAATTGGGGAATTTGGGACCCTCACTAAATAGGAACAGATGGACAGTTAGGTCAACACCCTTATTTTCCAGGAACCTCCAGCATTGGGAGTCGGAATCTCAGAAGTAAACCCACAGTCACTAGGCCCAGGCGACGCTTCACTTGGTGTCTCACTGGGCGAGGTTTGGACTCGACGATGGGACCGCAGAAATGACTCTCAAGTGGCGTTCCCCATCAAGAGGTGAGGTGTGTGTTCTGATTCAGCGCACAATGCTACAAGTTGCCTTAGTCAATATCCAAACACTCCATGGATGGAATTGATATACAATTATAACCGTAATATCGACCCCTCAAATAACCATCTGCCAGGCATGAATAGTATGCTGTAATTATGGATGACCATCCATCATTTTCACCAACCACGTCGGCAAAACTGATGACCCAAGTCGTCAAGGTCATGTCGTCAAGTTCTTGTCCGGCGAGAAGAAGGATAAGGAGGCGTCAACGCTTCCGAAGGGCGACCGAAGGGGAGTCGTTTCATCGATTCGAGTCATTCTGGGTCGTTTCTGACGAAGAACGAGGTCGATCTTCACGCTGTTCAACCGCAGCTGTTGGGCCGTTTGGGTTTTCGCAGCTGTTGCGGCGCGCAACCCAGGGCTCATCGTGCTGGGACGATGAGGTGGACGAGCCGGAGAAAAAGGAAAACGTGCACACACCGATGGAACACAGGGGAGGAACGGGTTCGGACAGATAAGTGACATTGGGGGAAGGTAGGCGAGGCGCGTGTTTTTTGTTGGTGTCAAGCCATGTGAAGGCCAAAGAGAGAGCTTGGCAGATTACCACACATAGGACAACGGACCCTTAGGGGTACTGGGTCAGCAGCGTTCCAAAAGGATTGCTTGTAGTCACTGGAGTCACTGGTTGGTGGGAAATGGTGCATATACATTATGCATACCGTATACCTGGAACCCATCTGACTTCGGAAATCGATAATCCAAGGCCCCTAGGAACACATCACACACAAGAACCACACAAGAACCACACCAAGAGTGGTCAAAGAGCCAAAAAGTCTTCTAGGTTTCGTCCTGCACACACAGAACTTGGGAGGCGTTTCATTCTCCGTCTAAGGCCTCCAAGGCCTTCACGCAGGTCAAGCTGGTGTCGGGTCTTTCCCAACTCCCTGAGGCCCCCTGAGGCCCTGGGTCCCAAACCCAAAAGCGTCACGCAGGCACCTCTCCACCTGGACGGCCACTCGGTGGAAGGGTGGAAGGATCGAAGGGTAGCATCGACTCAGGGTTGTGTGGATGTCCTGGGTTCGAAGGAAAGACCATGAACTCGCAAAACAGCGGCGTGAACTCAGTGTTCAGGGGATCGATTGGTGTTCAGGTCATGGCTTCCAGTTGGGGCTGTGGGGCTGTGGGTCATTGCATCAGACCAACCGGTTGATCTACCTGGAAGGTCTTGCGTTGCATGGTCGATCTGGGCTGCAGGTGCTATGACCCATCACCATGTTTGGTTCTTCGGTAGATCGCGTTTTTTTGATGTACGGCACATTTGAAGTCACATCAGGCAACTGTGTCACAACACGTCACGTCATACGGGTCATGTGCTTAATGATAGACATACCCTCCTCCTGCATGATCAAGCATGGACTCTGAAAACATCCAGGCTTTCTAGAGGAACATGATGGAACATGGTCGAAACCACTGGCTAGGGTTTTTCAACATAGACAATACAACCATCATTTAAAAAAAAGATCAAAGCACACACGCATCAGGGTCCATGGGATCGTTTTGCGACTTCATCGGCGCTTGACACAACCCGTTTTTTTGTATTTTCGGGTCGACGGACAGCGCGCAGATGGCTCAGTTTCGGAAGACGAGGGCGAGCGCTGTGAAGGGCCGGGTTTCCGGGGCCATTGCAGAAGGCCTTCTTTTGGCCTTTGAGAAAGTGGCACATGGTTTTCAGCCCTTCACACGGTTGGGCCCTTCACACATGGTTTTCAGCCCTTGCCAGGCCCTAACTGAAGGCCCTTCTAATGGTGGTCGAAATCAAATTTTAAGCCCTTCAGTGCCCTTCAGTAGGAAACTGGGCATCGACACATCGAGTCCCAAGCTTCAGGCAACAGACTGCAGCTCGCCCAGGTATGAACAGCGGGCTGCGGGTGACGAACATGACCAGTTCAGCCTATGAGGAAGAAGTCTCCAAAATCAAGGCCGGAGGAACAAAAAGAAACAGGCTTACGGGCTGAAGACCCTCAGTGGTTAGGTACTGTATGGGTGTTGATACAATTGGCTTTCATGGCATCGCTGGAGGCCCATGTTCCAGGAACTGAACAGGAGGCTGTCCATTGGTGTTGGTTTTGTGGAGTTTGGGTCCAGAGGACTCGCGATGAAGATTCCTCTTGATTCCAGGTGAGCAGCGCCGTAAACCTCCCTTTACATTTTTGTTAAGAGCTTGGTCATAAGGAGGGTTGGCGTAAGCAAAAGTCTGCTGCGCGTAAGGTTGCGTAAGGTTTTTTTCAACATAACCAGTGGTGTAAGGGCCAATCAATGAAAACAAGTTGTTTTTATGAACCAAGGAATGATCAGACATGGCGTAAGGTCCGCGTAAGCACTGCGTAAAGACAACTTCGATTTCTAATCAATTGCCCACGCATGGCGCAGACTTTGAGCAGGCAAGCAAGAAAGCGCAAGCGCCAGAGTGAGGCCATGAAGTCTGACCAGGTGTTCGATGCAGAATCCACATCGTCCTCATCAAGCATATCATCTAGTCACTCTGCAAGTAGTGCTGCGTGAAAATGGTCGCCTGCCTTGTGTGCGTGTGTATCTATCCTGCTATGAACTCATCTTCGCGTAAGCTTTTCTCTTGGAGGGGTGTGGAAATTTGAGTGCAGTGCTCTTGCGTAAGCCTGGCGTAAGCCCTTTCTACCACAAACCAGCCGCGTAAGGTAAAACTGTGCGCGCGCAAGGAAAGCGTAAGTCTCAGCGTAAGACTTCCCATACGACCTTTCAATCTATCAAGGTTTCCAGCACAGCTCAGGTGCTCACGTTATGTGTGTAGTTTGCGAATGTTTGCTAGAGTACTAGAGCCAAGGTATACAGTTGATTCACTTGTTCTATTTGGCTGTGCTTTTTAAAACTAAGGGGAGCCCTTCCAAAGGACAAAACACCTCCTCACCTCCAAACCCATTGCTTTGGGCTTTTCCTGCCTTGAGAACCAACATCAAGCAGCTCATTCTTTCGCTTTTGCTTGTATAAGTAGGAGTCGTTTCTTATATGTGAATCCCCTTTGGGGGATTATTCAATAATTGTGAATCCTGTTTGGGGGATTATTGATGATTTCTTCCTTCCTTAAACATCTCCAAGTTGTTCAGTTCTGATCAACTCATCCTTCTCATGCTTCTCTGTCCAATTTCGCAACAAGCAGCATCCAACTCCTCCGCGCCTCCGTGCTACACGCGCGCCTCCGTCACCCGGCGCCTGTGCAGCGCCTCACCGCCGCCTCACCGCAGGTTCGGCGCCACGCGACCGACGTGCCTCGTTCAGGGCCACTTTCGTGCACGGCACAGCTGGATCATGGACTCTTTGAGCGGGTCGGCGTGCCCAGCGGTCAAGGTCCGGGTCTTTCGTGGAGAGAGGAGTAGAGAGGCCGCGGTCCGCGGCCGGAAGCGATGGATTTTTTTTGTGGGGTCCAAGTAACGCGTTGGTTAGTGTTCAGTGCGGGTTTTTGCACCTCAGCCATGTAAGAAGATGAGAAGCAACATACAATTAAGAACACGTGCCAGTATATACTCGTAGTGGAGGGTCGTTGGGCCTTGAGAAGTCTCAATTGATGACCAGCTGGAGGGTCGTATATCAATGTCTTGATTAAGAGGATCCTGCGAGGAAGCAAGTCACAGCACAGTCCAAAGAGGAGCCCCCTAAGTATGAACAGATCATGATTGTTGGAGAGAACACATATGCTTCTGGTGTGTCCCATGGGCTCCTATGTAGGACCCAGTGGATATCGGCCGCTCTATATGTGGCCGTTTGTTTGGCGTTGAGGAGGTGTGTTGGGAGATGTGTTGGCGAAGAGACCACTTGTGTGAGTTCCACGATGACAGACACACCGCACTGGACCGCACTCTTGACAATCCTCAGTGACGGTTTGAATACATCCGAAACGTTCAGTTGCTAAGGACCCGCTTCAACGTGAAGGAATGCGCACCACCCACATTGAGTGCCTTGGGATGAAGATGGAAGTGGACTGATGATGAGCCCTTAGCCATGCATGTTAACCCTCTGATTGACAACATGTCTACTATACATGTTTTGTCACCCACCTCGTATAGATCCTGGTGGCTTGATTGAAGCGAGGAATGAACTGAGCTTTGATTGAAGCGAGGAAGGAACTGAGCTTTGAAACTATCGGCTTGCCACATCTTACCTTTCAAGCGAACGAACAAGAAGCGAACGTAACAGCTTGGGCATCGCAGACGGTTTGGCCATCCCTGCAGATCCGGAGACCATGGCTGAGGAGAACCGGGACGAAACCCCACACGTTGAACCGGACCGGAGTGCGGTTGGTAGAGGTCGGTCGGTCGCACCGGGTCGTTGGTTCCGACAGGCGACGTAGCTTGGTAGGTCTGGAAGAAGAAGGTCAATTGGTGTGTTTTTTGTTTTCCTTTTTGTTTAAGGGCATTCTCGATTGTTACAGGGCCAGGCATGCCTCAGGTGCAGCCTCAGGAGCCTCTCCTGATCCTGAGGCTAAGCTCTCAAGGTGGTGAACAGAAAAAATAATGCAGCACATAAAACGGTTGTGCGAGATGCGCTGCGATAGGCGCGAGAGGACAACATGCTTGGGTCGACTCCAAGTGGGCAATGAAGCACCTTTTTGATACCCCATTTGTGGGGTGATTCTGTCCTGTGTTTTTTTCCTTTTCGGGAAGACCGAATCCCTAGATTCTTGGTGCCTACATTCACTGCAGCACTGCTACTCCCTTAGGCATGGGATGATTCCGCATGTTTAAGCGGTCTTTTCCAATCAAAACAGGGGTCCTGTATCCCGCCCTCTTTATGTAGGGTCTGGGCGGAGACACAGGCACGTCCACAGGTGCATCAAGTCGGCATTGGTATGTAGGACAATAGGGAGAAGTACGTACTCGTACCAGTTTCTTTAAAGGATTATAATATTAATTAATATGATCATATGGCATTTTCTATAGTTTACTTTGGCGGGTCCAGGCATGTCTCACTCCAAATCATCAAATATGTTACATGTCTAGTAGTCATATAATGGGGGAATCCCTGTTGTGTACATGTGCATCTGGGATCTGGACACCATCCGTCTCACCAAGGTACTGTGGCCTTCTTCAGTGGGAGCAAGGAACAGGACGGACCAATGAAGATCTTGCGTGCTCCAAGTCTCACCCCTGTGCGGGCACCCACGAGCTCTCACCTACCCAGGAGACTGGGTAGGATCACCTGCTGGTCACCGAACCTTGGGAGAGTGGGGATATCGGATATCCCGTTCAAATCCAATAGAATGGAAGCAAGGATGAACATATAGGTGGAACCTGCATTTTGCAGAATTGTCTCCTGCATCGGGAGTCAGGGACCTCAAAAAAAACATCATTTGGGGCTCTTGAACCTTGTGAGATCGGCGACCTACCCTTGTTCATCTTCCCTACCCATACCTGCAACTTCGCATTTTGTTTGGCATTTTTTTGGGGGGGTCGGTAGTTCAACTTACCTTGATCTAGCTCTGTGAACCACAGAAACATACGCAGCCAAAATTAAGATGGGTTGAAAAAGCTGGTTCGGCTTCAAAGAACGCTCGTGGCTCACCAATAAATTGCCCGTAGCTTGTGCATAAACACCCGTGGAATATCAGAAAACTCGAGAAACATCCGCAGACTCGGAGGCAAGGGCTCCAAAGGATGGTTTTCCCGGTCCGCAGATCAAAAAGCCAACACTGCAGTTCCAGGTATGAGCAAGTGCTTCACCAATCATTCACTAAGGTTCACCCCTTGTGTTTTGAAGGAAACTGACCAGGCTACTTGTCAAAGCAACATCAGCAGTTGCACGAAACGTTAAACAAAAAAACAGTAGAGACATATTGACGGTTGACCATGCCCATTCTGCTAGGGGAACGGACTTACAGTAGTTTAGTCCACATGAAGCGTGGCTTCTGCTGGTCTTGCCTTAGGAGTAACCAGTGCCAGAAGACTGCCAGAAGAGGAAGAGCACCCCCTGGGCATCCTTGATTGTCCTATCCTTCCACTATTCCAATCAGAAATGGCTGGCCAAATGAGGGCAACACTCTACGAAAACACTCTTGTTCAGTCTATCCCTATCCGCACCGACCTCGAAATCTTCAAATTGTGACAGTGCCTTGTCATCCAGACTCTGCCGGCAACCCACCCTTCGCAGAACATGACCACCAGCATGAGCATCAGCAAGCTCATGCGCAGAACGGTCAGTCTGGCGCAGATTGGGCGTTGATTGCTGGGAGGCAGTGGGTGGAGAACCTGCCAGGATTTGTAGGGTATATGACGGTATATGGATGATTTATGATGACACATTGACTTGTGGAATCAAGACATAATATATAACAGACCCTGAAAGCAGTGCTCTGTACGCATCGCACAAGCTCTGAACACTGAGGTCTGTGTCCTCAAAAGCTTATTTCCGGGGCAGCCCGTGACACTTAAAGGGTAAACTGCAGCATGGTGACCAACAGCCAAGAAACTGAACAGCCAAAGGACTTGTGACTTGAGCAGCACTTGTACCAGCACCCGAAAGAGGTGATTCAAGGGGTGTCCATGTCTACCACCCCGACTGGGGGTCCAAACTTGTCGGTGTGTCCATTGACCACCCCCACTGCGAGTCCAGGTGGGTGTTTGTGAAGTAGCCTTCAGGATCAGCTCCATTTCTTGCGTGAGAAAGCCAGGCCTCTACGATCCACAGTAACTTCTCCAGCGAACGCGCGCGAACCCAGCTGGCAGATGCGGGCCCAGCAGGCAGCGAATTCCATCGTTTGGAAAGGTCTCGGACAGTGGTGGTTCTTGTTCATCGTTCATTCGCGTGAAGGCTGAACAGAAGATGACCAGGAGTCACAAAGGGGTGCCTATTGCGGGATAGAGGTGCCCACTATCCACTCACTTAGGGACTTTCCCTTTATGACTCCTGGAACAGAAGGCTTAAAGCTGCACAAGCTTCAAACACTGCTTCCAAGCGAGCCCACCAGACCTCCATGCTCAGGTGTCGGCACCAGACGGAGTTTTTGTCGGCACCAACACCTAGAGTCGACCTGTTGGTACCTCGGAACATGTGAAGCGAAATCTGTACAAGCACCAGTGTTTCGACGATAAAGTCATGACATGTCATGACCCATTTTCTAAGGTACTTGAAGTCGTGTCCAGAATGTGTTTGAAGGATGGTTTAAAATCAGCAAAAAAAAACAACATCCAGTGAATCTTTCTGAAAGACCAGGTGCCCAGCCGCAGAAACGGACCCAGACCGAATGGATGGGACGTCAGCGAGCCGACGTACGTCATGACCGTCGACCGCGGCCGCGAGCAGATGAGTTCGGATCACGAGTTCGGAGCACGGTGCGTGTTCGTTTAGGTGTATTTGTTTGTTTTTTTTTGCGGATCAAGTGTTCTGAGTCTGGAGTTTGCATGATGAACCGAACTGAGGATCTCAAAGAATGACATGCATGATCTGGTGAATGGTGGCTTTTTTTTCCCAAACTGGGTGCCAGGGTGCCAAATGCTTGTGGCATGGATTGCTCGCCTGTCGCGCGAGCCGCTGCCGAATGGGGTGAATCCTCCAAACTCGTGAAGAGTTGCCCGCATCCTGGACCTGGGTGTCCTGGCTGGACTACCCTATACACCACTTCAAGTGATCTCCAGACAGGACACCCAGGTCCTGAAACAAATGGCATCGCTACGAACGGAGCGATCGGACGCTTTTTCACTGTGACACCGTGCCCTGGTGATATGCAGGTGGATCATCTGCAGGTTTTGAAAAAAAAAGGGACTCCCCAGGCTCCAACGTGAACAGCTGGAACGTTTGGGTCAGATTTTTCTTCCAGCCCAGACTCTCATGGACTTTCGTAGAGGCGGGACCCTCAATATGGAGGGTTGGTTGGACCCTCAAATTAGCGACTGAAATTTATATCCAGAGACCAGAGACTCCATGCAAAACTATTTGCCTACTAGGTCCGTCCGTGAGTGCGGGCACTCCTATCCTCCAATCCTCGCACCCCCAACACGGAACTGCCGATGCCATGGTCCTGAACCCCCCCGATGCCAGTTCCACCTATGGCCAGATCAGCTCGGTCAGCTGGCTGTACAGCGATGTTCCCATGGGCCCGTATGGGATGCAGGTCCCCACGGACGAACAAGGTCCATTTGGGCCATCCGGAGCGTCTTCGGTCGTGCTTTCCCCATTTGGGTAGGTGGGGCCTGGCCTCCATCCGACTGCCAGGATTCTTGCAGGCGGTCTATAGATGGTGGAAATGCCCATGTTGGGTTTTCACCTGATAGTTCTACCTGGACCCTCCGTTCGATCGCTGTTTCCCTATAGTGACTACATGATCTACATGCGGCAGGTCCGGAGCTTTTGTTCACCAGCACCGACTACCGCACTTCTTCCGGTCCAGTCCATACTGCAGGCCGTCCATCCTATACCCCCCCCTAGGTCTCCTGGCCCATCTCCTCAGCTTCGGTGGAATTCGACCCCCCCTGGCATCCACCCACCCCCATCGACCACCTGGCAACGGAGGTGGGCCGGGAGCCCCACCAAGGGCACCCTACCGGCTACTCAGTCTCGTCTCCGAGGCACTACCCTCACAGAGCCTCCCACGGAGGCGTGACGGTAGACGCGGAGGTGGAAGGGAACACACCCGTTCCGTGCGGGGCGCTCGTCCGACATCGAAAACGGAAAAACACCAGGACCAAGCCCGGAATCGTCATGAAGGGGGGCCTGATTCTTGAAGGGAAGGGAAGAAGTGGACTGAGAGTGGAGGACATTTGTGCATTCAAAGCTTGGAAGTGTTGTTTGGGACTTTGGGAACCCCCGTCTTTTCAAGACGTCTTGGGGGGGTAGTGAGGGTTTCTGCCATCTGAAGCCACCGTACTACCCTTTTTTCGGATGGTCGAACGGAGCTTGACGAATCAAGTGACGGAACTGGACCCGCTTGACTGGAGTTGCATCCAACGAACGTGGCAGGAAGGAGACAGACCAGGCAAAGAAAAACGCTGTGGTGTTCTCATGGCACCTCCAATTCACGCTTTATCACGCTTTGAACTACTCTCAAAACTGATCCTCTTAGACATCCTAGACCAGCTATAGTACTATTTACGCTATTTATACTATATACGTTCCTTTCGTATGCCCTTAGACCCGGCAAGCCCTGCTTCATAAGGGATTTTCTCTACTAACCTGAAACCCTAAAGGTTGGACCATGTTGAACCCTTAGCAGAAGATCTAAGTTACAGCAAGGGGATAATTAGAGGATCATCTACCAGGTGGTAGGCCTCACAGCTGGCCTCCTTGACACCTGCCGGAAGAAGACCTGAGGGTGTCTCTTTAATAGGGAGACCTCCCAGGCCAGGCACTCCTCCCCTGCACGAGCCTTACTATGGAAGGGCTATAGGCAACGCAGGACCTTCAAGGTGCTGAAATGTGAGGCCACTTCATTAGAGACTCCGAAGAGGTCAAGAACTGAAGGTCAAGAACTGTGCTGTGCCATTTGTGCTGGGTACATTTTTGCGAGCTTTGATCACACACCGTGGGATCGGAATCTTTGAAATGCCACGGAAATCTGACTCAACGCCTGGTGGAATCAGACATTCGAGAAAGAAAGCAGCTATTTGAGGCTATTTGTGAGTTCCAAACGGATGAGTGAGACTGAGAACACCTCGAGAAACCTCTATTAGAGGACCCCTCTAGACTAGACTAGAGAACCCCTCATACCCCTTCCCAAGAAAGCCCTTCTCCGTAGGCTCTGAAGACCGGTTGGCAGACAGTCTTGCAAGCTGTGGAGAGCTACAACCTGGCGGGACACACCCAGACGGCCTTTTGAGCGACTTCTTCTTCTTCTTTTTGGAGGTCAAAACCCATCTCAGGTGCAGTTTGGTAAGGAAAGATTGAAAAGCTGCGGCTAAGACATGGCCATCACTTGGAGAAAAAAAACACAATGATGTACGAAGCACACGCAATCGTTCAGTGACCTTTAAGGCCATATTAAATGCTTCTATGAAGCTTTGTTGAGGCGAGGCCTGATCCTGAAACAGTCTTTCGAGGTTTGTTTCGAAGGACGACTTCACCAGTGAAAACACCTGGGACCTGTGTGCAGCTCCCATCAAGTCCTCAGCATCGCTGCGGCCGGTTAAACCTCAGACCTCTCTGTCTGTGTATGTTCCTGGTTGAGTCACGTTCGACGGAGTGGACCCCTCCATGAAGTCGGGGTGCCCCTGTCACACCCACTCACTTAGACTTATAACAGTAGGGACCAAAAACCAACCCCTGCCGTCTTGTGACTCCTGGTACAGCCAGTTGACTCACCAAACAAAACCCGTTGGTCAGAACTCGGTTCCAGGAGTTGGGTCGATCCATAGGTCGATCAGAAACCGAATCACCCAGAGAGGTCAGAGAGGGTTGAACATGGACTGAATCTTAACGTGATTGAGCAATTTTATGGCATAACAGCCAAGAGTGTATAGTCATGTTTCGCATGTTTGTGTCTTTCATCTAGTGAATCTAGTGTGTTTCATATATATATGTTCTATTTAACTTAATTGAACACCACCATAGTAGCGTTACCAGAGCATTTTACTTTGTTGAAACAGCACTGTATTTGGAAGATGCATTGCCACCATTCCAAGATTGATATGGCATTCGTGCCGTACCCAAGAATGTAGCATATGACATAGCATCATCAGGCTGTTCGAGACAAAGAAGCTAGGCGGAAGAGTTAGTGTAGACTCTTGATTGACTCTTGATTATTTTTTTCAACCCCGTATATGAGGAGGTTATGCTTTATTACAATCCAAATGGAGGGGTGGGGTTCTTCATAAAGAGTACATTTTCCACGGTGCCCCCGGGTTAGAAGCGGCCTCCGCGTGTTCTCGCCTCGCCGCTTCTGAAGCTCGCTCGCCTCGCTGCGCCGGCTCGCACCGAGGGCCAACCCAGTTGCAATCCCAACGCCTTCCTGGTCTTGGGCTCGCCTGGAAGTGGCAAGTCGGGGGGACCCGGGCGGTGATCGTGTTTGTGTGTCGGTGATCGGATTGATCGGAGACTTTTTGGTGACGCAAGACATGGTGCGGATCATTTTTTAAGACTTCTGTTGTTTTTCAGAGTACATGGGAAGAAGAGAGTGGCGACCTCCAGCTCTAGTCAGACGAAGCTTGGGGTTTCCAAGGGGAATCAGAAGGGATTTCAGCTTAATATAGGGATCAATAGGGATCCGATGCAAATTTTGTTTAGGCAAAAAGAGGGGGTGAAACATGTCCAATGAGATGACGTCATTCTGGTGGAGATTTTACCATGTGTCACCCGACATTTCAATGCCTTTCATAAGAGCGTCTGTATAGGCAGCACTTATGAAACCATGCTGGAGTACCGCGACCTGGGTGGGTTGTCAGGACTTCCTAGCCAGGACAAGCGGATCAACCTGCAATGCTTTTGTGGGGGGATTTGCTTCGCTGCATGACATGAACAGTTGGAGAGGGGCAACCTTCATTGTCCGGCTGAGAGAGTCAGACTTAGAAGGTTTGTCCTTTGGTTTTCTTGTTCCTCTGAGTCTCAAAGTCGTCTCCAAAGTTGCCGCAAACCTCTAAAACGGTGGACCAGCGATTGCACCAGCATGAGATGTAGACCAAACTGTTCTTTGATGATTGCAGGGTGCTTCAAGCACACGAAGTTAATCCCTCAAACCTCCTGACACGAAGTTTCATCACTTCTTTGGCACGTGGCAAGACTCCAATCTACTAACTAGGGCTCTTGCGCTACTGGGAGTCAACTGACGTTCGGGCACGTTGGGGATTTCTTCCTCGAAAGGGTCGGTCAGTTGCTGCGAAGGTCTTGCTTCGTGGGCCGATTGATGATGGAGATGTTGGACAGGCGATGGGACGGGTCACGACCGGGTTCAAGTGGATTAACCTTTCACCTTTATTGGGAAGATTGGGGACATTCCACTAAACCAGAAGAGATGAACAGTTCGGTTAGTGATCTCATATTTGTCCAGGGAAACTTAAACTTAAACACTTGTTTGATGATTGTTGCTCATGTAAGGCAGCACAGCAGCAATTTTTGGAACACTTCCTGGCCCATCGATACCTTCCTCTACCTCCGCTTATGTGCATGTCAAGAACGACGCCGCACCCAGCACACAAGCACGGATGCACCGCAGACCACAAAGTTGAACAAGCAAGTCTTCCATCGCAGAGAGTTCTCTCAAGAACGGATAACCATGCCTGAAAATGTTGATGCATGTTGTTATTAACGTATACAATATCAATTAATATAATATGATGTAATGTGTCAATATTGATTTGAATGTATATAAGTATAACATATATAAGTATAGAACATAACACAATTGTTGTATCCTGTTGTATGCATTTCCCACAGGCTCATGTTGCTGATAATATGTTTGCATTCATCTCATCAAAGGATCGCAGACCACCCAGATAGGTAGCAGAATTCAATTATGGTAGGAACAAGACTCCCAACCATCTCCCCAAATGATCCACCTTCAAAGGAAGAAACCTATATTAATATATACATAGCATCATACATAATAAATCAATCACTCATCACCACTCTTGCTTGCCGCATGAGTTCTTCTTCCCTCACCTGACTGCTCTCCCAGGTACGAGAACCTGATCCCTTTGATGCTGCCCGTGGCGGACCTGGTGAAACGCTCCGATCCCGAAGGCCAGCCGAGCCGCGAGGCACCTTTGGTCGGATTCATCATGGCCACCATGAGAAGATGGCCAAGACAAAGGATCAGAACCAGGCTTCCACTTCCCAAGCAACATGGTGAAGTTCAATTGGGGTCAGCTCGATGTTTTTCATGGTGGAGTGTTCTTTGGACCATGGAGCATCACCACTGTATGGAACAGCTCTTTTGTTTTGTGGTTTGGATGCCACCTCATGAAGGCGTGAAAGGTTCAGCCACCCTAGCAGTGGCAGATGGCAGATAACCTCCGTATATTCGATGGACTTTCTGGGGCTTGGGATTTGAGATCCCTTTAATCGAATGTTTTCAAGGTTCGATATGCACTGTCTTTGGTTTTGTGGATGTTTGTTGTCCTTCTTCAGTTGGTACTCATAAGGCCATCCTGATCGGTTGCGACGGAGAACAGCGGTCTAATTGAGCTTTTCTCACCAATCCCTCTGTTTGGACGGGCTTCATCACGGCGCTTCACAAAGCGAGCGTGTTGGGGGAGGGGCATGATGGAAACACAACACAAACAGAAACGACAAAGCATACCTGGACCCTCCTGTCGGGGTGTCCTGGCTAGACTACCCCACACTTCCTATAGGCTTCCAAACAGGGCACCCCGACAGGAGGGTCCTGCTAGGGCATGCCGAAGATATTTTTCTCGTTTCCACGTGACGACTCTCGCGGATTGAGGTCGGAAGGAGAGCGAGTAGTCTGGTTGTTCAGACGGGTCACATCAGATCTGCACGAAGGGAGCAACCTGAAAACGACCCGATACCTCATGAGTACCCAGTTCGTGGCTTCTGAATGTCCATGCCATGCCAGGCCCTGATGCCTATGATGCGGAAGTGGTACAGGTGAGGGGTAACGACCGAACCGTGGCGAGTCTGTGGAGTTGTTTGATTGTCGAGGTCTCTCAGGTACTCTATCATGAAGCGTGGGAAAGATATGCAAAGTCATGTCAAATCGTCAAAAGACATGACCTATAGCATATATATATATTCCTTATAGTTCTTGGACTCAAATCATGTCTTTATGACGCTTTGGTGTGTGTGTATGTGTTTTTCGTGTGTGTTCTTCATTTGCAGATTTGGTGTGCTCAAGGGATCCAAACATCTCCAAACCATATAGCAACGGCCACCGACCACCCGCCGCCACCGACCATGTGATGCGGCGGTGAACGGGGGAGCGACGCACCCCCGCGTTGGCGGCAGAGCGACGTAGGGCCTTCGGCGCCGAACCGCCGAAGGCCCCCAAAACCAAGCTGTGACCATAGGTGGTTGGTGGTGGAAGAGTGACATGCTTTGAAGTTTGGACGTGCCTTGTTGATGTTTTCTTTTTTTTCAACCACCAAGCACGACGCTCAAAGAAGATGATTATTAATAGGTTTTAGAGGCAAGATGATATAGCTACTTGACGACAATCAATCGGAACTGTTTTTGCGGCATGTATATAATTTCCAAATCTTCGATGTTGTCAGCCCTGGATGGGCTGGAATCGAATGGCAGGAGAGACTATTAATCCTTCTGCATGCTTGGACTACCTGGTATAGGACTATAGATCTCTTGCATGCTAGAGCCCTGTGACTCCCGGAACACACGCCGGACTGCGTGTGGAGTACACGATGTGTTTGTTTCCTCCCTCCCCTATATAGGAATCCAATCCCTCCCCTACCTCAAAAATGACCCTTCTGGCTCCTTTTGGGGGGGGTCATCGTTGAAATCACTGGATACTGCCTTACTAAGGGAAACGACGCTTCACGTGGATGATCTATGCCCCCAGCAGAATGGGTTTACATCTTCATATATGGCTAGCCAGAGCTTCTTTGCCTTGAATGGTGCCCTGAAGGGATTGTTTTTTGACAAAACCACAGGTCACCTGCCTCCTATACCACGGCCCTACGGCCAAATTGGTACTCAAAACCCTAGACTTGGCCCGAACTTGGCCCCCTGCTACCTGCGGCTCTTCAAAAAAAGACAAAACTCAGACATTAGGGAGTGAGGGAATCTCTATTGGGAGCTCATTTCCTTATTCCCTACTGAACGCGCACCCGTCCCAGGAGTGGTTTGACAGCTACTTGCGGCTGACCTATGGCGAGGACTGGTCCATTCCTCTCTCAACACCGCTGCGAGTCGGATGTGGAAGCTTCCGACCACCGGACGCCCCACGCGAACGAGACGGACGTGCGGGTTCGCAGGACAGCCTCCGCTACAGCATGATCTGCCAGGCTGGAGGGTCGCGGCGGGCGCAAGATGGGATCAAAGGGCTGACAAAAGGCTTTTGGCCTCGGAGACTGCTTGACATGAAGCCAAAGTTTGATTGGGGCTCCAAATGAATTCCGTCTCAGACATTCCTTCAGAACCTCCTGGCGCCCCAGTCCCACGGAAGCTCTATGAAACGAGCCCTTGTCAGGGAAATGGAATCATACCCTGACACTGAAGATCTTTTCGATGTGAATTTTGGATAATTTGGATGTTTCGCCTCAGATAAAGATAAAGGTTCCACAACAAAGCCCACGTTGGTGCCAGACGTTGGTGTGGTGTGTTTACCTGGAGTTTGGTCCAGGGATCGTGGCAAGTGGGGTTTATTATCCCGTTCTGGCTCCAGCCACATCCACATCCTCAGAAGGTAGTTAGACCACCAACCACCTTCAGGCCAGGAGTTCATTGGGCACACCTTGTATGTTTGAATACAGATGAATACAGTCCCTGGTCTTGAAGGGCTCTCATGGACTTGCCTCCAGTCATCCTATAGAAACATCGTGGTGTTTCAAAGATGGAAGATGGTCATGCTGAGCCATGCTGAGTCGTTGCACCTTTGAGGTGTCAGCATCAGAAAAAAAAATACCTCTACTTGAAGCCTCTTTGCTGCGTTTTTTGACTGTTTAACCAGGACAGGAGTCATCCCCCCCTTTGCCACACCCTGAGTAGAACACCCTGAGTTTAGATCTACCAAACACCGGTCCCCATATTCGGGGCCTCAGGCGCGGAGCATGTCGCGGGTGGTCTTCCTCTTCGAGGGCTTGGAAGATGCCGAGAAGCTGACCAAGGCGCAGAAGAATCTCCGGGCGAGGTCCGAACCGGAGCAGAGCTCAGTGCGGATGCGGAGCTGTGGGGCTGCGGAGCTGTGGCAGCGCACCCAAAAACCATGACAATGACAGTATAATGCGTCAACCAAGGTGGTCAGATGGTGGTATTACGTCCGATGGTTGTGACCCGAGATGTTGAGAAATCAACCTGCAGCAGCCTAGCTGCGATCCGTGCTGCCTTAACCCTTAGTTTTCTGTTTTCGGGTGATTTGGATTTGCCGGTTCCTGTGCGAAACCCCTCTAAAAATCTCAAAAAAAACACAAACAACACAAACCCTCAAATCCAAAGGGCCTCACGATCACTCTAACCATCACACCCAACCATCGCCTCCTCCTTGTCCTTCAAAGAATTCTATTTGTTCCATGGAAAATGGGCTCCTGAACCCAAATCCTGGAATGAGTACTGATTTTTGTCTTATACATGAGAAACATCCTATACTTACTCCTATACTTACTCCATCTTACTGTTCTTCGTCAAAATCCGAACGGCGCGTGGAGGCAGTGGAAAGTCTGATCCGCGTCCTGGTGCGGGCGAAGAACCTCGTGGTGCGGCGCTCGTTTTGTTTCTTCACGCGTGTGGCGCGCGGGGGTGTGGCGGCGTTTGTTTGGTGGCTGCCTGTCCGGGCGGCGTGATATAGAGATGGTTTGGAGTGAGGGATTCTGAAAGGGGACTCTGGTCATAGGCCCCTGAACAGATGTGAATGTATGTGAATGTTACGAATTTTACACGACCAGTGCTTAATTCATCTTAATTCCATGTGATTGGACCCCCAATGCACACGTTTTGAGTGGTGTACGTGAGACGGCTGTTCCACTTCCAAAAGTGGAAGTGTACTTTGTAGAAGTTGCTGATCCAAGAGAAGTACATTGGAAGAACTTTCCAACGCCTTTTTTCCCCACTTCCCCTCACCATCGTCCACCATCTCTTCCTCCATCGCTCTGAACCCCGCTTCGACCGGGCGTCAACGGCGTCAACCGCACAGGTGGTGACCTCTCGTCCATTACTGAGTGGCAGAACCTCGCTCGAGGCTCACTGCTTTCGGCACGCGGAGACCGGTCAAGGGGGGCCATCACACTCTGGTGCTGGTGAGCTGCTGGTGAGGTGGTGAGCGTTTCTGTGTTGGAAGTGGTTTTTCAAGGTGTTGGTGAGGAAGTAGTTTTTGTTTGGTTTTGTGTTGTACTTCTTTCTTCGGCACTCTAGGCAAGGCACAATCATGGTGCCGTTTTATTTTAGGAAGCGTTTCTTGGGTTGTTCTAGATGTTGGAGGACACCTGGAAACACAAGGAAGGCAGCAACATAGAGCAAGAGCCTGGAAGAGGAGTTCTTGGACTCTCGTTACTGGCCCTGCCTGGCCCGCACGTTCGTGGGAGAGACGTAAACCTTTTGTTCTACACTTCAACATACTTCGATTCACTATAACATGGAAGTCAAAACAATGAAACCGGTGGTACCAGCACTCATGACCGATTTCGGGCGTTCCATATTTTTGGCACCTGATATTTCGAGGTGATTCGGGCTGTCCAACGACGCCGCTACCTGGGGGTTCAGGTATAAACTGGACTGTCCGACGTAGCACGACGAGGAACAAACATCAAACGTCCCCAACTGATCGGATGTCATATGCCAGTCCCATTCGGTCGTGTCTGGGACTGGTTTAAGTCTGGTTTTGACGGAGCGTTCCTGAGAGACGGAGCTTAAAACTGGTTAAACCAGTCGAGTCCACAAGATTGATCTGGTCGGATTCGAGCAACTGCCGTAACTTGGGTGGTCACTCTCGTGACCCACCTATGTACAATTCACGAGTGACCCACCGGTTGAGGGTGCGACCATGAACATCCTCTCCGAACTGGGTGAAAGGAACACCCGAAGCGAGTCCCGTATCATCCCGTATCAATTTGGAGATCGACAAACACACTCACCATTGTATCGTTACAAAGTCTTTGGTTCAGAAAAGATTACCATAGGAGCTCCTTTGATAAGGACACCAATTTTCGCCTGGGCCTCGCCATCGAAGTCAGCCCGATGCGTGTGGCGTTGACGCCCTGCCGTGGCCGGCCACGCAGAACGAGTCCGAGCTGATGCTCACGATGCGCCTCGAGAACTTGTCGGATGAGCAGAAGAGGATGGCCGGAAGCCCTGGGAAAAGCATTTCTTGCATTCGTCCAGTGGTAAAAGCAGGGTAGCTTGCATGTGTAGCCAGTGCAAGGGGTCCAAGCACCAAGCATAGTCTGTAATTACGACCTCATTCAGATATGACACTCCCATGGGACTGTCATAGGACTGCCGATCAGTTGACCCCTCTGGCACCACCCCAATGAGGTAAATATGCAATACATGGAGTGTCTGGGTTTGACTGGACACCGTGACAATGAGTGGAGTTCCGCTTCTCTGGTCAGCAGATGCTTCTCGCGTCTCACATCTATCGCTGGTGCAGCATGTAAAAGAACATCTATAACCATGGCAGAAACTGGGGTGCAAACTCCTATACCCATATGCTCCATGGGACTGGCACCACCACCATAGCAGTCCTATGGCAGTCCCATGGACCGTCGTGTCTGGGATATGATGGATATGGCAGTCCCATGCCACTCTTCGGATCTCGGATGTTTCCCCAAGCTGAGCCCAAGCTGAGCCCGACGGGGGTGCGACTCCTCGGTGCGAAGGTGGCCTATGCGCGCCTGGGAGCTGCTGGCATCATCGCCTATGACAACCTCCTCGCCAGGCGTTGGACACACACACACACACCATCACACACCAGGACCTGACATATGTGTGACCTCTTAAGGAGTCTCAGTCAGCCTTTCGCCTCGCCACATCGATCGGGTCCGGCCACAGGGATGGTCAGCTCAGGGCAAAGTCCGGGCACACGCACACGCGTTTGTTGCTCCATTGCCGGTCCGCCGTGGGTGAAAGACGGCGCACGCGAGGGCCTGTTCTTCCGTCACAAGGCTTCGTTCGGAGGTGAAGGCGACGAAAGGGTGCCTTCCTAAGTAGGGGCCAGACCCTTATGTAGAGGGGTTTGGACCCTCAACCCATGTGATAGGGGAATCAATGGCAAGTAGAGGCAGGCTGAGGTGATACAGAAAATCACTGAAAGTCTTTGTCTAGGCATGTCTGACGCTACACCTCCCTTCGCCCATGCAGGCTGCGGATGTCTCAAAACGTCAGCGACCAGGCTTGGGCGCAAGATGTTCCATGGTGAGGAAGTTTGAGAACAAAAGAGACATTTCAAGATGGTTTTTTCGAATCCCAACTGGACACTTTGCATGATCTTGTTTTGGCAAGAAGAGCTGTTCGAAGCTGGGTCTGGGGCGGTTTACGAGATGGAACGGAATCACAGCCACGGTAACATGTTTACTTTTGTGTGTGCTTTTGATCCTGTAAACAAAGCTTAAGAGTGTTAACTGTGAGGTTTTGTAAGGTTTTGTAGCCAGGTGTTGAAGTCTGATGTTCCTTGCTTGCTCTTAGTCATTTGGCTCGGCCCCGGAAGCGTCACCGGAGACCGGGGACCGGTGACCGCGCGTTCTTTCTTTTTCGGTGCTCGTCTTGCCATCGTCTTCCGCAAAACGAGCAAACCCTAGGGCCCTAGGGCTCCTGGCCCATCTCCGTTTCGAAGATGGGACAGGGGTGGGTGCCCGGGGGGTCGAATACCACCGAACCTGAGGATATGGGCCAGGAGCCCTAGGGAGTAATCCCAGAATTAGTTTGAGGGACAATCTACAGCAAACCCTTGCCTTTACGATCATATGGCACCATGTACCCAGCACGATGTTCCTTTGAAATCCTTTGCCTCAGGCACGATGCATTCCCTAGCATCACTGGGACTTCTTAACATGATCAGGCTGGAGGCGTAGAGAATCCTCAAACCAACTTGGTATGTGTGCTCCAAAGAATTCAGAACTGTGATTCAGACTTCGGTGTTATGACTGAAGGGGTCACGCCCAGATTCCAATCTGTGGCATTGATAACAGCTGGTACTCGTAACAACCGGCCAAGCCGCTTGATTTGGCAGGGCGATGAAGCTTCAAACGACGGGGCGGAGGAGCAGCCGCAGTTCGAGAAATGATGCAGTGTCCATTGAAGATCAAAGACATGCAGAAACACATCATTGCTCAGGTCCTGAATTCTTTGGAAATGATCACGTGGTGGCATGATGTGGCATGTAGTGATGTTGGAGGTTGTGTTTCCAAACTTGTTTAAGTATAAGCAAGGTACGGAAACAACCTGTTAACACCAAAAAAGCACATCAAACAACCAGAAAAAGAAGCTGATCAAGCTTCGTTTTCGAACAGCTCCTTAAAGGATGCTCAGGTGTGTGGGCCGTCCCTTTTCAGAACCCGAATTCGTTCGTTCGAGCCGTGGGTTTCGAGTCCCAAACGGAGGTCACTGACACCTCGGACTGGTTTTGACCCACACGCCGTGGGTGGTCAGCGCGGCCGTCCGCACGGAGGACGTCTTCGGCAATCCGATGATGCTTAGTATGCTGCTCTGCTACCTGCAGACCATGGGGCGCAAAAGCCCAGGGCCTCAGAAAGAGCGGGGGCCGTTGGTCGACCGAAGGGACGGGGCTCGGAGAACGGGATGGCAGCTGCGACCTCCCAAGGTGTTTGTGGCTTGAGGAATCGTTCTTTGGACGACACGGGATGGCACAGGTCCGGACTTGGCCCCTTGCGGGCCTGACCTGGTTCCTCTGAGGTGCGGAAGAGTTGGAAGCCGATGTGGATGAGCTGAAGGAGGAGAGGTCAGGGCTACTGTACTTGCTAAAGGAACACGAATCAATGCGAATCAAATCGAATATAGATGCTCACTACGAGGGTATGGTCAACCTTCAGCGGATGAGTGAATATGAAACCTACTAGTACAAAGAAAATCATGCGCAAAAGCGACAAGTCGTTGTCGTAATCTTGGATACTTTGAGGATCTTTGAGGCTTTGTTGCGTACATCTTCGTCTTCGTGCACATCTGTACATCTTGCTGTCAGGGATTTGGTGCCCACTCTCAGTACCCAGCTAGACATACCCAAATCTGAATGTGTCTCAAGCTTATGAGGTCTCTCCGAGCGGCCCCTTTCCTCCAGTATCGAGGGATGTGGCCTGTCGACGTTAGGGTTTTCCCCAGCTGCAAGACTCCCCATGCCGAGGACCACTTTGGAACCCAGTGGGTTGTAGAGGCACCGGAATGGTCCTTCCAAGAAGGATTCTCATGTCCCATGTTAATCTGGGGAGTATACCACCCAGACACGACCTGTCTAAAACTGCCAGGACATATATGGCCGCCCCAGACCCCCCAAACTCAACCACCCCTGGCCGTTTTGAAGGCAGTCGGCAGTCCTATGGAGTCGTGTTGGGGCGGACCTTCTGCTGGTTGGGGTGGATGGTCGACCGAGTCTCGGTGGGACCAAGCAAGACACAGAGCCCCAGCAGCTGCTGCTTAGAGCCCCAAAGCAGACAGGATGGCGCCGACTCGGGACGGTGGAGGTGTTTTTGCGGACGATTGATGGATCCAATACAGGACAACATGGCTCCCGACTCGGGAAGCCTTGATATCATTTAATATATATAGGATCATATGAGGATCATATATGTTCAAAATTCCATCTCTTGAAACATAAACCAAAATATAATTAGATTAGTAACATCAAACCTTCCATCTCTATCTGTTCTATGCGGATAGCATGCGTGCGCCAGTTTACACACCTAAGTCCAATCACAGCTGACTTTGGGATTGGTCGAGGTTATTTTTGTATTTCTTGCTTCTATTAGTAGAAGTCGAAGTGCACTGGGCAGAAATCAGACATCTCAATTTTCCGTCAGCGGTCTACTATTCATTCATTTTACAGATTGCGGGATGGTTACAAAGTCACAAAAGGCAAAAACATATATGGCAGCCAAATGTGTATCTCATATATATATATATATAGAGCACGTCACCAAAACCACACACGCCACTCCACGAATCAAAACCACATCTCCCAAACTAAAAAATACACATCCCCAAAAACACATCTCCAGAAGTCCCACAGCAAACAAAACCAAACAAAAAACAAAAAAAACAACACAACGACCGTCCTACCCTACATTGGAGAAGCCGAAGAGCCGCTTCGCGTCGCTTCGCGCCCAACGCCACGCCGCCGTCGAGGAGTCTGAAGAGACCACGCTCACGGCCGTGTACCGCGTGGCCGTCGATGCGCCTTGGCCCCGCAAAGCCCAGCTACCACGCGTCACGACCGTGCGGTCTCGTGCGGTGGAAGGGGCTCCTGGCCCACCTCCGTTTCGAAGATGGGACGGGGTGGGTGGATTTGGGGGGTCGAATACCACCGAACCTGAGGATATGGGCCAGGAGCCTTAGGGATAGATGGATCATCACGGGTGGAACATCACAGGAAAGAGATACCGACCCATAACCAAATCGCTTCCAGAATCAGACACCCGCGGTGTCGAATGTGTCAAAATCAGTGCTGATTTGTGCTGGTGTCTTGTTCTTAAATCAGACTCCGGGGGGGCTGAATTTGTAAAGATCTTGCAATTTTGTAGGGATCCAGTCGTACCTTCTCAGAAGGTACTTGGCTCCAAAGCTACATAACAGTGTCTCCAATCACCTTCTGTGAGGGTACTTGGATCCCTATAGGGATTTGGTGCGCTGACAGTGGGTGCCATGAATTTGGGTACACAAGTCCTGCATGTTAAGACTTGTTGGTTTGCCCTTTCTACGCTGGGTGCTCCGACTGTGTGCACAACACTCGGAGGGTGTTTCGATTTTTGTTTCCCATGATGCTGGATGTTCAAACAATCACAAACATCTCAATTTTCCACTTGGCTTGGACACCGCCCCACAACCGGTGTTCATCTGGCACCCCAGGGGTAAGCCAGTATGGAATGAGCACCTTGACACGCAGCAGGCAGCAACCTGGTTGGGCACTCCGAGCTCTCACAGCGATGAGGGAAATGGTGAAAGGCTTCAAATTCCTTGGATGGGTGAAAGGGAACATCAACAGAGGAAACCATGGCAACATCACAACAACTGCACAACTCTTATATAAACTACGTATATACTGCATATACTGTATAATACTATAAAATATACTATATAATAATATAGTAATATGTAGCAGATGTTCAAAACAATCCAGCCCATTCCTACCACTCGTTGGCAGTCCGGTCCTGAATCACCTACCGCGTTGGACCAGGTAATGCTCCAGCGAGTCCAGAGCAGGACCCAGGGCGATCGGCTCTTGATCCAGGACGGAAGACCAGGGGTGGCGGGCAGAGCCCGGTGAGGGGTGAGCCCGGTGAGGGGGGGGTGTATCTGTGAGGTGAGCCCTGGGAGCCCTTTGCGAACTGGCAGTGGCTGGGCCTTGTTGAACTCATGTTCCTTTGAGCTTTAAAAAGACCTTAAAGAGACCTCTTCATCCCGGTGTTTCTTTCTCTTGAGCCTTGGTGCAGCAGAGACGCTGCTGCAACGCCCCGACCTAGAACTTTCGGGACCAGACGGGTGCAAAAGACGTATATTTACCAAGAGAGGTTAAGTGACCTTATAGGACCCTACTGGGGTACCTATGGGATAGTCTATAGGGTCACTTAACCTCTCTTGGTACATATACTTCGAAGCCTTCGAAAGCGTCCACTGTGCCAACATACGTGGCGAGAAAACAAGACGTTGTGGCAGGAGAGGGTCGACCAGTCGAAGCAGATCATGCAGAAAATGGCCATGGCAGCTTGGATGAGAAAGCTGTCGGGTTTGATCATGAAGATGGGCAAGAAACAAATAAAACCTCTCCAAACATGGTGAACATTCAGAAGACTTCCAGAAGAGACAGATTCAACACATGAAAAATGTTGTCATGTTGTTTGGACCTGGCGAGGCGATGCAGACGAAACGGCAGCTGGAGATCCGAGTGGAAGAGGCTCGAAGAAGATGGGCATGGGGGACTCGACAAGTGGGGTCCAAACTGGGAGGTCATAGATACCCTGAAGCCCCCTGAAGCCAACCCGATCGTATCTTGGCAAATGGGTACAGGTATATACTTATAATTCCTTGATGGGGTCACGTCCCATATGTTCGAACATGGTGTTTGAAGTCGGGTCCAGATGTGTTGGCTTTTCCTCTTGGAAACCCGCGTCGTCCCACTGCTGGAAGATCTACCATTACTCCTGCCGTCTCCTTTCTGGGTTTCGCCCAACTCTACAGGTCTCCGAAATGGAGGCTTTTGTAGAAAAAGTCGCAGGTTTGTCTGCCCTGTGAAGTCGGGTCCTGGTAAGTTTTCATCACGTGACCCGCTCCGAGTCTCCCAATCCCCCGAGACCCACCGTCTCGGGTGCCCATCTTTCTGTGCTCTTTCCGCGCGAGGTGGATGGCTTGTTGAAGCCGGAGCTCGCAGAGGTTTGGACCGCCTTGAAGTCGGCCGTCTCTGCAGGCCCACCCGGGTGTCTCGATTGGCTCGGCTCGGATCCACGAAGCCAAACGGGGAAAAGGCGGGAACCGGGATGCAGAAGCCAACTGTCCCTAGGGCTCCTGGCCTGCCTCCTGAGAAGGTGGTTGGGGTGGGTGCCAGGGGGGTCTAACCACCGAACCTGAGGAGATGGTTAGAGCTCTAGGGTGTACTAGACACGTCCCCAACTGATGAATCCCGATCAGTTGGGGTGGTGCCAGAGGGGTCAACTGATCGGCATACAGACATGGGGTGTTTGGGAACTGTACAGGGACTCAGCCCCTACTGCACATTCATCGGATTATCACCGCCTGAAGGCCTGAAGTCATGGCCAAATCTTTGAGGCATTCAAGCACTCTTGAAGGGTCTTGTTGGCGCATTTGTATCACAGCCCCACTCCACCCACTTCACGCAATCTATCTAAAACATTCTAAAACTTTTTACTTAGGCCACACCACTGCACCAATGCCTATGTGTCCCACCACTTGTAACAGTCGGGACAAATATGATGGCTTATTCTTGAGAATGGTTTGCAACCTGTCATCATCCACTGGGCCCTGGGAATGGGATATACCTAATAGACCTCACCAATGCCACACTCCAGCACTTCCATGGCAGTGAGTGGTGTTGATGGTAGACTGAGACTGATACAGTGATTGGATGTAAGAGGGGCACCAGGCACCCCGACTTCCTCCAACTCCATGGAAACTGCTGCCTCTTTACAGTTGCTTGTGTTAACTGCTGCTATATTGAGCAGTGTTGAGCTGAGGTACAAACAGAGACTCCAGGTAGTTACCACACCAACCGCGCCAGTGTGCCACACGTTTTCTCTTCTCGGCCGTGGACTCGCCTCCGCCCCAGGCCATGCGATGTTCCTGCGGATGACCGGTGAAGCCGGGCCTCGTGAGGAGCTGCGCTTCCTGGTGAAGGCGCGGTGAAAGCCCAGAGGTCGTGGGAAGGGGATGAAGATACACGGTGTAGGTGTTTCCAAGATTCCCAGCTATTTGCTTGCCATCTGAGTTGGGTGCTTCTGTTCAAACGGTGGTGTGCGATTTCGCTGAGGGTTTCTTACAGGGGCTAAGGATGGCTAAGGATGGGTTTGATGCTGAGAGTTCTTCAAGCGTCGCTGGCCATGAGATATCCAGTGGTTCCATATGAGGGTGCCTACTGGAGGAGAGGGGTGCCCACTATCCACCTATCCATAGTGACTAAAAGCCAGCCCTTGGAGTCGACTCCTGGACTAGCGATTTTGTTGGACAATTGGGCCGATCCCGCCTGGGAGACCTTTGACTGTAGTCCTTGAGTAGTGAAACTCATGGGGCTGTCCGTGCCGCTGAGGGACGACCCGTTCTCCACCGTTCGCCCGACTCATCCACCCGTCGCGAAAAGCACCGGCTGTGTGAGTTCGAGAAAAGCACCCGCGGGTCGGGGCCAGGACCTCGTGCGCTGCCTGGGAGACCTCCGCAAAAGAAGAGAAGTAGACGAAACCCTATAGGGATCCAGTCGTACCTTCTCAGAAGGTGATTGAAGACTATTTATGTAGGCTTGGAGGGCCCAGTCGTACCTTCTGAGAAGGTACGACTGGATCCCTACAAAAAATAGACCAGTAGGAGACCTCCCCATCGATTGGGTGCCTCCCTATTGAAATACTGATATTTCCATGACCCTGCAGTCCGATGTGACCCTGCACTCCGCCGGCGCGTTTGGCGACACGACGACTCGGACCCAAAGAAACCTCAAACGCCGAAGGCGCTGAACTCGGGGTGACTCGGGTGACTCACTGTGGATGGAACGTCCGGGTGATGGATGGAACGCCGGGTTGGAGGAAGGAAGACTGGGGGTAGTCCTAAGTCTAAGTCCTGGGGGGCTCCGGGTTCGGTTCGGAGCTTCCAGGGCTTCCAGAACTTCTTCGCCGCCAGCTGCGTGGCCGCCGAGGGCGCCGAGGCCGGACTCCGTCCGTATAGCCTTCCAGGGGCCTTCCACGGAGCCGACAGGTTCAGTCTCACCCAAGTCCAAACCTATGATGCCCTAGGCTCCAACCATATCCTCAGGTTCGGTAGTTAGACCCCCCTGGCACCCCCCTGGCACCATTTTCTCAGGGGGTGGTTGGATGGATCCCCTGACAGACTAGCACCTGAGAACAGGAATCTTTATGGAGGAAATGCTTTTCTACTATACCCAGACACTCCATGTATGCCATATATGCCTACATTGACCCCCAAAACCACCCCAACTGATCGGCATATATGGCAGTCCCATTAGTCGTGTTTGGGATATGCATCATGATTGTCTATGAGTCTGTATCTTCAAGTTCTATGGTGCCCAGTCCTCTCTTCCGAACGCTTCGAACGGTCCATGGACCGTGAAAACGATCCGCCGCTTCTCGCCAGGGCTTGCCGGACTTGAAAGAGCTCCTGTGGCTGGGCGATGGTTCAGCGTCAAACCACCCGCGCGCCGCACGCCACGTCGGACATCGAAGCGATGATTTCTCCATCCGGAAATCCGGGTGGACTGAATGGTGTTGAGGGGGACAACAGCTGCAGGCAGTGACTGGGACAGGTTGAAGTGGGCAAAGGGAATACAGTACATGCTCAAGAAGATGTACAAGGTGATACAAGCGTTACGAGGTATTTGATGGTTTGGCCTGGTCAAACATGCCCAAGAACGCATCATGTGTGGAGGAAATTGTTGTTTTGCAACTAGATGTCGATAAGTCATGGAAAGGAATTCATCCAGGAGTCACAAAGGTGTGGCGTTTAGTATAGTATAGTCCCTAAGTGAGCGGACCGAGCGGATAATGGGCACCCCTAACCTCCATTAAGTACCCTTTGGAACTGCTGGATTGAACTATTTCAAATATTTCAACAGATGCGATTGCTCTCTCAGTCAGTGAGTGCCATTGTCCTGCACTTGTCCACTCAAGTTTCGAGGACGGACAATTGGTGGCAGCAGATGCTGGAGATGTTGGGCGAGGCAGGGGGACATGGGCAATGCCATGTGTTTCAAGTAGGAGGGTGACATCAAGCGACTACGGGTGGCAACAAGAGACCTCGGGAGAGTTCTCCGAAGGGAAGTGATAGGAGGTGCTTCTTTGGCCCGTCCTTGATAGACAGGATTTGGACCAAATCGTTCTGGGTCGGCACAGCCCCTGGCTGGTTCAGAGGGAAGAGGTTCTGGGGTACCTTGACCATCTTCAAGAGTCCCCTAAGGGCTAAATCATGCTAAATCCCTTGAGGTCCGCCAGGCACTTTTGACCATCAGAGTCCATCAAATCACACGTTGATCAGAGAGAGAGAGAGAGAGTCAGTCCTCCAGGCCAAGTGACCTGTTGATGTGGCGGCCATTTCTCCCAAGTTTCTCCCAAGTCGGACGAAGAAGGATCCAGGAACCTGCCCTGTGGATCCACTGGCATCCTTTTGAGAAGGTGATTAGAGACACTTGGACCATCTTTGAGATGTAGCTTCGGAGGGTCCAGTCGTACTGAACCTAAGAAGAAGGTAGTGGATCGGTAGGGCTGCACGTGATCGTTTTCCGCATCAGTGTATCAGATTTCCTCTCTTTCTCTCGCTCTTTCTATTCAGACGTCACTCACACACCACGGCCGAATCTCTGATTGCAGGAAGCTTTCTATAGATGTTCAGATCTGACTATCTTGGCCGTCGAACAAGATCTATAGGCCCGAATCAAGGATCCACAGACTCCTCCACCCCCTACCTTTGGGCCGATCGATCGACGCCTTAGCAGGCGACGCCCCCCGCGCCGAGTTCGTCAGGCTTGGCCCTTGAACTATGTGGAGATTGTGCAGAGCCGGCTGGGGCAATTCAAGTCCACCAGTGCGGTGACCCGTGGCGCCGACTTCTCATCGAGAAAGAAGAAGTGAAGGAGAGTTACTCTATGGGGGAGAGTTACTCGTCTTCTGCGAGATAGTGGGATTCATACGAATGAGTAGGAGTAGGATTCTTATACTTTCGATATCTTTCGATACTTTCATGTTGGGATGTTTCTGCTAATTCACCCAAACACTGCATGGGATTGGCATAATTATTCATCGCTGCAGACCCTCTTTCAACCAAAGGCAGAAATGCCGGTCGAGTGCTTGGGGTATGATTGGTGCTTGTGCGTGAATTGATTCGAGCTCGGCGCGAAGTCAGCTCGCAAAAAGCTCAGTCTTGGTGCAGCAGCAGTTTGTCCAGTGCAAGCGAAGTAGGTGGCGGGTCTGGTATTTCAAGGATTTGTTCGACCTAGTGTTCTTTCAGAAGAGCTGAGAAGCCTCCCCTGAACAACAAGATGGAGCCCACGAACCCGAATGCAAACACGTTCGAAAAGCTACATATGTCCAAATGACACTCTTGTAGGACTCTTGTGGGTCACTCTTGTAGGAAACTCTTGTGGGACACTCTTACGGGACACTCTTGTGGGACACTCTTGTAGGGCACTCTTGTGGGACACTCTTGTCGGACGCTCTTGTAGGAAACTCTTGTGGGACACTCTTGTGGGACACTCTTGTGGGACACTCTTGTAGGACACTCTTGTGGGACACTGTTGCGGGACACTCTTGTGGGACACTCTTAAGGGACACTCTTGTGGGACACTCCTGTGGCTAACTCATTTGGGACACTCTTGTGGGACACTCTTG
>CAXAMN010004224.1:515258-555988 GCA_963970005.1 Durusdinium trenchii
TAATGTAATGGAATGTAACGTAATGCAATCTATTAATAATGTAATGTAATGCAATCTATCAATAATGTAATGTAATGTAACGTAACGTAACGTAACGTAATGTAATGTAATGTATGTATGGATGAATGCATGAATGAATGACAGGACAGGAGTCTAAGATGGTTGATCTAATGTATGAAACAACCATAAACTGCCTTGTTGAGGTCAACACCTATATATGTCCTTTCTTCACCAATCGCATGAGCACGTGTTCAGACGCGGGTGTGCATCACCATTCTGCTTGAGCAAGGTTGTGTGTGTGTCCACGAATGACTTCCTCAGCTCGCAGTATGTGTTTTGTTTCCGTGTGTTCGCGGCTTTTTGGACACCTGTTGTTCCTTCCAGGGGTTGCAAAACCGGGGTGGTGTATCCACGGGTTCTGGTCTAGTCAAATCACCTAGCAAGCATCCAAAAACCAAAAACCATCGTTTGCCACCAGTCAGGGCTTTGCTTGAGGACAGGTGCTTTTGGAAGAAGGATCATCTTCAAACACACCAAGCATCCACAGATGCTGGATATTATTTCAGAACCAACAACTGTGCTTGCCACAACCTCCAAGATCCTAAGGAGTCTTCACAAACCACCCCTTGCATCAGGTTCTTTGTTTTCCATCAGTCTCCGTCTTGAAATGTATAGTATGGTATGTTCCCCTAGCCCTCCAAGACCAAAAGAAAGCTTGACCTGGCTTTGTAGTCTAAAATCCTTAGGAACAGAATGGTTGTTCAGGAAACACCACTCAATCAATTGTTGTTAGAATTTGGTATGTCCCATCGGTTTGACATCACAAGCAGATGCCCATGCCGCCCTTCCTGAGGGGTATCCTAATTGGCTTGTGAAGTGGAGCCAGAGCCCCAAATGCCAGGAACATTGTCAGACAACTCCAAATGTGCCATGTTTGTCCTCTAAAGTTGAGGATGATGGCACCTGTGTTCCTGCCTTAGATCCATGAACTCTTCTGCAATTGAATTTGCACTTTGCTCAACGCTTGTGACCATTGTTGTTATCGAAGTCGGTGATCTAGCAGAACTTGGATTTGTCTCTCCCCTGATCATCTGAACTCTCCATCTTCCTGGACAGACACTCGAAGACCCTCAATCCTACTTCGCTACTTAGTTGACAAACATGATGCATGATGAACCATCCGCCAGTCCACGTGTTGCCCAGACGAACATCCGCCCACGGCCCACACGTTAGCATTCCGAACGGCGAACACGGCGAGGACGGGATGCTTCCCTTGCACCTGGCAGCTCAAACGGGGCTTGGGAGCCCGGCCTGAGTGGCAAAAAGGATATAGTGCACTAGCGAGTTGGGCGCACATGGAGCTTCAAAAGCGTCCTGTGGACGTAGAATCACTAAAGGTCCCCAGCTAGCAGAATAGCTTGACATCAACGAAGCATCTGGATTTTCGATTCATCAACAGAGTCGTCTCAGACGTTGGTGGACATGCCTGAGTCCATGTCATTTTCACCACTTGGAGCGGGGTGTCCGTGCCCGGCCCGACCGGGCCTCGGAACCAGGTTTGGGAAGGGAGCAGGTATCCAGTTGAAGTGACTGTATCCGACTGGTCCACCTGGGCGAAGTCAGTAAAGACATTGTAAACACCAAGAAATGCGGTGAAGCATCCCTCAGCAATTCTCCACCATTCGCATCCGATCCTGAACCGAAGAGCCGAACTCGTCCCAGCTGCGTGCCGAGGCACACGCAGCTCATCGAGCTCATGCTGAAAGCAGGCTCGTTGATCAACGCCGAGGAGCCCCCTGCAGCGGCGCCCAGCGGCCGCGCGTGACCTGCCAAAACCGGTACAACTATAGGTGTGCGCAGGTCTTTTCCCCGGTTCCTGGGTGAATGACTTCTGGGGAGTATGTTTTTGTTGACCTGCTGGACAGCCAATGCATGTGGAGAATCTATGGAGCACAAAAGGGATGCCCAGAATGATGAACCTCGAACCTTCGTTCCCCTTCGTTCACAAGTGAACGACGCCATGAAGACGAAGGGGGTTCACCCGCCCGCAGACCTCAGGTTTTCACTGATTTTCAGACCTTTGGGGTTTCACTGATTTTTCCTTCGTGCTTGCAGACAGTCTGCAGTGTTTGTCTCTCGGGGAGATCTGGATCTGCATGGCTTCCTTGGGGGGAATCAATTCATGTGGTGGATTCTGAACTCAACACTGGCCACTTGCTTCTTCAAAGCGTTGGCACTTCAAGTGTCATTCAGCTTGTCCATTCATGACCTTTTGAACAGAGTCGCCTTATCAAAAGACATATACGTAGTACGTATACATGGTGTAGACAGTGTAGAGTCTACTTCGGCATGCTGCCGGAGACGCCCTCGCCGTCCAGGGCCGGTCACGGCCGGAACCGTGGATCGAACCTGAACTCTGCGGTCGACCATGGAGCAGGAACTTATAAAGACAGGAGGGGCTTGAATATCCCTGAAGAGTCTCAACGTGAGAATGCGTGGAAAAAACCAGCACCCACCCGACTTCAGATCGGTGAGTGTTTCTCCAGGTGACCGGGAGAAAGCACCACTTAAGTTAGTCTCCCCAAACAGCCTGGCCACGAGGGCCAATCTTCAAGTACCGAGAAGGTTTTGAGGGCCCCTGACACGCAGCTTTCAGCAAGCCCCACACGAAGCTGCGTTGAAAGCAAGCAGCTAAGCAGGGGCCTTTCAGCTTGGACCTTCCCAAAAAACAATGAACTGCCTGGGGGTTTTCCATCGATGTGACCTCCTCTACACCCACGGGCAGTCCGACCGTGTTCATGCGAAGCCGAACGGCGAAGCCTTACGCGAACACGGCAGGATACGGGCGAAAGGTTGGCGGTGCACATTGCCATGCGGAATGGCCACTTCCAGACGGCGCGGCGGGCGCGTGACATCGGTGTTCGGCGGTGGTGGGGTGGAATCGAAGAGTTGGCTTGACTTCACCACCTCGAGGCGGATCATTGATCTGGCGGATCAGTTTGGAGGTTGGAGTGGTTGGAGATCGCTTCACCTAGCGACCCCTAGCCTTTTCTGACAGGTTCTGCAAGGAGTTGATTTCCTGGAGACCTTCCAGTAGAGATGTTCCTTTTCTTTGCAGTCGATTTCCAGCATTATTGACTTCACCAGCACCTGTTTGGAATTTGGGCTTCCTGGTTATCCTGGCGAGGCCATGCCATCCACGTATTCCACCATGATGATTCCAGAGAGTGTACACTGTACACTCCGACTCACGAACAGGGCAAATGGACCACCACCCTGTCAGGGTATGAGGAAAACGGTCTCAGACGAGGGGGGGTCATGCCATCCACATACGTTACTCGTACGTGCGACGTGTTCGTCAGAGCTGTCAAGTAAAACTTGAGGTAACTGGACAAGGCCGAACGCACCATAACACAGCCGAACGGACCATACCAGGACCCTCAAAGGGGTGTCCAATGGACTACCCCACACTACCTATAGGCTTCCATTGGGCACCCCTTGGAGGGTCCTGGTAGGTCCGTGGTTTTTGGGCCTCGAACTGTGGGACAGTTCGTTCTTGAAAGCCTCTCCTGCGATACCATCTCGGAGATGCTGCGACAGCTTGTGGATGGAGGTGAGAAACCTAAGAGGTTTCAGAAAAAACATCGGCCAGAAGAGTTCATGATGTAGATATTTTTGTTTTGTCTGAGAACCCCCACCAATTTGGATCACCAAACAAGAACCAGCTATGTGCGCTTTTGATTTCATCGAGAATCTACATCGATTTGGGCTTGGCGCACGTATACGCAGTATACGCATCTTCAGATGCCATAGAACCCACCGCATGGCGACCTCGCTCGAACGGCTCAGAAACACTGGGGTCGGGGGGTCCGCACCATGCCCTGACCCATTCAAGCTTCAGGCGGAGTCGGACACCAACATCACCCCTTCAGCAAAACAAACCCGATCCTCGGAATCCTCGGTGGCCGTTGGTTCAGGCGGCCTTCCTGAACGACCGTTGGTTGGACTCGGGCAGCAACAAGAGCTTCGCCGGGCGCTCCCGGAAGGTCGGGCGCCGCGACGAAAGACGGCGGGGTGAAGGTCTCATGACGGGGAAAGGCAGCCCGACCAAGCGCTTTGGTCCCTGCAAAAGGCCCAACATGGGTGAGAAAAACATAGAAAAACCACCATAAATATTGGGGTCCATGAGCATTCTTTTTTGGGCCATGACCATGTTTGTTTGATTTTGGGTGGGGAACAAAGTGAATCTGTCATTTGGTTGTCAGGTGATGTGAACAGGGAGCCGAAAGATGGAATAGAGCAACTGCTTTGGCATCGATTGTGGATCTTATTAATGACCTAGAAGGTGCTCTACCATCCACTACTACGATATACTACGATAGTGTTTGTCGATGATGCTAAACCAATGCAAGGGACTAGCTGCTGAGTATGTTTCAGAAGATAGCCGACAAAACCTCAGGTTGATGTGGAGTCAGTAGTCTTGTGTCGGTGCTTGTTGTGCACAACCGTCGATTCAGCACAGTGGTTGCTGGTTCAATTGGGCTTAGAATTCACGGAATATCAAAAACTACTACAGGCACATGGGCCCGAAGCCCTCATGGGCCCTAAGCCCTTGGGCAAAAAGAAAACAACCTCAAAACGTGTACAGAATTGTATGTTTGATCGATTTTTGTATGTATTTTTTTCCTTTTTCAAACCAATAGTGAGTACTGCACCCATCACAGCGCCCCATGTATTTAACTGTTCGTGCCGTTCCTTTGGCTCAAGCCTCGCTCGTCCCGGGGATCCGCGGTTGGCGCTTTGGCACGACTGATGTGGCTGTGAGTCACCCAGAGCCCCAAACCAGGGTAGGTTGACTATGACCCACAGCCATTTTCATGTGCTTTAACCAGGATCCCCCATTCTTCGGGATGCTTGATAGACCCCGGAATCACTTCTATAAGGGGCTACTTGATGGAGTCCCTATGCTCATTGGGTGGTATATTGACATATATATATATATAGGCCTAGGATGAATGTGTATTGTTGCATTGTTGCTTCGAATGCTCAACTGTATTAATAAGCCTTTGTAGCAATCTTTGAATGCCCTCTTTTACTCAGGGAATCTGGGAGTACTCTCGGCCGAAGGGTTAAAATTTCAGGGGCGTTTTGAAGCCACTCGGACAATGGGTACAGTCGTACCTGCTTTTCTATAAGGTACGTCATGTCCCATTTTCGAAGGTACTTGAAGTCGGGTCCAGGTACTAGTAGCAAGGACGCTATGAGGTGGAGGCCATCGCTATTAGGTTGGAGGCCATTACCACGAAGGGAGCAAGGACGCTACTAGGGGCTCCTGGCCTTACTACTAGTAACAAGAAGCTACTAGGGGCTCCTGGCAATACAGACCTCGGGTCCAGGTCTTGTGAGGAAGGATCATCCACATCCGCCAGATCCGAGGTCTGGCAGCGGGTGCCCATGACGAGTCTCAGTGCCTGGATGGGTTTTGGTTGAAACGACAAAACACCGCGAGAAGATGTGTTTAAACGTTTTGTCAAGGACCGGAAGGTGTTATCTATAGAGGTGTTTATGGATAGCACTTCGATTGCGGAAAACTGAGAACTTCGAGGTTGAACTGGCCGTGATGTTCCTTGTTTGTCCATTTGGATTTCTATATTCATTGTATATACTGTACTTTGGCCGGGGCTCTACATCACTCAGTTCTTGCACAAATAGACCCTGCGATCTTTCTGCGGTTCTTTCATTTTCTCCTTTGCATCCACCTCAACAGCAAGTCCGAACTGAGGTTGTTTGATAGCTTCATGTCTCTTCATCAGCTTGGATTTCAGTGAACATGCTGCCTGGGCGTTGCGGCAGAGCGAAATGGCAGGGATGGGCTGGCACGGAGCGCCCTTGAAGCCGTTGAGTTGGTTCGACAAGTTCAAACTGCTCTTTCCGGAATGGATTCCCTGGTGGGTTCGCCCACACGGGTTGGACTTGAAGCAGAGAGAGGTGTCCTACTTGATGGAAGTGAGCCTTGGCTTCGATCTCGAATCCGTTCGGGCGGGAGAGGTGGGGGGGTCCTATGAAGTTTGGATCAGCTGCAGGTCACTTGAGCACCGCAAGAGACCTCCCAAGATGAACTAAGTAAGCAGGAACGTAGGAAAGTTATACGACATAGGGGTTTAATCACATGTATTTTGCTGAGCTCACTTGTTTGGGAGTTCTTGGGGCACCTCTCAACAAGAACGAGCTTGTTCATCCGGCATCGGGGGAGTTTTTGCTGTGGTAGTATGGTTCAAGCTTCAACCGAAGTCCTATACTATTTTCCACTTGCATGATTGTTTCAGGGAGGGTAGACCTGCAAAGAGGAATGCATTGAAACACCCTTGGGCGTTGTGCTACGAGGCCAGCAGACCAGATCACGTATCACCGATCCGAATGATGCTGGAAAGACTAGGATTCCTACATCATGTATCATTATCATCATGTTAGATATGTTAAATCCTTGTGAGCTAGGATGGTTATATAACATGATGTGTTTTTTTTGATCCCTTGATTTATGCGAAACCTGAGCTCGGACACGTCCGGAACCCGTTTCTTCCAAAAGCTTTCGTTCTTCTCGTTTGTTCTATCGTTGGAGCGGACGTCCGGACGTCGGACGCCGACCGTGGTCCTGGTTTCCGGCGCGGTCCGACCCGGCCAATCACTTGGGCAATAGCAACTCATCCGACTTGAAGCCAGAAATCAGGGGGATCACCTTCCCATACCTTCCCCCTTTTTTGAGGAAATGGCTTGTCCTCCAACCAATCCTCCATTTTAACCCACTTCCTTTCAACCAATGCGAAGGACTCAGTCCGCACAGATCGACGTCCGCTCCAGGATCGATCAGTCGTCCAGCGACGAAGGCTTTTGCACGCTGGTGGCTCGTAGCAGCGCGATCGAGTGTCGAATGGTCTAGAGGTCAGGTGTTTCAAGACCTGAATTTTTTAGGGATGGCATTCATTTCAGGGATAGCGTTCATTTCAGGGATGGCATTCATTTGGAACGTGTAAAAAACCACGACTCTATGACTGAGGATAGACAAAAGGACGTTCGGACCGACCTAGGTGAGACTGGACCTGTAGTTTTTGTTGTTCTGTCCGGGTATTTGGAACTTATAACGCTTCCAAAAACGCCACACTACCTATAGGCTTCCATTGGGCACCCCTTGGAGGGTCCTGGTATGGAGTGTCTCTAGATTGGTTTGTCAGCGACTGTTTGCTGCCTGAGGGACCACCTCCTACCGAACCCAGCGACCCACCACTTCTTCCTCCAGCCTTCAGGATTCAATTTTGGGTTGGTGGGGAGCAATTGAAGCAATCAATAGTAATCATAAGGTAACCTTAGTCTGAGCACCAAGATAAACCTGGTCTGATTGAGCCCATTGAGTACTGTGTTTACATGACTGGACCCTGAGGTTTGATCTGAGGTCGATGTGCAAGATCCCTCCCAGATCCCTAGCCAACTCACTGTTTTGGTTCAGCCCCCCTCAGGTCTTTAGAGAACGGGCTGCTTTCTTGAGGTGAAGCATTTCAGCAAGGGCAAGTGCACACCGACCATGACCTGTGACGAGTGCGTGGACGAGCGCATGAACGAAGTCATCGCTGATCACAAAGAGGAAATGAAGCTGCCACTTGCTGCTGCACACCATCCGACCCACCGGACCCACATCCGGCAGCCCTCGGGGATTCTCAACCTGTGGATGGTTATAAGGTCCGTTGTTTCGCATGGAAGTCACCTTCGCTACAGGTCAGTTTCGGAGTGCGAGTCCGCGTCCTGCGCGTGGTTCAGCGCCCGGGACGATGCGGTCCTTTTGCTCGTGTGAGACGATGCGGTCGTTCACCAAGTCTCATGGGGTGCACTCACGTCCCCAAATGACCATCCATGGCTTACGTCTCGGACGTTCTGAACGGGGTTTTCAAGGGCCGAGTCCTTGGGCGCGTGGGAGCCATGCGTACACACCAGCTGTTTTGGACCGGTCTGTTAACCGTTCATCTATCCCAGACACTCCATGGGACTATATGCCTATACTACATTGACCATATTGACCCCGGCGTATAGGTATAACGGTACATATGCCAGTCCCATTAGTCGTGTCTGGGTATTTCAAACTCACGTGGTGTTCATCTTTTCCAAGCGGTCCACGAGTTTGGGGTTCCAACGTCATGGAATCGTCCACGGCCATCCACGGGCCGTCCACGCGCAAACCATCCGAGGTTGCGAAAGAAGAGGAGGAAAAAGGAGGACAAACCCACTGCTGTCATCGTCCTAGGTGGCGTTGGGAGCGGAAAGCCCCTCGATACCAAATGGTGGGCCCGGGCGTAAGCGGCTTGCGTTTGAAGAGGTTTCCACCAGGCATTAGTCTATGAGACAAGAGCCTGGCTGCCAACACCTCCACAACAGAACCACATGGACAAGGCATGCATTCTGACGTAGCAGTTGTTTTTGATTGTGGTATTGGCCCGCGCCTAGTTTTTGGGTGGCCATTTCAGAGATCGGTTCTTGATTTTCGATGCAGTAGAACACCTGCTTGAGGTGCAGTGAAAAAAAGGGGGAGCCAGCCAGATACACTCAAGAGTTCATGTGAACAACCGGGCTTGCTGACCTCCTTGGATGAAATCACCTGGAAGTTGTAGAAATCGTTATTGAGTATACCAAGCACGGGTAGGTGATCACTTGTGACCTCACTGACTCACATGACCTCACTGACTCACATGACCTCACTATTGTGATTATGTTCCCTGTGTGGGGCCCAGCATGGCAAGGCGGGTCCAAAGCTTGAATTGGTGTGCGCTTCCAGCATACTGTTTGCCGATGATCCACAGAATTCATCTCCTTCACAGCCCAGTGTCCACCAAGTCCTGAAAACGTCCAACCTGATGTTTGTCCTGAAAGAAGTTCACACTGTATCCTGATGTCTACTATAGCTGTTTTTACTATCCATATCCATCCATTGATTTCCGGAACAGAGTTACCAGTGGACACTAGCTTCCACGTCAGCTTCCATTTGCCACGCGACAGGGTTCCCCCTCTCCCGAGCGAACGAGGACCACCTTCGTGAAGACCCGCTTGTGCCCTCGTCCGCCAGTCGACGCGGGTGGTGCGACGCGTACGCTCCACCCTGGAAGGGTCGGACCTGGTGGATGGGGACCGGACCATGTGGAGGGGACCGGACCATGTGGAGGGGACCGGACCATGTGGAGGGGACCTGGGGTTGAACCAATCCCTATATCGGTTTGGTTCGGGACCGGTCGGGCTGTGAACGGAGCGTCTGGGTGGTTAAAATGTACTTCGTTCTTCCCCTCAAATGAGGGCAGTGAAGTTGATCAGCTTTCCAGAACTTGTCATCCAAGCAAAACGTGTGCAAAAAAATTAGACCCTGGGATGGACCAAAAATACGTTAGTTGTTTGCATGTTTCCTTTATTCAACTTGATCATCAGTTAAGATTCAAAGTTCAATACAGGGCGATCCAAAAACACTCAAACACAAATTGTTGTGTTCTATCCTATGTCTTGACAAGGCAAAATGCATGTTTGGAACCTTTTTTGCAATTTCCAAAAACTCGTCGTGTGTTATTTTGAGTTCAGCGTCTTGAGGGTGGATGTCAATCAATTTGTATTTCACCACAAAACACATCATTTGTTCCTAGGGCTCCGACCATATCCTCAGAAGGTGGTTAGACCCCCCAAACCGACCCCAACCATCTTCTCAGGAGGTGGTTGGAGCCCTAGGGTTCTATGGCCAACTCCTTATATTTGGCCCACTTGTTCAACTTCCAACTTCTGCCCAAGGGACTTGGAGCTGGGGAAGGACTATCGAAACTTCTGGAAAACTGCTCTAGCGCTGAATGCAGACGACCTGCGCTCCGACCTACTGGGCGGATATGAAGCTTGGAGAAAGGCGGAGATGAGGCAGAGTGAGGTCGAGTGTATCATTTTAACTGTCTTAAGCCTTGCAACGGGGGGAATTGGCCAGTGTTTGGAGCAAAAACCTGAGATGTTTCAGCCATGGCCAGAGCGAACACCTGGCTCGGCCGAACGGTCTCGGGAGTCGTCCGAAGCACTCGCCTGGCCGCCTGGCGGCGTCAGGGAGGTCGGAAGGCGCAGGGACACCTTGGACTTTGCTTAAGACTCGCATGGCGAGACCAAGAGGGCTTGCCATGCCTCCGTGTCCCTTCTTTTGTGATATCCTGATATACAGAGAGACATGCTGCAGCTTGGTTTGGCCGATCGGATGCTGTGGGGGCGAAACGGATGGGTTTGGGTCACCGGCTCCTGGGTCGGGTCGGGGGATGTCAAAGAGATCAGGAATAAACCAGGGATGGTGGGTTTTGCACTACCTGCCACCAACAGATGGGGATCGGTCCACACCTGGAAAAAGACGACATGTCTTGGGACACCCTGCCAAATGATGTAACCTGAGCCAAGCTGAGTTCAGGAGGAGAACTTCTGAACAAGAAAGTGCGGACTGTACCACTTTCCGGCAGGAAACCCTGTGAGTTGTGTGACACTGTTCCTTTGCAGCTTAGTGGTGTTGTAGTTTTCTTTGACAGAGGGAGCGATCAACTGGTCGTCGGTGTGTGGGATCATAGCAGCAGAAACTCATCCAAACCCTGACCAACGGCTGTTCCTCTAGAATATCCAAGGAAGTTTATTCGGCCTACTTCACGCAGGCTTACTTCAAGGCCTTCTTGCGTCGCGCGGCTTCGACTTTTGATTGAAGGGAAGGAGTCATGCAACATCCTATACTATAACATGCATGGTATCCCAATGTATCCCAGACACTCCATTCACTCCATGTATGCTAGGCATATTAACCTATTACATTGAGGTGTTTGCCTCAGGGTCAATGTCGGCACTCGTCCATATATACGTGGAGTGTGCACCGGGTATTGCATAATGTTTGATACTGAGCCTTTTACAAAGTACCACCGTTTGAACTAGAATGACCTGTTCTATGTTTCTGTAACGGCCAAAATGCCTGTGTATGATTGTTGACAAGTTGGTATTCAAAGCGTTCAAAGGATCTAAACGAGATGTCATTCAGCTCGACGGTTGGTATATACCAATATATATACCACAGTAGATATAGTAGGACAGGTCGAGCATTGAACTGATACAGCTTAATTGCTCTCACGTGCGGATTCCAAGAATGGTGACATACTGTAACTGCTGACATATTTAGAATACCTCAAATAACACTTGTTGTACTGACTGGGCAATCTTGCGCACAATCAACGCAAAGGCATCATTGTGTTGATTGTTTTACATGGCCGGAGCTCATGAATCAGGCTGGATTCCTTCTTTCAGTGGTTTTTTGGGTGTGTGTGTGTGTGTGCCATTACCACTACAGCCGTCGGTCAAAGATCACTACTGTACTTTTCAGATGTCCTGCAACCATCATCCACAGGGCCATGGTAACGGGATGTAGGCTTTGGCCTCCAAAGTACCTTTCAACATGTGACATGATCCCATAAAAGCAGGTACTTGTACCATTTTGTACCCTTTTTTCCGAGGAACTGAGACTCCTGGTGCATTCAAGGAACAGCACCCAGCTTCCGGCAACCGCAAACCCGCCAACCGCCAGCCCCGGAAAGCCACCGTACGTCACGGTGAGCAGCGCAGGAGACCGAGCGGAGCAAAGCTGGTCCGTCCCAGCGAGTCTTCCAAGCGGGCAATCGCTTGCGGCGGGCGGTTCAGAACGATGCGCTGGAGCAGCAGGTGCCCCACCGGTGACGGACGTGCGAAGTGGTCTTCAGCAGATGCTACGAAAAAACGAATGCATGATACATTGTAAGGAGACAACACTGGTTAGTGATACTGCATCTTCAACTTGGGGGTAGGGGCATGCAAAAGTTCTCTTTGCGAAGTAGATCGAAGTAGTGGAGTTTGTTTGGTTTGCCGCTTGAGGTGAATCTCATCGCTGACTCTTTGACCCTGCCTGTCTTCGTGGCAGAGGAGTTCAAGAAGACATGCAAGGCCTTCAGTTGCCATGTCGAACAGCCGTGGAAGACGTAAAAAACGTCCGATCTCTTGTGGAAGCTGTATATTTTTCACACCCACTGATCGACGGGCAGCAGGGTGTTGTTCTGGTGGGTCTCCTCCCCAGGAGTGAGGATCACTATGTATCACCTGCAGATTACCCCCAAGGGGCAGGGGAATTGACCAGGATGGGTTCCCCCCACGAGCCAGTCTTCCCACGAGGGCTTTTGACAGCACACCAACGCCCCAAAAGTCGACTGAGCTTGTCCTGGAAGGCTGGACTCCTCAGCGGACCCTGATCGTCCAAGTGGTGTGCTGACCCTGATCGTCCCAACGAGGTGCTTTTGGACCAAGAAATACGCCAGGACAGAAGAGATGAGAAGAGAGTATTTCAGAAGAGTCGTTGCCCTCCTTTTTTTTCTTTCATGTTTTATCCGGTCCACCGGTTCAAGATGCATGTTTTATCGGAGCATTTTCTTTCCAACCCTTCGAAAAAGGAGCAGGCTGGGAGTTCAGGACAGATTTTTGCAGTGAGCAAACGCCTGACCTTCTGGTCTCAAACATTCCAAGAACTCATTGAAGGATGTTTGTGCTTTAAAACGGAGAGCCACAAAAATTGCCTTCAGAAACACCTTTTCAAGAATAACTGGTGTTTGACATTTGCAACTTGTTTTCTACATCTTAGTTAGCGCTAGATTGGTTCCAGGTTCTTTCCATGCATAGAATACCTCTTCATACCCACGCATTCACTCAATCACTCACTCCCTCGCTCACTCACTGTTAAGTCCCTGTGATTTCAAGCACTAACTCCGCGCTAGCACCGTGCGCAAGACAACGGTCTACTTGGTTGCAAACATGGCTTATTCATCCGAACCTTTCAGAGGGTCGGAACGCCTGGGAGGTCTTTCAATATACACACCCACATGTGGACTGAAACACGAACACCTCAGCTTCGTCGTACGAGGTGAAGGTCTTCTATATCGAGATTCCCGGAGCAAATTGGCCACTCGGAGAGTCAGGCAAGCAGGAACTCGTCTGGGATCTGTTTGAAGCATCTCGGATTTGTGGATTTGAGGCTTTTGCATGAGGTCTCAAGCAATCACCAAGGGACCTCAGGTCATTCTGGTTTGCTTTCTGGATAGTTGCAAACTCAGCTTCCACCGGCTTGGATTGACTAGTGAAGCGATTGGAAGAATTCAACTTTGACATTGAACTCATATCGTCCAAAGATCATTGAATCGCATCGCTAGGGAACCATACACATTCCTCCAGCCCCGCAAATGCTATGAGCCCTCAGATTTGTTGATGGCGACATACAGCAACTAGATTCACTCAAAGACATCCTTCGCATTCCATTTCCAGGACCCCCAAGTCATGTATCTATCAGTTGTTGTTGCTTCTTTATCAAGATCCGGCAACTACAAAAACTTTCGTTTCAATCCAAGCCTTTACAGCTCTTCCCCAAAAAAGACAGCTTATTATGCGAACTGCAAAGGAAACGGTACCAAAACAACGACACACCCAACCGCCCAACCGCTGCGAACCCGCTTGGCCGAACCTTGGCCCACCCAGGTCCCAGAAGGTGCAGACGGCTTCGGAGCACGTGAAGCACCGCATGGCGCGGGGGGGGGCACTACGCTCCGGTCTCGGTGGAGCAGATCCAGAGGAGTCGCAACTCCGCGCTGGCGCTCCAGCAGGTCGCTCGGAAGGGCTGTTGGGAATCCGAAGCGACCTTGTTTCCCTATAGCTCCAGTCGTAGCTTCGTTTCGAAGGTGGGACTGAGGTGGGTGCCAGGAGGGTCCAGTCATACCGAACCTGAGGAGGTACGACTGGAAGCCAATGTAAACCATCGGGTGTGAATTCCCGATGGTTGGTAGTTTAAACAAGCATCTAATACCTGGACCCTCCAAGGGGTGTCCAATGGACTACCCCACACTACCTATAGGCTTCCATTGGGCACCCCTTGGAGGGTCCTGGTAATAGCAGGTTGGAGTGGCGGGTTCATTCTTGTGTATTTGAACCTAAGATGCTCCAAGTATCTTCGAAGCAAGAGACTGACACTGAGCCTCCGGTTAGGAACCAGCCACCGTTTCGATCTACACCGAAACGGCGCGGTACGGTGCGGAAAGCCCGGTAGGGAAAGGCTTGGCCAGGTGGATTCAATTAGATTAGTTTGGTGTGTTTGTGATTTCAATGGGTTGATGACAAAGGAGGGTATGAAGTTATTTTGATGGTTGATGTTCAAAAGATCCCTGCCATTTGGATTGTAACACCTCTCTCACATGTGTTTTTTTTTTTAAATCAATCAACAGTTTTCATATAAAGGATAAGACTGAAAAACGAGAACAAACTTAAAGACAAGAAGAAAGACATACAGACTAAAAAAACACACATGTTAATGCTAGTTTGTTGGTGGGCAGCAAGCAATGAAGGTGGGGGGGTGCTAATAAGCAAGCATCATTGAATGCTCAATTTCACAGGCTTTTGGTTCAGTCTTTCACTGGGCGGCACATCTCCCAACTGAAGCGACTCATTCTTCTACAGGTGCTCATCAATCACACCAATCAGACCTCTCTTCAATCAGACCTCTCGGTCTCTTCGCGCTTTTTCCAAGTCGTCACACTTCCAACATTCTCCACGCCGCCGGACGAACAGCGACGGGAAACGCACAGCCAGCGACGCCGGACGAAAAGCACACCGCCTTCACCGACCGCGACCAGCTTTCAGCGCTGACTGCTCGCGCGCTCTTGCGGCGCGCCTGAGGCTGGTTTCGAGGTCCAATGCTTTCAGCCGCGTCAGGGAGACTTTCACCCCTGCAAGCTGCTGGAGTCAAGGCCTGGGAGTTGAGACTTTCCCCCAAAACCTCGGAGTTGTCGAGGTTGGCAGCGACTTGATGCCGCCCAGGGGTGTATTGTTTAACGGATGTAGACAAAGCCTGAGGATGATTGCATGACATGGGATCAATGTGACATGAAGATTAGATTATTGTTCATGACTTCACAACCATCTAGCCACAGCACCCAACACCTCTGCCAAAATTGTACAGGACATATCGAATATCCTGGATGTTCGGTTAGGATAAAGTGTGTGTTTTTTGCATGTGTTTCATCAACATCATCAACATAGACCGCAGCAGACAGGAACAGACGCTAGTTGCTTGCTGGTTTTCAGCTCCAGGATGTCTTGTGGGCTTTGCCAACATGCTTCAGACAGGGCACACATTTAAATGTATTATAATGTCCAATCAATAAAATAGGAATGAATAAGAACAACAAATCGTTGCATAATTATTGCCACACCCTGAATAGTTTAGTGGGTGGGCATAATGATTAGTTTGTTCGCCCTAGTAACTATATATATTATACAAAAGATATATTCGTATATTCAAGCTTACTTTTGCTGCCCTTTATAAGATCCTTGCTTATCTCTGAGGTTTGCTTGATTCATGGAAATCTTACCTGAAACGGTTGTTTCTCAAAAATACTGGTTACAACGGCTACAACTCACCTCTCTACTCCTACTCCTACTCCTAATCTTACTCCTACTGCTACTACCACTACCACTATGACCACCACCACCACCACCACCAGCACCACTAGCACTAGTTTTGGTGGGCTTGACTCTATTCAGTCTCCCTCGACTGTTGGCTAGGGAAGGGGGGATTCGTTTTGTTACTCAAGATCGAACATTAGTGACCTGGTGTGTTTTCTCCGTTTCGGACGCCTAAATCCATGTCCCTATGGCTCGATTTGAAGAACAGGGATATCAGGCATATCCATCAAACGATATCAGCATGTCCCTGGAGCAACCTTTGTATGCAAAAGAATGCAATACATGTCAAGTGTTTTTGAGCTGTCATGCCAAACAAATGTTGTGTTATGTAATTGTTGTTGTTGCGCTTGTTGGGGATCTTGATGTGCACCTGGTGCAACAGGACACAATCAATATGGGCGCAGAATTGATTAAACCCTACAAGGCACACACTCCAGTTCAACTTTCGGCATTCCAACGTTTCATGAAGGGGCCTTTCTTGGACGCCATGCAACTTTCAAAATTTGACAAACAAGTCTATCTCGGAAATTTGCAGGAATATGGCAGACAACTTTCGGACTTGACATTTGCAGCATATTGACAAACACTGCAGCTTGACCAGACACGATCCAAAGATGATGGCCCAGATGCTTCATGAAAACAGCTGCTCTTTCCCGGTGATTGCGACCTCGTGCTCCTGACCCCCCTCAGATTGATTTGGGTTTCTACTAGCGATTCGGATCCAGGAGACGTTGAAACAGTTTCCTCGGTTCGGGTGGTGTGTGGAACGAACTGTCATCCGCGCCAGGGATGGAACCGCTGAGCTCCCAGATCAAGCCACCCAGTGACGCGCTGCTTGAGCGACTCTCAGCATCGCCCGCGGCCAAAAGGATCGAAGCTCGTGAAGCTCGTTGGGCGATGGGCCCACCGCGATGTGGGCTTTGGACGCACCTCAAAGAAAGAGCGAAAACAGCATCAGTAACAGCTTCAGTTCTCACTTGCATTGAAGGTGGTGAACCTTAGTTTGTGGTTTTTCGTTGATGAAACTACGTGTTTTTGGTCATGTCTCAACTCCCAGCAGTGTTGAAGTCTACACATTCCATCTTCGCGAGTTGGCAAGAAGAAATCCTTTGGGTCCATCGGCATCTCGCTGGAACTCTCTAACAAAGGTATATACTATAGGGCTCCAACCACCTCCTGAGAAGGTGGTTAGGGTGAGTTTGGGGGGTCTAACCACCTTCTCAGGAGGTGGTTGGAGCCCTAGGGTGTATACATGTCAAACCAGTTCAATCTGATTTGGCCACAAAAGATGCCTCCAAAGTGTCACTTTCTCCCATCAACAGTTGACCCATTGCCCACTAACAACCCTTGACGGGACCAGTGGTGCCACAATATAATCAGAATCAGAAGCAACCTTACGAAGGAACCCTCATGACAGGGTCAGAATGACACACCTGGGCGCCCCTGGCAAAAGACTTCGGCAACTTGGCAACCATACTTTCCAGATGCTTCGGTTTTCACAGCCCAACTCCCGGTCCCTCAAAACCTGCAGAGATTGGTTCGACCCCAGACCCCGGGTCCCTGCGGAATCCGGTCGTCGTAGGCGGAACAGTTGGCCCAGCGCATGGTGGGGCTCACTGAGAAGGAATTCTTGGCCTGGAGCCCCGAGAAGGAGGTGAATGCCCAAAACGAAATCCCCCGACTGGTCAAAGAGTTATGCCACGGATCGGTCATAGGTCATGTTCATGGGGTATATAATATTATCATGTAATATCTATAACTCTTCCATTCCCATAGATGGTCTGGGGATTGATGGAGACCGCTGAAAGAGCTTCAAAAGTTGCTACAGCCTCGCCGAGCATCCCAGGCTAACATGCGGGGATGAGGGGTAGGGGTCAAGGGACAAGGAGGAGGCCTTGGGAGGGGTTCCAGTCTCCACACGTTTTTTCCATGCAGCTTGGGCTCGGCCCGTACTTGGGGGAGGCAAACACCCGGGAGCTCTCGCCACCCAAGCGATTCCTCAGTCTCCACTTGGTCAAGCGATGCTTCTCTCGTTAATTCATGTGTTTCTCTCTTGAAATATCTTCTTCATGTTCTTCTTTTTGCCCACCTTGGGACCAGTCTTCTTGAAATTCATGTTGCCATCTTTTGTGATTCAAGTATTTTGCAATCAAGTACGGCGAACATCGTGCAGCCCGGGCCCAATAGTCAGATGTTCACTCCGAGCTCAGTCAGATTTCATCATAAGGCTTCAGGTGATCGAATCTGGAGAACGAGGAGAACACACCAAGATGAGACTGTCACTCCAAACAAGTTGCTATATACGCGACCGCGAGATTGTCACTACGGCGCCGCATGTTCAGCCTCGCCAACATAGCCTTAGGTTGAGATCTTCTAGGGATTTCGGCCCAAAAAACAACAGAGAGGCTCGGAGCATTGGATGCGGTCGACGCCGGACGTCCTCATCTGACCGATCCCCATGGCACGCACGGGCGCGGAGCGCGCGGGCGCCCGATTGCGCCCGCACCACTTAGACCATCGCCAACGAGACCTTCACTGAGTCCGGAGAGCTCAGAACGAGTTTGGGGCTTCAGCGGAACATCCCTTCATCTCCCCTAAACATCCAGTCGTACCTTCGGTTCGGTGAGGACGGAGACACTGTTCATGTATAGGTGCCAGGAGGGTCCATGACTGTCCATGATCACATCAGAATACCTCTACCAGCACCCTCCAACAGGTGGTGACCTAAAAGTCGCAGGTGGTGACCTGTTGGAGGGTGCTGGTACTTCTGGAGCTCGGTGACCCACATTGGAAATAGTGCCTTTATGTATTATTGCAGTTCTTTGGTCAACTTGATTGACCATCCCGAACTCGGTGACCCACATCGGGCATAAGGCCTTTATGCATTGCACCTCTTTGGCGAACTTGACCATCCTGAACTCGGTGACCCGCATCGAGTATCATGCCTTTGCTGATTGCATCTCTTTGGCGAACTTAACAATCCCGAACTCAGTGACCCACATTGGAAAATGCCTTCATGTCTTGCAGTTCTTTGCAGCAAAAGTGGATTACCTGCCTAACCTTTTTGGGATTCGATTCCCAACCATAAGGGCTCCAGGTACCTTCTCAGAAGATATGACTGGACCCTCCTGGCACCCACCTCAAACACCTTCTTAGAAGGTACTTGGAGCCCTAGGGTAAGTGCATGAACAGGTGGTTTCAGTTTGGTTCACCTTTCTATTCTCCATGGGACACGGCTCGGGGGTCACCCTGACTTGATTTCCCTTTGTGGGCAAAGCTCGAGCCATCCCGACCCATCCCGGGAAGACGACCTCAAGAGCAGCGATGCAGCGCTGCGGTGCAGCTCCTTCGCTGGTTGGTCGATCCGCCCCCGGTCGGACGTTCGGTGGATCCGCCGCACCAGTTGGTCCAAGTGGAGTTGAGTCGATGGAAATGGCTAGACTCCAAGTGGACCTTCCGGAGGTCTGACCTGACGCACTGCCTGCATGCATCGGGCTTCGACTTCAGTGGCATCGACTCGTTTGGTCCCATTTCTCCCATGTCTCGGTCGTTCGGAGTACCCATGGGTCCCCAGCCCGGGGTTCCATACGGGTCCCTCATGCGACAGCGACACGGGATTCCCAAAGAAAAACAACCACGAACAGATCCGCTGTTGAGCTGTTTTTTAAAATCTGTCAGCAGTTGGATCAAATCAATCATTGAACACCCAGCCGTCGACTTTCCGTCAAGTCCGGGTTCATTCCAAGCTCAAGCCTCAAGCTGGTGGCAATTTGTTCATGGTTCTGGTGCGTCACTGGGCTGCCGTAGCCCAGGTGTTTCCCCAAAGGTGAGATGTTTGAAGTAAAACACGAACCCTAGGGATCCAGTCGTACCTTCTCAGGTACGGTGATGTGTTCGACACTGTTCTGTAGGTGCCAGGAGGGTCCAGTCGTACCCTCTGAGGTTCGGTACGACTGGATCCCTCGGGGAAGACGACCAACGACGGCACGGGTTCTTCGAGCCGTCCAATTCTTCGCGCAAGGGGTGCGACCCCACGGCGTTCAAGTGCGACCCGCGCTTTCCAAAGAAGGAACCCAAAGGCTTTGGAATAGATACATTTACCTCATGAACGTGACCATCATCCCATGGTAGCATCACTCTGCCAGTCTCATTTGTTGGGTCTGGTCTGGGAAAGAACGCACCCATTTCAGGCTGGGCTTCTTCAGCAACAAGGAGTCGGTCGACAAGAAACGCACGGTGACGGTACCCAGATGGTGCAGAACGGCGCAGCCACACGCTTCTCTTCTGCGCACGTCACCTGCGCTGGATTTGTCAGCGGCGAAATCGGGGTGGCGCAAGTAAAGTATTTAAGTCTCCAGGACTCCAGTATTTGAAGGTGTGTAGATGACCCTCGCCGTGGTTTGCCTTAAGCTTTGTTTTTGTTCTGGGTTTTCCTGCCAGTATTTGGATGTTTTGGTGTGGACACTCTGACCATGTGCAGTGAGTCATGGCGAGAATGCTTCACCTTTGAACCAATGCAAACACACGCGCACGCCGCTCCATGTAAGGAATATAGACTATAGACCTATACAGTAGACCTACAGTGACCCGTGCAACGACCCCAATGTAATCCAATGTAGGTAAATCTGTCACACATTCGATTTTTTTAAAGACATATTTGGAGTCTCAAAGTACCTCGGACAGTGGGTACAAGTACCTGTTTTTTAGGGGGGCATGTTCCATTTTCTAAGGTACTTTGGAGGGTCCAGGTATATGGAAATATCATGCTTCTCCGTCGAGTCTTTCAGAAAAAAGTGTGCAACAGATCCCGGTGTGGCGGTGCTTTTCTTCATGCGCATCAAGCGCGTCAGTGGGATCAGGTGTCGCCTCCAAACAAAGAAGCTCCTGTCTTCCCTTTTGCCAATCTATAGGTACCTCTATAGGTACCCAACGAATCAGAGCTCAAGTTTGCTTTCCAACAATTGCTGCTCTTAGGGGTTTAGGAAAGGCGATTCAGAATCCTGAGGATTCTGTTTGCTGTTGGCACACAGCTAGGCTATGCTAGGCTGGCTGACAGCTAACAACAACCCATCAGGTTGTTTGATGCTATTTCCATAGATGCGAACGCTGCGAGTCCAGATTCCTCATTCTTATAGCAAGATATGGACAGTATGGTCGAGAACTTGGCTGTTGGGAGGGACGTTGTGGGACACAAGATTTGGGATGTTTTGGGCCTTTTCAAGTGTTCAATTCAGTGAGTTCGTTTGGATCTTCCAGGTTACTCCACTCCTGATTCTCAAGTTTGAAGATCTTTGTCCAGGTGGGAGCTTTGCTGGCCGTTTTTTTGGATCGTCGCGAACCAATACGACCAGTTTGGGCCTCAGACAGGGTGGACCACTCTTCAGTATCACACCGAAGGTGTCAACTGTCTAAGTGATCCATTGCAGGAAGCCTGAATAAAACCATCACCAATGTGGGGGGATTTGGAGAGAGGCCGTGAGGCCGAGAACCACCCCAGTGAGGCAAAGATAAAACGACTCACTGAGAGCCTCGGCTGATGTGTGATGCTTGGTTGGTGTGAAGACCCAGCTTCTTTCAGTTCATGACCTGGCTGTGGAGTCTCTAGTGAACTTTGGTTTGAGGCTGTGACCGAACCAACCAGGGGATCAAGTTCTTTTACACGAACTGAAGAAGCGGGACTGAAGAACACTCCCTGTTGGTATGGCCTAACTTGTTGTCTAACCAGTGCATCCACTCTTGGCCTCTTGTGCTTTTGATCCGGCCGTGGCCTTGGCTTTGGCCTACACACCGCGCGGCGGAGTGTGGTTCTGATCGGCCGCACTTCTGGCCGCCTCGAAATCGCACATCGCGCGGGGTTGTTTGATGCACTGTGCTCCAGGTTCAAATCAAAGCCGGGTTTCGTTTCCTTTTGCGGATGAATCCGGAGCCCTGCGTGTGAATCCCCGAAGACATCCGTTCGGACCTCCCTCCAGCGAGACGTCCGTTGGCGCGCGTGCCTTACGTAACTCGTTTTTCGACAAACTGCAGCGTTCACCAGCACTGCTGCGAGACGAAACACACCCGACAGGTGCATGTTTCGGCAAGAAGGTCATCCAAACATTGGGTCAAGTCAACTCATGTCAACTGTGTTTTGCAATACCAACATGCTGCCTTCATAATTACTTGGTTGTGTTGTGTTGTTTTGGGTTGGCTTCTTCGTGCGCAAAACCAGACAACCACAGATCACACCTGGCTGAAACATGAAAACACGGTCGGCTCCAGCACCATCAGCCATCGGCCCAGGTTCGTTCGCGGTCAAGATGAAGCCAACCGTTTGTCCAAAGAATCCTGGGAACACTTACAGGACAGTACGGGAATGTCTTGTGTCGTGTCGTTGCTGTTTCGGTCTCTTTTGCTTGCTTACTTTTCCTCATTGGTCTTCCTGGTTGGGTATTCTTTGGATTTCTTTGGGGTTCGCGAGGTTTGTGACTCATTCCCAAAGGAGGGACCATCTACTATAGATCTGCCTCTGACAATAAATCTGGGCCAATACAAACGTCTAGATCAAGATTTCTTGGGGCTTCTCCAGTTCTTTGGCTAAACCACCAACAACCGGTCGTCCTTTTGCAGGGAATTGATCTGGATTTGCTAGGGCCATTCAGCGTCTTCGTTTTGAAAGGGCCTTTGTACCTCACCCAGACTTTAAGGCCTTTAGGATGTCTTTCCAGCTTGCGTATGCTTAAACATGCTTAAACTTTTCAGACAAAGACTGTGATCCTCTCAGCTTTTGTCAACAAAGACACGTTTTTCAGGTGCAGGTTCAACCCATCAAGAGAAAAATGATTGAGCCTGGAAGAGCCCTGTGGTCGACCAGTTCATCATGTTCACTACCGACAGGTTGACAGGATGACTGACAGGATGCTTGGATATGCTTGGCGTGCTTGTAAGAGCAAGTGACCGATCTGTCTCCCCCAAAAAGTAGCACAAAAAGAAACCGGGTGACATCCGCGTGTTGTTTTCTTTTTTTTTTCAATGTGTTCTTCATTGCTATAGATCATGTATATATAGTTCGAGCGGTTTCAACGGTTCATGGTCCGAACCGAACGGCCGCGACCGGCCCTCCAGGATTGGACGAGGAACACCGTGCGGCTGACGAAGAGCCATTCCATGGCCACTCGGGGAAAAGACACAGACCGACGCTTCCGCTTCGGTCGACGGCTGTTTAGGGGTTCTATAGGGTTTAGTGAAGAAAACGCCATGTAATTAACTATAGTCCATTTGATTCCATACGTATGTCCAGTCCCATTCGTTTGCTCGGTCTAAGAGTGATGAAGGGTTTGAAGACCCGGTGAATCTGAACGCGGGGTTCAGACGAATGAACCTGTCCCTCCTGAGATCAGCCAAATCGCAGGAAATGAGGTGATCACAGGAAAAAAGACGGCAGAAAGCTTCCAGCACCTTTGTTTAGGGGTCACCTGGCTGGAAGCCCCTACACTATTGGGGGGATCTCCATGAGCACACCCCTTTGAAGGTCCGGGTTAAACACCCTGGTGACGCCCGGCTTAAGCTGCGAGGCACGGAGGTGCGTCCGTGCGTCCCTTCCGAGGTCAGCGCGATGCTTGTCTATGTTGGGGTGCTCAGCATTCATCTTCACTCCAGCACTTGTCCTGAGCACCCCAACCATCTTCTCAGGACTGAGGAGGCGGTTGGAGCCCTGGGGAACAGCCGCCAAAAGACCACTACTTTTGACCACCTTCAACAGCCTGCAACCGTTTTTTTCATCATCATCCACTGCTACAGGAAATGGGATACAGCACGGTCAGCACAGTCAGCACGCTCCAGCCAAGCCGAGAAAAGCGATGAGAACCATCATGGTTCGATTGCTTTTGCTTTGTGTATCTACCATCACCTTAAACGAGAAAGCCTAGAAAACCCTTCAAGCAAGAACAATGAGGATCTGAGCCAAGATGAGCCAACAATTTCTTTTGCCACATCCTACTGGCGTCCCTGTCACAACTCATTGATCCTTCAAAGACCACCCCATGACAGAACCGCTCGGTCCTGCGCTCAGGTGGCGATCATGAACGTGGGGAAGATCAAGCCTTTCCGAGCTGCCTTTGTTCGGGCACCCACCAGACACGGGGCTGTCGGAGGCCGAAAACACCCAGGTGATATCTGCAAAAGCTAGCGAAGTTTGAGGACGGGATGACCCCACTCAATTCCAACCGGTGGAACGTTCGGTTTTTACTTCCCCCATCTCCCGCTCGGGCAGAGGAAGGTCCCCTGGCGAAGCAAGGGGTGAAGAATCGCTTGGAGCAACATTCAGCATGATGAAGCAGTGTATCATATCCCCTAGGGCTCCAGTCGTACCTTCCTTTCGAAGGTGGGACTGAGGTGGGTGCCACCTCCGGGTCCAGTCATACCTGAGGAGGTACGACTGGAGCCCGTTTGGGATCAGCAAAACACCCAAAGATCCGGTGGAGCGAGCGAGTGGCCCGATTGGGTGGCCGAACAGTTCTTAGCACACAGACCAACAGGCAGATTGGGGGTATTATACAGGGGGTGTATACGGTATATATCACAGTGGACTGGGGTGTCATAGCAGGTGGTAGCCACGTGCTATTGATACCAAAGACTTGGTGGAAGATGTCCACATACTAGAGGCTTCACACCAGCAACAACTCCAGAATCATGCCGGGTCGATACAGAACACGGACTATCACAAGAACAGCCATATGCCACCAGGCACTTCGATGAACATTGCACATGTTCCTTTTGCTCCACAATAGTTACTCTCCCCAGTCGTGTCAAAGAAGATCTTCACTGAATCGATCTACTCCATTGCGCAACCTTTCCAGAAGCCCATCATGCCAGGTCCCAAAAGCAATTCCCTCCAAGAGGTCACCACCTGCCACTTCTGAGTCTCCAAAACGTCCAAAAGCAGAAACCATTTTGCTCACATTGGCTTGCCTGAAAGATGGCGATTGCCAACTGGAGGCGCAGGTGAAATGCTTCACAAACAAGTCTGGACCATGTTCGTTGCTTCCGCCAAGGCGCCTGAGGAGGATGAGCCAACTGAAGCTTTGGTCCGGCCACCAAGTCATCCAGCGACTGCCTTTGGTACCACCGTTCAAGGCTTTCAAGGCTTTCAAAGGGGGGGTCACCAACCCAGACCATCCATGGGACTGGCCTATTTGCTGGCCAAATATTCCAGTCCCATGATCACTACTGGTGGATCTCCGCTTGACCTTGGCAGGTCCAACGTTGGAGTCCGGATCGGAATCGGAACCATGCTGATGTTGGATTGAGCAACTAAAGGGAACATGTTCTTAATGGTTCATTGGGTTGAACCATTCAATTTCAAGATCTTTTCTTTGCCGAGATGCTGTCTCAGTCGATCTGCCAACACCCACCATGTTGATTGATGCTACATGATCCCCAAACACGCCCCCCCCATGTCTTGCAAGCATGCGCCCCAGCCCCGCTTCCCACCGTCCTCGTTCGCGCCCCATCCTCTCCTGCGAGGCGCGGATCTTGCACCGGAGTCCCATTTTGGTACCCAGCTTCGCCAAGCTGGAACCGGAACAGCAGCAGATCATCCTCTCCGCCTTGAAGGCGGCGAGACGCCGAGACGCGTATGATGTTACAACGCGTGGGTGGGAGACTGGGCAGTCACCCGGCCGTTAGGCTAAAGACGTATTAATATAGAGGTTTCATCCATATAGTTACAGTACATGTTACACAGTTATTGACATTCAAATCCATTAATAGGGTGTAAAATGGTGTAAATATCGATGGTCTGCAAGTTTTGGACCAAGCCTATCGTGGGCCACGGGCTACTGTAGCGACATGCGATTTAAAAGTCTGTTTTGGACCTGGACACAAGCGAACCCTTCACCTGCCAGTTCGTGCCGCAGGCCGACTTTAACTTCGGCCAGTTCCTGCAAGCAGAGAACCTGCCTGCCAGCCTTTTCACCGTAAGGCAGGAACTCCAACGTAGACCGGACCGACTGAGTTGGCGCTGCAGCATTCCCCCAGTTGCCTCGTTTGCACTGGAGACCCCTTCGGAAAGACCAAATCCAATTTGAGCCAGCTTGCTACCACTATGGTGCGGAAATCTTCTTTTTTTGGCGCCAAACCATGAACACATTTCCCCAGAAAATTGGGTTTTGTGCGTCATGACTGGTCATACCATGCAAAGTTATACAAGGATCATGAACATGTATTCATAGTTTTTAAGGATCCAGTTCTCTCCTTTAAGGATCTTGAGGATCAGTTTGGTTGGATGCTTTGAGTGCCCAATACATAATTCATGGACAGTCCACGCCCAGGCAGATCTTGCAAGAAGGTGGCGAGGCTGAAGGACACTCGGCGGCCTCGGGCGACATCCTGGGCTTTTTCCTCTTCCGCTCGGAGACCCGGAGAACGGCGCGGGAGAGTTTCTGGCAAACTCAGCGAAGAGAGGGCTATTTGCTATGCATGTAATATATATGTTATCTATTCATTGTGTGTGCTCAGGGCACAATCTGGAGCTTGAAGTTCTTGGGGAAAGCCCTCTAAAAAAGGATCTATGCTTAAATTCATAGGTCAGGTTGCCTAATGGAACATGGCAGATTGTTGATTAGGGATCCACTCCCACCTGCTCAGAAGGCACTTTCAGAAGGCACTTAGACCCAGATCCATATGGATCATAACAATCAATTTAATTAGTACTGTTACTGGTACTATACATCAATATAGTATCAATACCTGCAGTTTCAAGCAGCAAAAAGCCATCTCCACAAACCAGTGACTGCACAGCACCCTGCGACTCGGACCAATCTGTTCCTCAAACGCCTTTTCGACCAATCCTTCCGGGTCATCCCAACCACTCCGAATGAGCACGGGCCTTGCACAATGACTCTCCCCGGACCAAACCCCTCCCGGACCTCTTCACCTTCCAGCGCGGGAACGCGCTCCCAGGCATCTTCGCCGCGATGCCGGGCACACCCAGACCCGGTCCCGACCGGTCGACCGCGAAGCGGTGGGAGTCGGAGACGTAAGCATGGCAGGCAGTGTTCAGATGAAGCAACTGTTACTCACTACTTCTTCATTTGAATGAGATTGTTTCCAACTGTGCATTCAGGGTATCAATATCAAAAGGTATGCCTTTTTCATCTATAAAACCAACCTATTAAGGCCCATAAAAGGTGTATATATCTTGTATGTGTATACTCTTTTGGACCTCATGCAGTTCTGGTTTAATTGCCACCTGAGAACAATTCAGGGCTTGCGAAGAAGATGTGAGAGATCCCATGGCGGTGGGTCACCACCTGGAGCCAGTTTCATTCGTTTTCCCTGCGTAGCAAGCCAGTCGAAGTCTAGTCGCATTCGATGGTCAACCAAGGTACCCCGGGCTAAGGAATCCCATAGGCCAAGGACGGAGGAATCCCAAAAGGGGCGATCCTGGTACTGCTTTAGATCGACCGCCTGGCACGTCCTGACAGTCATGTTTTGTTTTTTTTTGTCCCAAAGGACTTTCGGAATTTCTCACGGAGTCTTGCCAGACTGTCGTTTAGCAGGTTTCCTCTTAGTTTGCTTTGGCTAACCCGCCAATCCCTAGGGATCCAAGTACCTTGTCAGAAGGTGATTGGAGACTGTTTATGTAGGCTTGGAGGGCCCAAGTACCTTCTGAGAAGGTATGTGGATCCCCAGGGAATGTAGACTGATGAATAAAACCGTTGCATTTGGATGCATTTTGATGGTAAACAAAAAACTCTCCACATGCAGTTTCAGTCTATATATAGATATACTCAGCTGTGATATCAGTAAGACCTCTATATGAATCTATATAGAGAACTTCAGAACTTCCACCCATCCAATCCGTCTTCGTCTTCGTAATAACGACTTTCTCCCCCTCCCGACCCGTCTCCAGGTGTGGCGTCAAAGGCTCCGATTCCCTCGAGGGGTCGCTCTTTATGACCGACACCAACTACAAGAACTTCGAGGCCTTTCAAGATCCGGACCTTCGTCGGGCGTCCGATCCGGAACTTCCGCGGAACTCGGCCATGTGGAACTTCCTGCGTCGCGGAGGTTGGCATGCCCGGACCGGAGGGTTTGGCGCGATCGCGGGAGCGTGATGGAGCGTGATGGATCGAGGGAGGGAGCGAAGGGATCAGAGAATTGTTTCTGATATGTGACAATCCGATATGTGGTCATTCAATATGGAGCAAATGATATAGTAAATGTATATGGTCGAGGATAGACCATTTGCAGCATGATATCACATCAGCTTTCGCAAGGATTGATGTTGGGAAGAAAAGATACCCCTCAACTTGTGGATGAGCGTTCTTGCATGAGCCGTTTATACTTGTTTCGTTTGCAGTGTTTGTGTCGTTCCATGCATGCTTGTTTGGATTCTGTTTTGCAAGAGGACCACAAACTGAGGACCACCGACCCACTGAGCCGAACAAAGCCGAAGATTTCAACCTAACACTTGAAGTTCAACTTCTTTGACGCACTTCTTCATGGGTCCCCGCCATCTTCCCCATCTTCAACCTAAAACCTCTTCATCTTCACACTTCTCCTTCTCCTTCTCCATGTTCTTGGGTCCCCGCCTCACACTCGGGGACTCCTGATGCCAGGTGGGTCTCGATACCTTGATGCACTTGATGGAGGAGACAGCGCCCGGCCACAAACGGGCGCGTTTTGGGCGGTTTCCAGAGTCCATCCTGAGAGGAGGGTCTTGGGAGTCGAAACGAGGAAGTTCTGGAGTCTGAAAACCATCTGAAAAGTCCACTGTCAGGAAGCAAAACAACTACGGAGTTGTCAGTTAACGAGGGTGAAGAGGGCCTGAAAAAGTGAAGTCTGCAAAGTCTTGATGTTCATGGCGCTGTGGGTCAAAACCGGGGAAAACCCTGGTTGACCCTGGAACAGATTCCTTTGTAAGAGATGTCAGCCTACTAACATTGTTTGTTGAGACAGGGTTTTACCATGTTTTACCCACACCCATGTCCTGTTCCTAAATCACTATCACAATGCAACTTGGCCAGCCAAAGGTTTCAAGCAACAACAATTGACAGTGTGTGTTGGGTGGAGAGAACCGTTCTGCGGTCTTTCCACCTTCAAACCGATCCTTTCAATCCTTTCCAACAAAAACAAACTGAATGCTTGACTTGACATCAACAATTCCATGGTTTCATTCACTCTCAGTATATCCCTATGGATCCAAGTACCCTCTGAGAAGGTGGGACTGGGGTGGGTGGGTTTGGAGGGTCCAGTCGTACCGAACTTGAGGAGGTACGACTGGATCCCTAGGGTATAGTCTAGTGTTCACTGCTTTGTCCAATTCGGCATTGGATTTGGAAGTGTCTTTGGACAAATACATCCCCTGCTCGGTGGACTCCACAACGGGTCCATCGCACCCCGGGCCGCCGGTGGTGAGAGCCCGGCGTCGTGCCGCCTTGGGGAGCGAAGGCGATTTGTCCGTGAGGATTTGTCCATGACGAAGCAAGAGGATGCATTGACACATGTCTCGTTGTTTGACCAAGCCAAGTGAGCAAGTGATTCGATATCAGATCATTCTGGTGATTTGCATGATAGTTGCTGATACCTACATACTTGAATCATCTCAAGCTCCGTACAACAAGAAGAAACTTAAAGAGACTGCCCAATATATAAGTTCTGTCCACGTGCTTTGCATTCTGATTTCATTTGCTTGTGACCGCGAATCTGTGGATGGGGATGCCTACTGTTTGGGATGCACCTCTAAAGAGACTGCCAGTTTAATTGGTTTCCAAGAAGAACCAAGCATCGGAACACACGAACCCTGTTGAATCACCCAAAAAGGCGCGCGAACTCGTTCTCAGCTGCGGCCCTGCTCCACGTAACCCAGCTCCTTCCCCCGTAACCCAGCTACTAACACGTCCCGACAGGACGGTGCCTTGAAGGTCTATGACCGGTTTTTGGAGGCCCGCGCCAAGGGCCAAGGTCTCTCCTTCCGAATCGATGGTGCGGGACGCCCAGCGACGGGAACCGGTCACGTGGTGACCACGGGGCAGTGGAGCCCTACTTGGGTCTGTGATTGACGGACCTTCGCCGCAAATTGGTCCGTCAATCCGACTTCTGAGTTGGTTTGGGGGGGGTTGGTTTGGGGCGGCATGGGTTGATGGATGGGTCATTCCAACCTGGAGCAGGACTTCACCATGCAGCCGACGGACGCCAGGTAGGTTGACACACAGTTGTCCTGGTTTGACACATGCGGGCGTTCACGCGCGTGTTATTTGTACTTGTCTCAGCCGGGGCAGGCGTGTGTGTGTGTGTGTGGGCGCGTGACGGAGCAAAGGAACGAACGACAGGGCTCTTTATGATGTTTATAGACTGATGTTGTTTGGGACTCCGAGAGATGCAAAGAACAGAACAACAACCAGTACCTTGTCACCCTGTTGGATGAATCATTTGGGCTAGGAGTGTTGGGTAAATATTCAGCATAGGCATCAGTTGAATTCACTATATAGTCCAATTCAGCTGACTGTAGCAAGGCCACTCTTCACTCTGAGGTAGCTGAGAGGCTGTCTCAAGTGACGGGACAACGAGCCCAAGAGTACTGGCAACCGGGAATTGCACCATATTTGTACCTGGGGTTGAAGGGGTGTCCCCTCAATGCAAATTCGAGGTGTGCATGAAGCCTCCTTGAGCCTGAACAGATTGAAACATGCACAAAGAACCACCAAAGACCCAGTCATAATGAAAGGCAAATGCAGGGCTTGATGTGAGGTTGGTCAAATTAGATAGGCAACAAACAGTATCCAGCTGGTTTTCTGAACAAAAGCATAAGAAATGGCATAAGATCCTTATGACCTTGTGCATCATGTGTGTTGTTTTCAAGAACGTGATGATTCTTGTTTTGTGTAGTGTGGGTTTGTGTATCACAAATTCCCATAGTTTCCCTGTTCAATGAAGCCATTAACAGGGATTTCCTGAAAGAATGTCCATTTGTGCCTTGTGGATTCAGGATTACACACCCTCTAGCCTACTACCTTCATCATACTTCAAAAGTATGCTGGCTCCATTACTTGAGTCTTGAGTCTTCTATTTTTTTCCGTATCCACTGGAATCACTTGCCGATCACCCTCCCCTCTCCCAAAACCCAACCCAGGCAGTCGCGACCAACGGGCATTGGTTCGCTTGGTTGGGGTGCCACGGGTGAAGCGGTCGAAAGCGGTGGAAAACGGGTATGGTTGGCAAACGGCAATGGAACTCTCTAAGTAGTGTAGGGGCTTCCATTGGTGACCCAATTGAAGGTGCTGGTATGTATATCGTCCTAAGCTGAGTGACCTCCATGATGGATCATCAACCACCCAAAACATGATCTTATGTTTCCTCCAATGGGTTATAGATATTCGGTGTTGGCACCGAGTCAGGCACCGAGTCACGAGGCGTTGGCTTTCATGCCACCAGATATGGGGAACGATTGGAGGCCACTTCCAGTAGTTGCAAAGGGACGGTCTTGGGTGAATCCTTTGGGCAGCCCTATCCTCTATTGAGCACCCCTGACATGGAACTGCTGGCATACATGGGCATACAGTGTGTATATATATATATATATACCAGCACCCTCCAAGAGGTCTCCTCTGGAGGCTTTTGTAGACTTAAAAGTCGCAGGTGGTGACCTGTTCCTGGTATATAATTGATTAAGGTTTATATATACTTTTACCGTAAGAATCTGGCCCTCAAATACGGGTTTGGTTCGGGTCTGGACTCCGAAGAGGTCGGGTCCGACCGCCATGGAGGGCCCAGGGGCCCTCGATATGGGTAAACCATTTACCCTGAAACAAGTACCCTGATATGGGTCAAAATGGCATACCCAAAAACGGCTTTTCAGCGGAAGCGGCTGAAGCAAAGCTTCGAATTCGCTTCTTTTTCAACACCCAGGATCCCATGGACACTCTCCTGGGATTGTTTTGTAGACTCGATCTGACTCGAAGAGTTCGGCCAACTCCTAGGATTGTTTGTAGACCCTGTTTTGTTCCAACCCTGGGAATCTCTTTTTCCTTTTTTTTTTCGCGACTCGATCTGACGGACGGCGCTTCCGAACTCCGAACGAGTTTGGCTGGAGGCCGGTCTTGACCGGTCCTTGTGACCGGTCCTTCAGTCGCATCGGTCTGTAGACCGAAGACCTTAACACCCCATGGGACCGGCCGTTTCCCAGCTGAGCTGGTTGACCCAGGGGTTGGGACGTACGGTGGCGCCTTAGGATGCGGGACACGGCAACAATAAAGCTATTACATTGGGCTAGGGGAATTCTTTGGGGTTCGAATCATGTACAACGATGTACCGGCCAGAGTATATTTTTAATAACTGCAATCCACTCATGAGTGGATTATTACAATGATGTAACAATCGATTACAATAGTTCAAAAAGATGCTTAAACGAGATCGATTACAGCATTTTAGGGCATACCACCACCCAAAGCCTCAGCCTCTGCGGGCGTAATCTGTCCTCACTAGACCGGCCACCGTGGCGCCATCCACACGACTCGCCGGTGGCCGAGGCCTGCATGATGCGTGCCTTTGACCCCACGGCGGGAAAGCGAGTGCAGGAGGCCTGGCGAAGTCTGGAGGATCACAAGCCCGGGAACCTCAGACGAATCCAGACGGAGCCTCTGTGGCTATTGAGGGTGTCTGAGACGTTGCCATTGAGGGTGTCTGACGTGTCTCACGGCAAAACGGTGTTCACTCTTATTTTTTTGTTTCGGTTGGATAGTTATGCTAATTGTAGGGCCTGACGCCCACCAGAGGGCCAGCAGGCCAACCATCAGAGGTTGCGTCGCGTTGTTGTTGGTTGTTGGTTGTTTGTTGTTGTTTGTTGCTGTTTGTTGTTGTTTGTCCTTGTTTGCCCTTGTTTGTCCTTGTTTGTTGTTGCTTGTTGTTGTGTGTTATTTGTTGTTGTTGTTGTTGTTGTCGTTGTCGTTGTTGTTGTTGTGTTTTGTTGTTCTGTTGTTTTGTTGTCTGGTTGTTTGGTTGTTTGGTTGTTTGTTGTTAGTTAGTTAGTTTGTTAGTTTGTTTGTTGTTGTTGTTTTCTGTTTTTTTGTTGTTGTTGATTTACTACATGCTCAATTCATCAACTCTTGCAGGTGATGCTGATCATGCTTTGACTCGTGATGATTACCTTCGTGAGCGTGATTTGTTGCCAATCTTTGTCATTGTCAATCCTCTCAGCGTCGCTGGACTCACAACAGCCAGAATGCTATGTGGACTACTTATCGAAGCAGAGGACAAGGTGGATCTTCTGGAATGGATGAAATCATCCCATGCGGACGAAATGCAGAGTTTAGCAATCAAGCCCAAGGATTGGGGAGAGTTCGATTCTGAGCCTTTTGGACCTGGACTTTTCTATGTTCAAGCATTAGGCAGCGCTGTATGGATGTCACAGTTTATGCGGCAATTCTCAGGAAGGAGCCGACGTGGGCAGGCTGGAGTTGAAGCAGACAGCTATGGCGTTTATGGAGTCCCAACAAGCCGCAGGAAGAGAGAAGAAGATGAAAGAAGGCCTGAGATGCGGCAGCTCGCTTGTGTTGGCATGAGGAATCGTGAATTGGCCTTTTGTGGTACAAGGCTTTCAGGAACTATGGCTGCGGCACCAAGAGACTTGAATGCTGGCCCACTAGTTGGTACTTTCAATTTGATGGAGCAGAATGTGCCATACTCATTGCCTGAGGATTACTATCTGGAAGCCCCTTTGCAGACAGGGATGCTTGGGATCATCCTCGTTACTCGTCGGTCCTACCTCTCGTGAATGGTGGGCCGCTGTCCCTGGCTGGCGTCTGCGCGAGCTGCCTTCTTGGTGCTGGCCCTGACGAGGCCGACGACTTGGGTTGGAGGCCGCACTGAAGCACTTGTGACTCCTCCGGATTTGCTCCCGACAGATCCTCCCTTCGTTCTGCAACTGCGGTCCCAAGTCTGCAAATCAAGTGGCCCTTTTGTCACCACCTGGTCACATACCACACTTGATAGGGGTGAGGGTTGGACGAACGCCATGGTTCGTCCTGGAATGGACGGACCCTTTGATGCACCTGGTATATCTAGACCGTCCATGAACACTCATGGCTCCAGGCCACCTAGTTGGGGTCATTTCAAGGGAATGAACCCCAGATTCAAACGTAGCTACAAACGAGCTAGACTTCGTGCCACCAATGCTGGCTATGCCTGGTATAGAGGCAAGCTCCTGGATAGGCAGCAGTTAGGATGCAGTTCGTCACTATCTGTTGCAACCACACCTGTTCGCCCCTCGAACCCACCGCGTGTCGTTCATCGAGACATGAGGAACCGACTTCACATTGTCACCTGGAACAGCACCGGTCTGGCTACTTGGAAGCTGGACGAATTACGAGGATGGCTTCACTCGCAGCAAGTGCAGGTGGTCGTGTTGCTTGAAACAAGGTGGCAGTATGATAAAGAGTGGGTGGAAGATGGGTGGTTTCACATTGCATGCAGTGGAAACCCCTTTCGATCCTGCGGAATTCTAATCATGATTAAGACTACCTTGTGCCCTCCCCATCAAATCAGCTGGCAATCCATTGTGCCTGGTAGAATCCTGCATGTCCGAATCCACTTGAATCGATCGATCGACATTGTTGGATGCTATCAACACACATACACCAACACCCTTGTTTGTAAACAGCAGCGCATGCATTGGATTAAATCACTTGACAGTCTCCTGTACACACTTCCCAAGCGCAACAACCTCATTGTGCTTGGAGACTGGAACTGTGGCCTCCCGCAGACCTTGCCATTCATTGGTGTGAGTGATTTTGTTGGCACTCAGGGACGGCTCACTGGCCCCATGCACGCCAATCGTTTGCAGCACTTGGAACTGGTGCACGGTCACGACCTCTGCGCCATCAACACATGGAGAAATGATACAGGACCCACTTGTTGTACTGCTAAAGGGGATTTGTCACGAATTGATTTCATTTTTATCCGCAGGAAGCAGGCTGATCGAGAAGCCATGCAGTCGATGCCGATTGAATCCGTTGACCTCCTAGGACCCTCGAAGATTGGTCACCGACCCGTTCTTGGCTCGATCAACCTTGCATGGCGACCGTCGACATGTTCGGCCCTTCAACATGTCACATATCAAAGCAGAATTAACTGCCGAGCCGCACAGCAGGATGAGAGCAAATGGAACGCCTTTCACTCTGCCAATTTGGCCCTGGTGACTGAGGCGAAATGGACTGACGTTCATGATTTGCAACACACTCAAGAGATGCTCACACGTAACTTTTGTGCACATTTTGCTTCACGGAATAATACTCTGGTTCCGGTGTGGCAGAAATCAAAGAGTCTCATGTCTCGGAAATGGGAGCTTCTTGCGCGAATTCGTAGCTTTCACACCCCGTCCCTGCATACATGTTTCAGTACATGGAAACTGCTTGTTGCTCACCGCCATTGTCATGATTTGCAAAAGCGGTGTTCAAAACAGGCCCGCACGGAACGCTTTGATCGAATGCTTGATGAGGCTTGCACTGCTGCCTTAAGACATGATCTTTTTACCTTGCACAATATTGTTCGTAAGCTCTCGCCTAAAGAGTGTTCTACTACCATCCAACTCCGGGGTCCTAATGGTGAGTTGTTGAGTCCCATTGAAGCATTTGCGCATCTTCGTCGGTTCGTAATGACCTCTTGGGACGGCCCTGTTCTTTCATCCCCGAGCGGACCGTCACCAGGCGTGCCCTTTTCTGAGCAAGACCTTGCACAGGCGTTCTCACGCTTGAATCAGATGAAGAGCACTGCACCTGGTTCATGCCCCAATATATGTTTGAAGGCCAATCCGGTTGAGGTTGCTGCCCAATTGTATCCCATGCTGTTGAAATGGTGGAACATGTCTCCGCCCTTCATCCCCCAACCCTGGAAGGATGGAACTTTGTTCTTACTCCCGAAACCGGGAAAAAGCCTGACAATGCTGCCAACCTCCGCCCCCTGGCCCTCTAAGACCCTATAGGAACCACCATCCTGGGTGTCATCACGACTGTGGCTAGGAATAGTATCATGTCGGCTCTTTGTGCTCAACCTCAATTTGCCTACCTCCCTAGCAGAGGAACTTTTGAAGCTATCAGTCGAGCTACTGCTCACTGTCGAAACGTCCGTAATGCTCTGTTTCGCTTTCGGAGGTCGCATGAGGTCCGATCCAAGAATGAACTTGTTCCTGATGTTTTTGGTGGGTTCATGGTTAGCATTGACTTGAAAAGAGCCTTCGATAGTCTGCCTCGGCCGGACCTTTTTCGAGACCTTCATGATTTAGGTGTTGATCAAGACTCGACTGCATTCAAATCCTGCATGAATGGCATGTCAACACCAAGTATTGGATAGATCACAAAGGACATAATGGTCAGGTGGACGTGAAACTTGGAGTTCGGCAGGGTTGCAGAGCAGCACCGTTTCTCTGGGCCAGCAGTATGTCCCGTCTCATGAGCAAGCTTGCTGCACTGACCAGTCCGGACTGGGTCCTTCGAGTACTCACCTTGTATGCTGATGATTTCCTACTACAATGTGAAGTTCAAAACGAACATGATCTGTGGGACCACTTGCACTTCGTGGGTATTTTATTTGATCTTCTGGAACAAGCTGGACTCACCATGAACTTGTCTAAGACTGTTGCTCTTTTTCAACTTCAAGGACGGAAGATGCGGAAGATCCAGTCCAGAGTATTGGTGAAATCGGATAATCAATGGCACTTGCTGATTCCACGTTCACAGCAACAAGAGCTAAACTGGTTGAGGATGTCAAGTATCTTGGAATCAAGCTGTCCTACCTTCATTACGAAAGGCTCACTGTGGAACATCGATTGGCAGCTGGCGAACAAGCAAATCGCAGGCTGCACCGTTGGCTGTATGGAAAAAAGGGCCTAGATCTCTCGCAGAGACGAAGATTATGGGAGAGTGTGGTGAGAACAACCATGCTATACGGCATCTGGGCCACTGGAACCACACCTGCTGGGCTCAAGCACCTGATCATGCAGATGGTGACCATGCAAAGGATGATCTACAAGAATCATTCATACCGCACCAAAGACTCCCATGAAGCTTTCTTTCATGACAGGCAACTTGAACCACCTCATCTCTTTTTGCACCGCTGCTGTTTACGCCTTTTGCGTGTACATCAAGACAAGTGGGAGCGGCTGCCTCAGGATGATATTCTTCATGGGTTGGAACTGCATGGTCCTCGGAATCTGCTTGAACATTTGGCACTTCTTGGCACTGGAGGTCCAGGGCAATCCGACATTGCCACACCCTTTGAGTGCAGCACTTGTGGCATTTGTTTTTGCAGTACACAAGCCCTTCTTGCACATGAAGGTAAAGAACATGGCATCAAACATGGTCGAATTCAGGTTTTTCGAGCTGTTCGTGACGCCACTGAAGGCACACCGGTCTGCCGACACTGTAGTCATTCGTTCCCCACATGGACTGCACTTCGTAATCATGTTGAACATGCATACTGCCCGCATTTTGTTCCACTGCAGGTCATGTCCTCCTCCTTGAAGGATATCCGAACTTGCCTCGTGCCTCAGATTCAACGTGATGATCCTGACACGATTTCCCTGGACTCGCTTCAAGGAGACTATCTCAGGTGCCATTGCATCCTTTGTGGCATGCAACTGACAAGATTTCAGGACATGGCTCATCATATAGCACTGGAGCATACAGCCTTGGCCACGGTCTCCACGGGCCTGTACCAACACTGGAGTGGTTCTATGAGATCCCCGTGCTGTTTTTGTCCTACAGCTGATGCTCCTTCGTGCTGAGACTCTTCAAGCTGAAGGCCCTGGTGACTCTGGACCTCAGATGCATGGTTCATCCCCTGAACCTCAACCACCTGCCACCATGGTGAAGCTTCGAGACACTCCGCTACCACATGTTTGCCTCATCTGCGCGGACACCTTTCCTTCCTGGGAACTTCTGCATGAGCATATGCAGCAACATGACACCTACCACTCAGTCCGAGATGCTGACATGGGTCAACCCACATGTGCACACTGCAAGACCTTCTTCCGGGAAACATGGGAACTGCAGAGACACATTTCCAGGAAATCCTGTCCTGTATTTGATCCGTCTCTCCAACCTTCAGGTGCTCGATGTCATGACCCCGAGATGCAGAATGCCCTTCGATCAGGACAGATCACCGTGACCTTGCAACATCCCCAACAGCCGGAAGAACGCCTACGTTTTACTCTGTCATGTTGTATTTGTGGGCTGGGGCATAGCAGAGTGGCTGACCTCACCAGGCACCTTCAAACTCAGCATGGTCCCTTCTATAGAGCTGCTGATGAATATGTCCTGCTACTGGAGGAGCAACAACCGGATTGTGTATGCAATCCAAGACGCCCTACACAACCGAGATCTCATCGTTGTGCAGCATGGAGGCAGGTTGCCATGATTGAGCACTTCATCAACCCGGATCATCTTTTCCTTTTTCTCCCTTGGAAACTAGAGATTGAGCACCTTGCCACCTTGGCCTCCGTCAATCCGAGACTACATGCACAGGCGCCACAGCCGATCCAACAACTTGCTGATCGTCAGCCGGCACTTTTGCTGGAGCTCCAGAATGTCTGTGAGGGGCTTGGCCGTCATTGTGCATTGTGTAATCGGAGCTTTGCTGAACCACATGAACTCCTTCACCACTTGGATCATCATCACAAGTCAGCATGCCTGCAATGTTGTGCTCTTCTCAAATCCCTGGCGGTGCATTTCTTGGCTCATGCAAGGGAACCGCTTCCCTGTTCGGCTTGCAGCACGACACAAGTCACGTACAACGTCACGGATCATACCACATGGTGTTTGCTTCAGCACAGGTGCGTGGTTTTGTTGAACATGGCTCTCCTGTACTTGCAGACCCGCCCAGACTTCCTCAGCCATGGAAGAGTACAAACATCAGGAAGTAGTCGAAGAAGACAAACTCTCCCAGCTGCAGGAGACATTCTTAGGTATGCTCGCCGACGCACCGACACCAATGAGGCACACCTCCTCGGCCAAGAAGTTCAAGACCGATCACCCAGACAAGACTCAGGTCAGGCGCTCCTCGATGACACCGACTCCCGAAGCCTCGACCCACTCAGGACAAGTACCACAGCTATGTCGGATGCTCGCCATTCTGACACTTCGCCACGAGGATGCCCTCAATCAGGACCAATGCATCCTGTTTCTGACTCAAGGCCAGCAAGGAGTGACACATCTCCTGATCCAAGCGGCACAGGACTGGAAGGAACAGACGACCACCACGGTCCCTCTTCGTGTGGCCTTGATGCAAGCTCTGTTGGAGGAACTGATTCGGGGATTCAGAGGATTTTGCACCAAGCTCTCGGACGAGACCTTCCGCAAACAGAGCCTGCAAACGAAGATCATACTGGAGGACGGCACCATTCCCTTCCTGCAATGGAATCATCAGCAGAAATGCCTCCTGCCGGCTCAGACTCAGGGGATTGCCACCGCCGAGATGGAGCAAAAGATTCAACGTCTCCATACGGCATTGATGGAACCGGCCAACTTTGCACTCAAGAGTCAGGGCAACACCACGGGGGTCACTCCATGGAAGATTCAGCTAGCTATGAGGAACGACCAACTTATGTGCGAGATGCGCTCGCTGATTGGCTCAGCAGTGTGGATGCTGGTGGCGGGCCGTCTGAAGGCCCACTCACAGCAGAGATCTCGAGCTGCGCAAGAGATCCAGGAGATTGCATACCCCCGCCGATCAGGGAACCGCCGTCGTTGAAAGAGCTTCTCTGTGGAGCACTACTTGGGGCACAGCTGCAAAATGACAGCTGTTGGTGCTGGGCCAATGCAGGCCTGCTCAGTACTTTGTGGGCCTTGCTTTGCCGCCAGACCTTTTCCTTGGGGGACTTTGGCACTCAGATCCGATCCATTCGTGCTTTCTTGCACCAGCTTCGTGATACACCAAGACAGGCTCAGTGCTTTCCTGTCCTTTTTCAACAGGCCACACAACAGTGTGTCCCGAGAGATGTTGGTGAATTTGTATCGGAGCTCCTTTTGTGGCTTGAGACTGAGGCCATCTCAATGACTTGGGAAAGACGCTACACAGCGGATTCAAAAGTGGTGCGCACTGAAGCTGGATCATGGCAGTTTCCGATAGCCTTGGACGGTCTTTTTGAACTTGACATTCCCAGTCCTTCCTTGGAACAGCTACTTCAACCCTGGATTCATGCTGACTCTATGAAATCGGCCTTCCTCTCTGTGGGCACTCTGAAGTGCATTCATGTTGACCGTGTCATCTTGCCTGCCAACGGCTTAGGTCACAACCATCCGATCAACTTGGAGAATGAGGTGCAATTGCCCTTCTTTGAGGACGACCATTCGATTGACATCCATTGGGTGAAGCACATGCCGGTAGCTGGAATTGTTCATTTGGGAAGCATGTGATCTGGTCATTTCATCACGTTCTTGCATGCCCAGAACCCATCATGCTGGTATGAGCTGGATGATTTGAAACCGGCCAAACGACATGATCGCCTGCCTCGGTGGGCACTTGAACGTTTGGTGCTGATTTGGCTTGCGCCGAGTCACTGCAACTTGGACACCACATATCCCACCCTGCAGGAACTCACCACTCCCCTCTCAGGGGCTGACACTGGTGCCTTGGCCATGTCAACATCCGGAGTGCAGGAACCTTCAGAGACTCTGAGCCTTGGTAACACCGGTGCCTTGGATACCTCTGATGAGGACATGTCTAGCTTGGATGATCAGCAGCGGCTCACCTCGCTGCTTTCTCGGATTACCATGGCGCTGGACCGGCCTGCCGCTGCTCCTGCGGCTGCTGCTGGTGAGCGCCGGCCTCGCCGCCTGTGACCAAGGTCTTGCAGCTGCGCTGGTTGCGCTGCTGAGTGAGTGAGGCTAGGACTGGAGTGCACAGGCTCCTGGTCCGAATTTTTGATAGACTTGAACCACCCGTGACCCGTGATTTTTTTTGAATTTGAATGAAGATGGAATGTGGAACTTTTGGGACAAGGTCCTGTTCGAACCATTCCTAATGTTGGAAGATGTAGCTACGTTGGCAAATGAACTCCTTTGGAGTCCGCTGACCAATCGAGTCAGTGTAAGGCCGCGCGACCGAACCCTTGGAAGCGTGCGAAGAAGAGTTGCTGGTGTTGTTGTTGTTGTTGTTGTTGTGTTTTGTTGTTTTGTTGTCTGGTTGTTTGGTTGTTTGTTGTT
>CAXAMN010004224.1:555998-597464 GCA_963970005.1 Durusdinium trenchii
GCAGCAGCAGCAGCAGCAGCAACAGTAGCAGTAGCAGTAGCAGTAGTTGTTGTTGTTGTCGTTGTTATTGCTATTGTTGCCGGGCTCTCTTTGTGATGCTGGACAGCTTTAGAAACCTTTTGCAGCTGGTGCTGGCCAAAGGATTCCTCACAAACCCAGCCACAGCGGGAGTGGAAAGTCCAGTATGCCCCCCCACATCACGAGAAGCTTGTCTTGAAGAAGCCTTACATGCCCGCCCGGGAACCCCACAACTTCCCCCCGAAGAAAGCGTCTCCAAGCCGCTGTCTACGCCGCCGTTCGGCCGCCCGAGAGTTCCGAAGACTTCTACGGGTTCCCCCGATCAAGAGGCGGGTGACGGTCCCGTCGACGTGGTTCGCACCGCCCGAGGCGGGTGAAGTTGGTGGACTTTTTGAACGCCGACGGCATCAAGATCACGTGCGGATGCCCCGAAAAAAAGCGACCACGACACGGTCGGCACAGGGGTTTTCGACACGCCTCCGTGGAGGTGGAGACCTTCGGGTGTGCTTTTCAGTCTCCATGGGTGGCTTTTCGGGGATGCTTTGGGGTGATATTGGGATCTCCCCTTCAGAGTGTGATGTCCCAGGGTAGCAAGAATTGATAGGGAGTGCTGTGGTATATAGTATTGACTGTTTGCTTTGCTTTTCTCACAGGATTGCTACTGTCATTTCATTGATCGACAACGACATATATCCAGATCCAAAAACAAATCGTTGTTTTACAGTAACTTAGTTTAACATGTTTAACTGAATTCCTGATAGACAACAACACGCAATTCCAAGTGTTTTTCATGCCAAACGCTTTTGTTTTGCGAACGGTGTCGGGTGAACGGTGTAGACTCTCGGCTGGCGTTCGCCAGCCCCGACGTTCGCGTCGGGTTTGCCGCTGCCGGAACGAATCAATTCGGTCGCCTTTGGAGGCTGAGCATGCTGAGCATGGTGAAATAGATTGATAGTGGAAAGTTCGCCCTGCGACTCACATGTAATCGATGTCATTCTCCAACGAAGACACAACTCATGAATAACAGGAGTCCGCCGCCCCCAGAGTTTGTAGAGGAACACAATGTCTTTGGTAGAGGGCCCTTGTTGAACAACATGTAAGCCTCGGGGGGGGTGTCCCATCAACGTTGAATGGGATAGTCTTCCCTGCATGGAAGCGATGGAAGTGGAACATGGATGAACATGGTCTGTTCGTTAGAGGAAGACCGTCTTCTTTGCAGGGCCATGTTCCACTTCCATGCTTGTTGAATGGAGGGTAGTCTTCCATGTGCCAATACCAATGACCTGAACAAAACCGTGGTTGAGGGCATCCAAGGGCCCCAAAGTAAGCCGCAAGTACCAAGTACAGTTTTTCAAAGCAGAACTTGTAGGTTCTTGTTACTGGTAGTGATGGCCTCCAACCTACTTGCGATATCTTCGAATGGCCTCCCCCTAGTAGCGTCCTTGCTACTACCAACATCGACCCTTTGCATGATTCAATCTTTGTCCGGTGGTGAAGCCCCTTGATCCTTGAGGGGGAGTCATAGAGGGAACATGTTTCGGCATCGAAAATTAATGAGGTCGTTGAAGCATCCATTTGGGGACCCAGGCCAGCTTTCATTCTTTACTTCGCGCCCAACTTCCTGGAAAATGCCAAGAAGAATGAAGGCCACAGCTACTGCTCGAATCCTTCGCTGGGTGCTGTAAATCTTCCTTGGGTCCAGCTGAGGTGGTTCCGGGTGCGTAGTTGTCGGTGGAGATAGTTCAGATTAGCGTGTCCCAGACAAAATGTCTCATGTACCTGTAACAGTCGGCAAAAGAGGATCACTGATCACTATTTTAGAGGAAGGCCTGCAACCTCATCATCATCATCATCATCATCATCATCATCAGCATCAGCATCAGCATCAGCATCATCATCATCATCATCATCATCATCAGCAGCAGCAGCATCATCATCATCATCATCATCCACAGTGCTTAGGCTATGGGATATTGCACCGATATACCCAAAGTATCATGGTCATGGGATATACCGCCTGGGCTCGGCTGGATTCCCGCCGAGAGGAGCTTTGAAACATAAAGCAATTTGGCTGACAAAAAGAAGAGGTTCTTGCTGAAACATACTCAACTCATGGAAAGAGCAACCAAGAAACCAAGAAGATCTTGCGACATAAGAATAAGAATTCCTGAATGAACCATACTTGATATTCTGATGTTGCAGGAAGAATCCATCAACATCATCAACTCTTCCACCACCCATGGCAGATGCTGCCAACGAAAGCACTGCTGTCTCCGCTTTTGCGCCACACGCGGCCAGGCAACTTCCCTTTGGAGATGACCTTCCAGGTGTGAATCCTCGTCTCTTCCTGTGACGGGTGCTTCGGATGCTCCAAACAACGGCTGAGACGGTTGTGGGTCAAAACTTGTATCTCATGATCTCCAAATCACCAGGTCGAACTCGGTCGAACTCACGTCGATGCGATGAAGACCACAGAGGAAGACTACGTCGACGTACGAGAACGTGCATCATACATGTACATTGCATGGTACTCGTACCTCTCTTTTATGTGCACCATACCTACTCAGACCTACTATAGCCGCCCAAGAGGGCAAGGGGTGCCGTAGTGTTCAGAGTGTTGTGCAATAACGAGTCTCCAAAACCCTTGTTGTTTGACCAAGTTTGGTATAGTCTGTTCTGTGCATTTGTCAGCCAGGGTTCCCCCGGTTTTATCGAAATTGTATCTTAATGGGGAGGATGCCCTAGCCGTCCCTGGCCGTAAAATGGTCTTTTGTCCTTCGGATGGTTCGGAACATCCTCTTAGTAAAATGTTGCCAACAGGAGAATAGTTACTGGACAGTTACTGTACTGTAGCATGTATCGAAGAGGTTCGCTGACATTTGCCTATATGTTGGGATAGAAGGAACATATCGCGGGTTGCGTGAGTGTATTCAGGAATGATGCTTGATGGTAGCATGATGGGGCGCAAGTTCAAGCTGCGCAAAATAACTCAAAACAGATATTGTATTACCGCTGGCATCCAGTTGTCATTGTGGTGCGCAACCAGCCTTCATTGCCCATACAGCCTTATATGCTGTCTACCAGAGTCTACCACACTGCTTTGTCCTGAGCTAGGTGTTTTTTTTCTTGCCCATGCAGCCATGCACTCTTCTACTGTACGCAGGCCCTTTATCGTAGTGCGGGATCTTGGTCCCTGCTTGGGATATCAGAGCCTCATAGTGCTCACAGCAATCAGAATGGTCTCGTTTGCCCACGTCCATCCGTTTGGCTTCGACCGCGCTTCTGACGACGCCGTTGGGCTCGCACAGGTGTTGTTGCAGGTGTACGAGGCGGCAGCCAAGGAGTATGAGAACTCAGATCAGAAGGTGGGCTCGGAGGAGTTGGGGTGGGCTCGGAGGAGTTTGGGGGGGGGCTCGGATGAGTTTGGGGCGGTCTTTGAGTAGGGCAGTGGGTGGGTGTTGCCGAATCCTTGAGGTCCGGGTGTTAAGTTTGGGCCGATCGCTGGTGCGGGCTGGAGCAGGGGGGGGGGGAGTTGATGGACCTTCGACCGAGCTTGGAAGTGATGGATTTATAGGAAATCGAGTGAGACAACTTAGGGGTGTGGGTCCTTGGCGAACCACATCGAGAAGTATACGGCCTTTCGTATACAGCAATGTTACAGACCAGGGATATGTCAGTGGAACTACTCATACTTGGGTTGCTGCAAGACTTTGATCCACAGCCATGCATGGCAGTTACCCTTCGCTTGATGGCGATGTTCCTCGCTTCCGATTTGCCCTGTGAAAGCCACCCCAACGTGGACAGGTGATCACCGTGATGGTGGATGCTTTGGCAGACTTTGCCAAGACCTGCAAGCACACGGAGGTCTTCCAATTCGTCAAGTTTGAGATCGCCAGGAGCGCGCATAGTGCATGGCCTGAGATCGGGCATCGTATGTGATGCGTGTGGGTGTGGGTGTGGGTGTGTGTTCACCGAAAAAGCAAAAGAAAGTTGGATACTTCCAATGACGCACGGGAAAGCCTCTGGTGAATTGCTGCCCATCAGTGTGACTGCCTGCGTTGGGCATTGAGTTTGAAGGCAGATCCGAGATTGGAAGGCTCAAAGTATACCCCAAACATGCACACACCATGTGAAAAAATAGCAACAACATATAATTACCAGGAGTCACATGTCGGGGTGGTGTGGCTCGTCCCACCAGCGAGTGGATGTGACAGGGGTACCCGAAAGAGCCTCCATGGATAGCACCGCGACTTGGAACTGGTTACAAAAGTTCCAAAGGCTTTTTACAGGACTCAACATGACTCCACTTGCTACGCCTGGAGAAGCACTTGGGCAGTCAATGCAGGACATTTGGCCAAACATGTCATGGACTTCAAAACCCCAACAGCAAGAGATCATATCCGACTGTTTGACCAAGAAACGCATGAATGCCAAGCGAGTTAATGCAGAAACATGATGATTAAGAACTCAGTGAAGGGCCAGAGAGAATCCACAACACATAAACACATGAGAATGCATCATGAAAAATATGAATACATGTATTTGATCAAGGTCATGTTGCAACATATATATATAATATATATACATCTGTTGGTGAGACACACACAATCACAAGCATGCCATGTACTGCCGTGCTGGCACATGCTGGCACTGCTGTCATCAATGCTGTAGGGAGGCTAGCGCTTGCTTTCCACCTTTCAGGCCACGTTGTTTGGACCGAACTCCGTCCACCCCAGGTCGACCCGCCACCAACCCCCTTCTTTCGTCCCCCCCAGGTCGCCGCTCTCCGCGGCTCGGTGCCAGGACTCCGGGGCAGAAGGGCGAGGTCATGGGGAACTTGCTGATCAGTCCGTGGCAGCTGGTCGTCGACAAGAACCGCCTGGATGGCCGGGGAAGGGGAAGGATGGGAGCGGAGGACCGGGAGAGCTGAGTGGAAGCTGTTGGCCTAATTCATGTAGACTCTTGAATTCAGAACCCCCCCCAGAGATGATGAGGTTGTTCATGGTTTTTCAATCCACACCCGGGGGGTGTTTCTTTATGACCATGAAATTAATGGTCAACTTATGTATTACTTATTTATTATTATTGCAGCATTTATTTTATTAGAAAATGCTGCTAAGGAAATAAGAGACATTATATGTTGCTATAATTTTTAGGTCTCAAGGTCAGTTCATAGATTACAAAAAGGAAAGGCAAAATTATCACCGCTGTCATTCACCTTCCAGTTCTTTCCAGGGGATTCTTTGGGCTGAGCACCCTCACTGACTTGGGGCCCCCTGCTCTTGGCCTGGCGGTGTAATCCCAAGAGCAGGAAAGAAGGAAAGGGGAATGTTGGACCTTCCTTGACTGGCGGTTGAACTCAGAGAATGATTCGCTAGTACACGGTCAACCGCCAGGCCAAGAGCAGGGGGCCCCAAGTCAGTCCATCCGTAAAGTTGTTACTCAAGAGTCCACATTACATGGCCTTTGTCTGTCAGGCCCCAGGCCCTTGGTTCATCGAGGGGAGACCCCAAGTCGTAAACATTCGTAAACCAAGTAGATGGACCCCAAATCGACCCCCTCGATGATTTCCAAGGTCGGACATCATTCACGGGGGACGGGAGGATGACCGGGATGACGAGGAGGAGGGTGGGTGGACCCGGTGGGCAGACCTGGGTATGGTTCCTGGTACTCAAGATAACAAATTGGACTGGAAGAGGGACCCCAGGTCAAGCACCCCAATGCAGATTGTTTGCTGTGTACTCACAAACCCAATAGCTACTCGGACGACTCAGGAGTTGAGGAACGCGTTGCCACTTGAACCTGTCCAAAAAGATCCAAAAAGTGACTAAATAACATAGTTAATGTGGCTCATGTTGCAGGGAAATACCAAGTACCACCTAGTGAATCTTCTTTACTGTAACTTTGTTAGTTTCTGCTTTATATTGTTATTGAAACAGTTGTGAATCTTCTTTACTGTAACTTTGTTAGTTTCTGCTTTATATTGTTGTTGAAACAGTTTGACCATGTTTGACCTATGTTTGACCCCACTCTAGAGTAGAGAGTATAACATCATATAACATCTATCCTTGAAGGCAACGATTCCCATATGTTTTCTCATTCCTCGAAGGCGCTGGTTCCGAGACCCACATTTGTTACCTGAAAACCACGCTCGGTTTTTTTGTTTTTTAAAAGAGGACCATCGTCTCCCAGTCTGGTCCATGCCATCAGGTTGTGGCTCCCTTTCCTGCTGTAAAGACTTAGGAACTCTGCAAAGAGAAAGACCAAAACACGAGGTTTTGCGGTTTTTTTTTTTTTTTTCGGGGGGAGTGTATGTGTATATGTTCAGTTCCTAGGTGAATCCCCAAAGATATCTTCCCTTTATTGTCCCAACAAGGTGATGACAAAGAGGGTCCAAGGCTTATGTATTGGACCCACTACTGCCAAGACCGTGCAGGTTTGGAGCAAGAAGCGGGGAACATGTTCATCGAGCTGGTTCCGCAGACAGGCGAGTTTTTTCCGAGCAAAATGGCACCAGGACCGAAACTAAGAGGTGTGTCTATAGCCTCTTAGAGGTGAGTGTCCCGAGGTGTCCCCAGTGTCCCACCGGACCAGCGGTCTCGTTTTGGGGCAGATGGGCAGATGTGCCGTCTTCGGATGCACAGAACTTCGACATGTCATCTAAGTCCCTTGCATGTTGTGTTTGCTACTTTGCTGCTCCAAAACCCGTTGACAGTCAGCAGTGCCTGCATCGGAGATGTTGTCACCCCCCAAAAAAGCGTCGAGGAACATTGCATCGGAGTGACGAACCCCGCATCTATGAGAAGTTGCTGATGCTATGATATGCAATGTGATGTGCCATGCAATAAAAACGAGGTGAATCATCCAAACAACAGCTTCATGTCTGAAAACAATCCCAGACACTCCATGTATGTCCTACATTGACCCTTCAAAACCACCCCAATGTAGGTAAATATGGCAGTCCCATTAGTCGTGTCTGGGAATTGTAAGGTGTACCATCATGCCCAGTGACGAAAAAACATGAAGCATCGAGCCAACCATGGCTCCAGGGCTCAAAGAGAACGTCTATTTGAAGCCCATCCTGACGAACCTCTTCCCCGAGCTAGGCCGCGCAAGCGCCGCGTGGCGCGTTCGGGGCGAGCGACACGCTCTGAGAACGGATCGAAAAGACTGATATAAGTGCCTATAGTGTCAACACCAGCACACAACACTCATCTTTTGGTAATTCGCATTGCAAGGGTGTGGAAGCATTCTTCAATACTGGAAGTCACCTGTCCAGGATTTTCCAGAGGGAATCCTCCCTTCTCCAAGCTGAGACCCACCCCATCCAACCCCTCATCCCACCCCCCATCAAGATCCCCCGTTTGTGCATGAAGGTAGAACTACCTTCAGGTTGAGCCCCGTCTCAGACATGGAGCCCCTTCACAGTTGACCAAGACTAACTCCGCAGACAATTTGCAGACTCGCTTGGCCAAACAACCAATGTTTTAAAAATTAGTGTAAGTATGTCACAGATATTTCTATGAAACATGTCGTGGATCGAACAATTATAGTTGTGGAGAAGCCCACCAATCTTCATGGACCTGGGGTTCCACCCAACAATTGGCGTTGTGGTGTTCTATAACCTTTCAGACTCATCCAAGAAGTTTCATCTCTCCCTCAACATTTCAACTCTTTCAAATCAAAACCTCATTGGACCTGTTTCGACCAACTCCCTCGGAGGCTTCTTCAGAGATCAAGACGATCAGACCAAGTGCTTGCTTCGTGAGACCTTGTGCCGACTACTGGTGGCCACTTGGCGCAACACGATGTTAACAAACATATGCGGCCCGAATAGTTGTTTTTGGAGTGTGAAATAAGCATGTGTTGCAAAAAATAAGAGATACCCCAATGTCTGTAGACCTGGTTCTTCAAAGTGACCCTTTAATCACCTGGTTTGAGGTCACTTAAGCCTCCTAAGGGTCACTTAGGAACCTTCAAAAGGTCACTTTGAAGAAGCTGGGATGTGACATAACCCAATAACGCGTCTTTGGACGACATGTTTTTACTGATCACATCTCAGATGTGTGGAGATCTTGCGGCACGTGCCGTACGTAGAGGAGAAGAGGAAGAGTCATGTCTGTTCTTTGACGATGTCCCGTGTTTGACTGGCACGCATGGCATCTCGCATATCATATGTTTTCTCTCCCTCTCTTTCTGTATGAGAAAAAACAAAAAACTCGTAATTATGCATATTTCAGGATGACTGTGGTTGACTATCAAGCTATAACTACCTTGCCAAGAGTCCAAGAGCTAGCACAGGACCTGTATGGTCCACACACCATGGCTATGGCTTGGGGGCCAAAGAAGTTTCCACCGACAATTTAGTTCCCCAAAACTCACCTGCCAAACCACATAGGGGAGGTAACATGTTAGTTCTCGCTGGATTACAGTCATTTCCAGGCCTTTGAACATTTATATATTGTATATTACCCACTCATCCTGCAAGTTCATGGTAAGCTGCACAGGAGTGGATGATGTGATGTAGGGACTCCTTAGTGTTGTATATTATATATATATCACCATAAAACTGAAGTTAGAGGTGGTAACTCCATCGTGACCGTCGTGGTACCCTTCTCAACGTCAGCGGGGCGAACGACGTCCGAGGTCTACTGGACAGCCACAGACCAGCCGGAGGCACGGTGGAAGGTCGCAATTTCGGTTTCTCCACAACTGGACAACTCGGACCAAGCAGGTTCGGGTAACAACCTGGGAGGCACCAGGACCAGGGAGGCACCAGGGAGGCAGGAAAGGACTAATTGGACAGTTATAGCTGGTGGGTTTTTTGTGGGGGTTCGGGTCATCGTCGCAGGTTCTGGTCAGTATATATGAGTTGTGACGGACACTGTCGGGTCCAGGAAGATGTTCTCAACTCGCGAGGTTTAGAGGGATTGGACGTGCGCTTTGGAAGATCTGGAGGATGACATGTTTGTTGCCTGTAGGGGGGTTGTGAAGATGTCCAAATGGACTACTGCAATGGATGTCACAGTTAGAAAAGAGCAACCATGGGTTTTAAGGATTTGGCTTGGGAAAAAAAAAGTGTCAGAGGACGTTTTGGATATCTTCTATAAACCTGCGGTGCTCTCCTATTCTTTATGCACTCAATGTCAATAGATGTGGTGCCATGTACTTCATGGCACCTCTTTCGCCAAGCATGATGAAACAAAAGCAGTGACGCCAAGAAGCGCATGAGAGTGAAAATTACACCCAGTGGTTCTCTTTCAGGAAAAGAACAACAACTATATGTAAGGACCTGAGGTCGACCCGGAACTCGTACCGCGGAAATGGGTACACGATGTACAAGTATACCTGCATATACCAACCCTTTTAGATGGTTCAAGTACCTGCTTTATATCTCGTCATCATCCCATTTTCTAAGGTACATCGGGTCCCCAAAAGGGTCCAGGAAACATAGAATCTCTTCAGCTCTAAAGAGCTTCGCCGAGCTCTAAAGCAGTTATCCAACTGAGGTCATTCCTCCGAAGTCTTCCGGAGTTCCCCTCTGGGTCCTCGGTCCTACCGATTCACAGGCGGTGCTTGACCCGACGAAGATGTCATGGCGGGTCGTAAAGGAATGCCACCCAGAAAGTCTCAAAAGATGCAAAGTCACTCATGAGTCACTCAATCCCAACTTTGACTTCTAGGACATTTCTATAGCATAGACTATCTCACCTCAGCGTTGGATCACCTCAGCAACCCATATCCCCGCCCTATGACCTCACCTAATCCAGACCTTGGACACGTGAGACCTCTCCCTTCTCCTCTTCTGCCGTTTCTCCCCGCGAACGACGGAGGCCTTCACGCGAGGGCAGGAGATCGAGAAGAAGCTCTCCGAGAGCAGCTGGTCCAAGCCGGGAAGCCCATTTTCGGGTCGTTTGTCGATGGGCGTCGCATGGGCGTTGGAAGGTGGTCTGGCAGCCTGTCGTTTGGAAACTTATTTGGAGGGTCTGATGAATTTTTCTGGGCCATGGGTAATACTAGGTGCGAGAAGGCCCTAGTTCTTGTTGCTTTCCAAATGCATGCAAGTAGATCCATATTTGGATGCACTGCCAATCATTTTGGATCATTTTGCTAGCACTTGTCCAGTCTGAAGTTCAGGCACCACCCCCGGTCCTTCGGGGGCAGGGCCCGAAGGCTGATTTCAGGTGATGGAAGGTGGACGTTTCATTCTGGACCCTGCGATGTGATTTTGTTCAGAAACACATTATAAGATCTATTATATGCATTTATATGCGTTATTTGGGTGAAAGAATCATTTTAGATTGCTGGGAGTGTCCAAAACCCGGTCCGAAGCTGGGAGTCTGGAAAAGACGTCAACCCAGAAAAAAGGCCAAGGGGCCCCGAATTGTGACTTCTTCTTCTTCCAGCACTCACCGAGGTCGTGTTATATGAATAGCCCCTTATAAAGAGTGATTCGGGGTGTCCATGAACCACCCCGACTGGGCTCCAGGTTACTTTTTCATTTTTGTGTGTGTGCTCTCCCTATCTCAGTGCTGAACTCTAGAACCTGACCGTCTTGGAATCATGCACAGAAGCTGTATTCCTTGGTTCACATAGTGCAATACAGCTTGGCGATGCGCAGATGAACACGTGCAAGACGCTTGTGCCTCCAGTTTCAGCTTGGGGGTTGAATGACTTTGAGCAAACAAACACATCAAGATCTCTCTACCAGGAGCTTCACAGCATGTGGATTCGGGTGTCACGAGGTGCCAAACCCCACCTGGTCCACCAGTGAGCACGACCCAACAGCACCTTCTTCTTCTTCTTGAAGGTTTGGGTGCACCTACTGGTAACCTCCAAGGTTTCGTGCCCCCTATGTTGAAGATGCTACGCTGTTACGCACCTTTGAGCATAAAACAAACAATATAGCGGCTAGATGCGTAGAATGGCATATATTATATACAGAAATTCTGTGGGCCATGCACATCAAACATTAAGGCCATTCCCCGAAATGACTCGAACGACCGCGCTTGCTTCGCCCCGAACGAACACCCTGCTTCGAGTCGACGACGGCCATGGCGGCGGCGGGCCTAGCGGCGATCAAGCCGCCCATGGCGGCGAGCATTGTGGAGAAAATGGAGGAGTGCACTGATCGGTCCCGTGGGCGGGCGATGTGCACCAGTCACTAGTGGTCATTCTGGAGCACTGGACGGATTGAGTCAGAGGATGTTGTTTTTCCACCATGCCCTTCTAATTATTTCCATGGTGAACATCCTATTGTTCCAGGGCAAGCCCAAAACGCCACAGGGCTCACCCTTTTCTGGTCGAGACGATCACACTCAGACGCGACATGAGAGAGTCTTGGCCCACATAAGACATACCTAGCGCTTCCAATGGGTGTCCAATGGTGTCCTACAAGCAGTGTAGGGTTGTCCATTGGCAGCTGGTACTTGTACCTTTTGCATCCTTTTGCTTGGTTTTCTCTTAGGATGAGGTTTTCGCCGGTTAAGGGTGAATCCCTGAACGCACCGGTCTTGGACTTGATTTCTCCGGCTTCTGTTTCCACACCGGTGCTTCCCAGATGCTTCTTCGGAGGAAGAAGAAAGCGTGATGGCGTTTCCAACTGGTCTGTTGGTCCAGGCGTAACAGAAACCTAGCAGCAGTCTGGAGGAAGACATCAAACAAACAGATTTAACATGATTAAACAAAATAACACCGGTCTTAACCATCAAACCTCATGCTCACCACCCCAAGAAAAAAACACAGTTCTTAAATTGGACGAACCATTCGAATCTTTATAGATTTGGGTATAGCACTTATATCATTCACTCAACCCAGAAATGCATTTGGTTCCAGACCGCCGAGCCCTTTCCATGGTCAGCAGGTTCCTTCCGCGGCAGAAACCTTGGGCGAAATGAAGAGCTCGGTGGCATCGCAGATCTTGTCGAAGATGGTGGACAACGACGCTCATGCTCGGGCGGCGGAGATCCTCACGGTGGCTCAGCCGTGGTGGTCAGAGCGATTTGCCAGGGGTGGCTGGAAAGCTTGGTGGGAAGAATTTGTTCTTTCAGAACTGGTGCCAGGGCTATGGTGATGTTTCTGCCCAGTTGTGGGGTGAAAAGCCTGCAGACAGGTTGGTTGGGTGTTCGTAATTATTACCAGATCTGGGCATGGGATTAAGAGTCAAAGGCAGGCGCTGGCTGGCATTCCTTCCACTGTAGCTCTTTTGTGTTTTCTGGCAAAGACATGGTTTTCGGATGTTTTCGGCACTTTTAGGACATGGGGGAGTTGGGTACTGCGTTGTAAAGTACAAGCACGTCGCAGACGTCTTTCTTGATTCACCTGAGTTTCCAAGGGATCTAGGGAATCTAGGGTTGGTTTCTATAGTTTGGACCCCCAGGGATCCAGTCGTACCTTCTCAGGTACCTTGATGTGTTCGAAATGTAGCTGCCAGGAGGGTCCAGTCGTAGTGAGCCTGAGGTTCGGTATACGACAGAATCCCTAGGGCCCTAGGGAATTGCAAGATCTTTACAAATTGAACCCCGGAGTCAGGAGTCTGATTATTCAGAAGCTACGTTTGGACCCAGGCTACGACTACATGGTGTCTTCATCCCATTTTGGGAAGCATGGAACTTTGCTGAACGGAGAAACGCCCCGTGTCGACTTGCCCAGTCGACGCGGGAGCCAATGGGGTTCCTCAGGTCTTGGACCGACGTTCGAAGTCCGTCGACGGGTCCAGATGGCTCTTCCAAGAGAGAGTGGTTTTTTACTGACCTTTTAAACCCCTAAACCTCCAGTTGTACCTTCTTAGAAGGTGTTTGGGAAGGGTTTAGAGGGTCCAAATACCTTCTGAGAAGGTACTTAGAGCCCAAGGGAACATGGACCCTTTTTATCTGGGGTATACCTATGGAATCGTCTTCACTAGGATCTCTTTCAACCTTTGTTAGTTCGATCGTCGGACTCGTCGGCTCTCATGACCCATCGGCTCCAGGCCATGGACGGGGCAGCCGAGCTCTTGGCAGAACTCCGGGCCGCAACTGCCGCCTGGGCCTCTTGGCTGCCTGAAACCCATGGCCATCCTCATACCTATTGCACAGGGTCGAGGCGATGTTGCCATGCCCGGCAGAGCAAGTGTGGGTGAGAGTTCTTTCAACGAAGTGATGGGCCCCCGTGCAGGCACCGAAAAGGAGACCATCAGATGGTCTCATTCAGCTGGAAGAAGAAGAGGAAGAGGAAGAGGAAGATGAAGAAGCGTTAATCCTTCACCTGAGTGACTGAGTGAGGCAGAGTAATCATCTTACTGGTGCATAGTAGATAATTATATATAATATTTGATCATAAGGGAATGACCCCTTGCCATAGATACTGAACAGGATCCAGCATGATCCAGCCACCCTCATTGCCCGTTGCTTCTATTTGCGAGTTCGCACCCGTTGGTGATTTTTGAGACTGGAATCGGTGTTGAAACTGCGGAAATCGGTTGCTGGGCTTCATCTTCACAGCTTCATGCCATGACGGATGGCGCGTTTGGATTTTTTAGAGGGGTTTTGTCGCAATGGATGGGCTGAAGGATTTTCCGGTGGGTTTTGAGCTTGCATCTCGAGTAGATCTCGGATCTTCGAACCCTTCTCCTTGGCCGCTATGCCAAGGCTAAACCATGCCCCCTCCAAAAAGGAGGATCCAACCAAAAGGTCCGAAAAACCGACCCTGCCGCGCACCACGGACCACGGACCGCACCGCATGAATTGGACCGGTTCGGACTGGACCACGTCCGCAGCTGTGCTTTCACCTCTCCCGGTGCATCGCGAGAAAACACCGCTCCAGGTGGTCCAAGAGATGGATGTCGAGGTGGCAGCAAACCTTCTGAGTGTGGCTCGGTGTGTTTTTTGCGTGACGGGGCAAAAGCCCCGCGGGGCTGGCGAGCCCGCGGGGCTCGGCAACGGTGAAACCGTGACACTGGGGGTTTGGGGTTGAAGGTTTCTGAGGGAGACCATATTTATATATGACCTGTTTTTCTCAATCTTTCTCTATCGCCTGGTTCTTGACTCATGAATCGACTGCTTCGGGTCTCAGTTCCCTTCCCTTCTCGGAACGCCGCTGCGGAACTCGGGACCGGAACGGGTGGGAAGACCAGAGACAGCGACGACTCTCATGTCGGAAGAGAGCGAAAGATGGAGCATGCGTGCAACACCGCTCGGTTTGGCAAGCGATGTATTCTTTTCCTAAGCAACACCAACAAATCTGAAACTCTAGAGTCCTCCTGCCCTTAATCTCTCTGGCACACGGTTTGCGCCAACTGGGTTTCAAAAAGAGCTGCGGCGTGGTTCCCTGAGCTCGACACTGAACACAGGCAAGCAATGTATGCCAGTTTGTGGTGTTCCATGGATTTTTCCTATTGGTGCTAGATGGTGCTAGTATAGACAGACTATGACAGACTAGACACCATCGGGGGTGGGTGCTTGGTGTGTTCACTCCATCAGGGCGTTTTACATGTCAACCACTGTCATGTGACGATATGTCATTAACCCTAGGGCTCCAACTGCCTCCTGAGCAGGTGCTTAGGGTGAATTTTGAGGGTCTAACATGGTCTAACCACCTTACCTGAGGAGATGGTTGGAGCATGTTGGAGCCCTAGGGTAATGTCTTGTTGTGTCTTCAACATTTGCAGGAGGTCATGTGTTGCGGCTCGGCAGAGGCGTGATCATCCAGATATGTCCAGATGACTATATACATCCGAAGACACCAATCGATCCAAGCCAGTTGATGACCCACACCCAACCTAAGCAACCCAACAACCCAACCCAAGGAAGTCTTCCAGAATACCATATAAGCAGTTCCACTCTACTTTGCTCCACCACCACCACTGGCAGGAGATGGCTTATGTGGGCGCCGGCTATGTGCTGGCAGAGCTGGATGCAGATCAAGCGGCCCCCATCCTGCTTGAGATGGAGCAACAGAACGCCGCATACATCCTGGATGACGCATGGTGGCAGCGCCGCTGGTGGTCATGGGTCTTCCAGGGAGGAAAAGCTTTTTGAGGATCAAGACCAGACTTTAACATATAGCTATATCATGCTATATCTTCCATGTGAACATATTGACCCTGAAAAAAAAACAAACATGATTCTGATCTTAGATGGTTTGAAAGTCCTTCTCCTTCATGACATTTTCCACTTAGTCACCAGATCGGAGGGTTCCCAGCACCACCTGGTTGTCATGAGCTGTCCCTGTGCATCATGCCTTGCGTGTACGCTTTTCAGGTGAATGTTTATTGTCCGAATCTGGGTTAATCTTTGAAACTGTGGAATATGTTTCTATAATGTGCTTTTTTTGTTCCCAGCTAGAGCAGCCAATCCAAGATGCTCAAGCCGCAGAAAAAACACCCTGAAACGCATCCCTCACTAGGACCCTCCAACAGGTCACCACCTGCAACATGTATTTCTACAAAAGCCTCCATTTAGCAGACATGTACAGTCGGATGCTGACAGATGCTGTTCTTCGCACTCGGCGGGTCGGTCTTTTCTGCCCAGGACATGGAGACCTCGGCTGCGCTGGGGATCCTGGCAGTTCCTGGGCTTTGAAGTAGGACATCCATGTTTTTTTGTTGAATTTTTTCGAGACACGAGAAGTCGATCAAGACTGAAAGATCCACTATAGAAGGTCCCTAAATTACGGGTTCTCTAAAATCAATGATTCCTCTCTTTTCTTGATGTGTGTGACTGGGGGATGAGTCGGATGAGATTCTTTTTCACTTGCGCAAACGTGCTGGCCATAGGACCCTGTGAGGGAAGGGCACCTGATCGTAGGCACGCTGAGCTCATGTTGTTCTTTGCACTGAATCATGTTGTTCTTTTTGGTACATCCGATCACAGACTTACCCCTAATTTAATAACCCGTTTCTTGAAGCAATAGGCAATGTGTGTTTATTCCCACACTCTAACCCAGGACATGAGCAGCGACCAGAGCGCGGCTCTCCTCTCCTTGATGGTCCCCGATGCCGCGGCACTCATTGCAGCGGAGATGGAGTACGGTGATGCCGCGAAAATCTTGACGGAGACTGGGAAGCGAGATGGAGATGGCTGCCTTTCACTGGATGGAGATGGGGTGAAGATTTGAATTTATATAAACAGAACAATGACCCCGGCAAGATACCCCAAACAGTGTGTGTGAGTGTGAGGTCTAGGGGTGTAGTAGCAGAAAGTCTAGAGATCTAATGTGAGTGAGAGTGAGAGTGAGAGTGGGTGAGTGAGAGTGAGTGAGAGTGAGTGAGGGTGAGTGAGAGTGAGAGAGTGCGTGAGAGTGAGAGAGTGAGTGAGAGTGAGAGTGGGTGAGTGAGAGCGAGAGAGTGAGTGAGAGAGAGTGGGTGAGTGAGAGTGAGTGAGAGTGAGTGAAAGTGAGAGTGAGAGTGAGTGAGAGTGAGAGTGTGATGTGAGTGAGAGTGAGAGTGTGAGTGTGGGTGGGAGTGTGAGTGAGTGAGTGGGTGGGTGAGTGAGTGAGTGAGAGTGAGAGCACAAAGTGCTGTGCCTGCCACGAAATCAGCACTTTGAGGTTCACAAAGTGCTGCGCCTGCTACGAATTCTGCACTTTGATGTTCACGAAGTGTTGTGCCTGCCACGAAATCTGCAAACGAGCCACATGTCCAAAAGTCACGATTCACTACACCTGTCACGAAATCAGAGCACCTCGAAGATCACCGCCATGTCCAAAGTGCTGCGCCTGCCACGAAATCTGCACTTTCATTCTTCACTGATAGACTCAACTAGAGAAGATGCTAACAACAATTTCTGTGTCTCCTTCTTTCTTTGGCCTTCAACTCTATTGAAGAAGTGGTGCTTCTTGCGGGGTGCAAAATTTATCAACAAAGCAATATTAATCTGCTCCAAATCGCTAAGGGCAGCTCGCTAAGGTCGAAGGCCGTATAGCTTGTAGGACGAGTTTGAATTCTTTTGCCGCCGCTTGCTGTCACTACAATGCAGTACAATGAGTACAACGCTTGTGTAAGAAGAGTGCCTGTGTATAGTCAATTGAAACACTTGATATTTTGGCGTGCATTGAAAGCCCCTGTGGCAATTTACACAAGGAAAGCTCAACAGGTGGGGTTGGTACTTGTTTGAGAGGGGGCGGGGGGTAGCGCAGCGGAGCGGGCTGCCCCGTGGTGTGCAAACCAAATTTCGGTTCACGCTATAGCACCGTCGATCCCAAGTTGCAAGCTCAGCTGAAAATATAAACGGAATCTGGAAGGCAGATCGAAAAACTTGTTTGAGGCCGCAAATTGAATTGAGGAGCGCGTTCAGGAAAGGGACACCCAGCAAAGAGCGAACAAAAACAATAGAAGCTTGCTTACCAGAAGTCGCTTGCGCAACAAAAGCCGTATGAAGCAAGCTTGGGCAAAGCTTAGCTGTATGAAGCAATGAAGCTTAGCTTGACAACCGCAGCCTGAAGCTCAAAACTGTGAGCTCTACAAGCGGGGCAGTCGTGGTCGTCCACGACAGCAGCGAAGAGGACGATTCTTTGCAGCCAGAAATTCCATTGCGCTCCACACTTTGTACTACACAAACTAAATCCTGGGGGCCCAATACGCTTTTTGAAATGTCAAAATTGAAAAAATGTTGCTTTCAGGGCATATAGGATCTGAAATCTGCACACCCAGGAGAGAAATCTTGACGTGGGGGCTAGGACCTAGGATTTAATTTCTATTGAATGAAAAGGAGAAAAATGTCATTGTTAAAGAGTTGTTTCTCTATGTTCCTGCAGGTAGGGGGTCAGGAAAAGTCCTGAGTGAATACATGACCCAAAACCATGCTAGTTTTTTTTGAAGTGACCATCATCATCCCTTTTCTTCCCTCTAATATTTATCTACAATGAGAGATGTTTGAGAAATTGCAAACATTTTGGGACTAAGGACTGACGAAGAAGAAGAAGAAAAAGAAGAAGAAGAAGGAGAGAGGGAAAGGAGAAGAGTGGAAGCACGAATCAGCACACTACGACCATGTGCTCTCACCAGTTGCTTGCCTCCCAGGATTTTGCGAAAATAGGAAAATGATAACCAAAATACAAAATACACAGCATTTATGTCCTTGAGGGTTGACCATACTAGGTTGCATTGCCATCATTACCCATATTCAAAGCCGACAGTTGAGGACAAAAATGCCACACCGTTCCAACCCACACCCACGACTCATCCCCAAAGACTGGGCTCACCTCAAAACCTGAAAATCCAAGGTGATTCTATGTTTGTCCATTAGAGCTGACCAAGTCACCAAGTCCAATGACTTTCACCATCTGCAAGGATGGTGCACCTGGACAAACATCCACACCATTCCACATGCAATCCAAAAACCCAGATTTAGGTCCAAAGACCCGACTCACATCACAGTTGGTGAAAAATTGATGTGACAGAAATTGCATCGTTTGGGGCAGGCCATGTTCACTGACGTATGTTTGTTCCAGGGTGACTCCTCTGGAAAAAATATTTCCACTATTCCATACACAACTCCCCCATCCAGTCTCACCCCCAAAGACCGGACTCAGCCCAAAGACTCGACTCACATCACAAAGTCCGAAAATCTAAGGCGAAACTAGCTTTGTCCATTTTCTAGGTCTGACCAAGTCCAATGACATTAACTTTGTGCAAGGAGGACTCCCGGCAATTTCCTTCGCCACAGCTTTCACCTTTGGACAAAAATCCAAACCATTCCACATGCAACCCCCCCACACCCAGGTTTAGATCCAAAGACTCGACTCACATCGCAATTGGTGAAAACTGATATGACAGAAAGTTTGTCCTTTGGGCCGACCATTTTCACTGCCATATGTTTGTTCCAGGCTGACTCCTCGGAAAAATATCTCCACTATTCCATACACAACTCGTTCCCATCCAGACTCATCCCCAAAGACCAGACTCAGCCCCAAAGACTCAACTCACACCACAAAGTCAGAAAATCTAAGCTGAAACTATTTTGGTCCATTTTCTAGGGCTGTCCAATGAAATGATTTTTTGGGCAAGGATGACACCTCTGGACAAAATCCACACTTGCTAGGGGTAGGCTTGTGATGAATGCCTGTAGCGCCCCCCCCAAAAGGGTCATATTTTTTTTTAGGTTTTCGCGCCGCGGTTGCTTCACGCAGCATTCCGCATCAGTTCACCGTCTCTTGTTGTCACAGCATGTGGAAGTTGTTTTTGAGGTGAGGGGTGTTAGGGGGCAGGAGAAAAATGTCATTGTTGAAAAGTTGTTTCTCCATATTCCTGGAGGTGGGGGTTAGGATTTAATTTACATACAGGTCATTGCACTTTGTCCTGTATCTTCTTGGCTTGCTGTGTGGTGATGTTTCAGGGGTTAGCAACATTGGATAAAAATTCACATTCAGACATAATTTCCTGTGGGAGGGTGACAAGATTGCACTGCCGCAGGAGCCGCTACGGCCGCGGGCCAAGCTGAGGGCCGAGCCGCCCGAGGCGAGGCCGCGAGCCAAGGAGCGAGCGGCCAAGGCCTGATATTCAAGGGGGTTGCTCCCCGCCCCAAAGAGGCCCCGCAGGCGCAATGCCACCTGTGGTTGCAGGTGTTGGTGCGAAAGGAGGCGGACAGAGGAGGGAGGTCGCACCAGTGCGTCTCAAGGCCAAGGCCTGGCAAATTAAGCTTGTGAGCTCATTGCATTATTGCAACAAATTGTTGAAAAACCAAGCCGGCCGAATCAACGCGTTGATTTGATGTTGGTCCGGAGGCACGGCGGCTGACGGCCGAAGGGAAACGTGCAATAAACGCGACGTGATTTGAAACCCGGCCAGGCTGCAGCGGACGCGATTGCGCGTCGCTTCCTGAGAGCGCTCAGACGGCCCCGCCCACCGGCAACGTTCCGCCTGGAAAAGCCTCGGAGAAGGCCAAAGCCTCGCCTGAGGCCAAAGGCCCGTGGCAGGCTCTTTCTCTACGAGCCGTCGTGATGCTTTATGGCTGGCTACACAGTTAGGTGTGGGTGGACTTGGCCAGACCATTGTCCGACCATACAATAATAAAAAACATAATGACCAACAAATCTCTTTCTCTTTGGTCCTGATCAAGCCGGTTTAACAGCATGATGTCTTCATGCCAAGGCCTTTGGAAGATGTTGTTTCACCAAGAAGCTGTGTCCGGCTTTTGGACTGTCTTCGACCTTTGACGGAGAGAACAAACACACACACAACTGTGTTACTTCGATTGACACCCTTTGCACATGTTGAGCAAGATCTCTCCCTTGGCTATATCCTCTACTTCTATATAGCACGTTGGCCTCATTATATATTTGTTCGGTTGGAAATTGGAAAGCTCAAAGCTCACCGCGTTTTTGTTCGCATCTGCGGCCAGGACCACGTGGCCTTTTCTGGGAATGTAAAACCTCTTCATGCCATGTGCGATTTCATTTGACTCACCTGGACCGACTGACAGAGTACCTTCGAACATGAGACAAGACCCATTAAATAAAAAACCTTACGACTGTATCCATTTTTGGAGGTACGAACTGAGACCCCAGGTATATTACTTTGCGAGGGTCATGTCATGTCCTTCTCTCTTCCCAAGTCAACCCATTGAACCAAACGACCAGCCCCTTTCGCTCAAACAAAATATAACCACAAACAATGCAGTTTGCCATGCCCCGGCCACTATAGTTTGCTCACCAAGCCTTGCGCTTGCCGCACCAGCTCCCGAGGAGATGGAACAGGACGCCGCGGCATCTGTGGTTCAAGAGATGGAGTCCCTGGGTGTCATGAACCGGTCGACCATGGACTAAGGGGTTCCAAAAAGAAACCTGTTGGAAGGTACTGGTATACGATGGTATATATGGTTTGCTTTATTGTGCTGTAATTCTGGCCCCAGGTCAGGCAGAAAAGAAGACCTGACAGAGGTCCTGAGAAGCCAGTCGTTGTTGGAGGTCAAGATGAAGATTCGGCTCGACATTTGGCATATGGCTGTGGGTCAAAACCTGGAACCCAAAAACTCTGGTTGCTTGACCTCCTTACTAGATTTGTTATGTTTTGTTCATTTTTGGTGACCACCAACACCCCGGTACCCTGAAAGAGAAGGACCATGAACAAGTATCGATCGGTGGTCAACCAAAGGGTCCTTCCGGGCCTTTGCTCATGATCCCACAGAAGTCAAGGCCAGAAGCTGGGAGAAACAACATTTTCCTGGACCCCCAAGGGGTGATTAGGGTGATTAATGGACACCACTTGACCTCTTTTTGGGGCTATCAATGGACACCCGGAATCCGTGGTGCTGGTTTCAGTCCAATGATTTAGTGTTCAGTTTTTGTCCAAGTCAAGGCCAGAAGCTGCCGCCTACATCCTGGCCGAGATGGATTCCTCAGCGGCTGCCGAGGTCGTGGCGGTGATGGACTACGACGATGGTGCGGCCTTCGTTCTGGAGCAGTTGGAGGTGGGTCCTGCCAACCTTTCCGTGGCGGTGGGGTGGGTGAGGTGGCGGGGGCTATATAGTCACTTAGTGTGGAGGATGGTGGCCCACAAGTTTGGGTGTAAATGCGATGTGTTTTTGATTGCATCCCAACAATCGATCAAAACACAAAACACAACTTGTTTACCCTACTTAAACATTTAGCTCGTTGGATTGCTTCCAAGAGTGTTTGTTTAATTTCTGGTGCTGGGCCAACCAAACCCCCATGGTCAAGTTTCAGTTGCACAAGAGTGTGGTTTATGTATGTTGATCATGTACCTGGACCTGTGAAAGGGGTGCTCAATGGAGATCCACCACTCGTGTTAGATTGGTCTATTGGGGAAGGGGCCGTTGAGGTGCTGTTGAAAGCCTATAGCATATGTCAGCGCTGATTTTCGACATACCCACACCCAACTCTACAAGTCACCAAGCCATTCTGACCTTCCCAAGGCTCTTTGTCACCCTCGGGAGACCGAGTGGGGTGCTGAGAGACCTGTCACATGGTGTACGAAACTCCTCCCGGTCGCAGGCCAACCTGATCGGTCCCTCCAACCCCACCAGTTGGGTCGGGTCCGGACCCCCTCCAGAGGTCTTGACTCGGGGTGCCGCTCAGGGTCCATGGTCCAGAAGCGCAACCTTTGGGGCGCTCCACTCGTTCATATGCCAGGCGGAGCAAAGCGGGAAGATCCTCGCGCACTTGGAGCCTTCGGTGGCGGCCGCCATCGTCACGGCGCGGGGGAACACGGCACGGGCACGCGCCGAACGAGTCACGGAGGATCCGGTGGTCCTTCTGTGAGGAGGGATGATTTGGGGGTGTGTTGAAGAGCGAACACCTTTTCTGGGACTTGGACTTGAGTGGGTGTTCGCATACTGGTATGTGTTGGGTTTGTTCTGACGATCGGACATGGCAACGGGTCATGAGAATTCTCAAGATGTCTCAAGACTCAAGAGTAACTCTGCAATAGATGGAACTCTTAGTTGTGCTTGGTGGCTTGTGGAGGGTGGGGCTGTTACTTGTCAGTTTAGCATGCTTGGGATCTTGCGGGTCGGAAGTGCGTCAAACATCGTCTAAAGACAGCGGCTCGGAATGAGATCCGGATCGATCCGGAAAATTCAGATCTTCGAAAGGCAACATGTCTTGCCTTTTGAGGGGACAGTTGTGACACTTTAAAATCTTTAGACCATTTTAGAATATTCTATATATTATAGTCATATATAGTGATGGAAGACTTTACGTCTATATAATTTGTGGAAGATCTGAAGTGAAGTGTTCCGCCCTCAATGTCCTGAAGTGTCCCAATTCGTTGATCTTTGACCGGAGGAGATGGAGTTTGAAGCCTCCGCCGCCAGCTTGCATGAGATGCTTGGCGGGACCTGGGACAGCGCCATGCGGCATGGCCATGCGGCGTGGGATTGGTAGGGTTGAATGATGGTCATGTTGCCACTAGAGAGACTAACTCTACCTGCACTTACCTGCACCCAATTCAGAGGTGTTTCCCGGTGACAAGTTCGATGCTTTTAGCACCTGGTGTCGGGTCCCAAAACAGCCTGTTGGGGTCCTGATTCCTGAGATTGACTCTTTTTGACTTATATACATGTCAATGTTTTGGAACCTTGTGCCAGACCCATAACCAGTGGTCAGCAGTCAGTGGTCAACATCATGTTGGATGACTAGGGCGCTTCTGATGGTCTGTGGAGCGGCCGCCAAAGGTGTTCTCACTTCGTAGGAACGCAATTGAACCACCAAAGTCACCCATTCTCTCAACATCTCAACTCAAGTCGCACATGCCACCCTCCAAACAGGTCACCACTACCAGAAAGCTTTTGTATGTCTTATAGCTTCAAACACCTCCACAGCAAAACCTGTAGACTCGGGTGCTGGTGCATGGATTCTTTTTTTGCTGTGTTATCAACCGTTTGTCCAGGAGTTCCATTCCACAAGGGTTGATTCTTTCCCAGGCATTGGTTTGAGGGGTACGTATGACGTATATCATGGTATATTTGTCGGAAACCCACGGTTCTGGAAGGTGCGAAAATCATGGTTTCCTGATGTTTCCTGATGTTTCCTGAAGCCAATCCATTCATTTGAGGATGGATTTCGATATCGCCTCGAACCTCCTGGCGGAGATGGACCCGAGCGCTGCTGCAGGCGTTGTCTCGTTGATGGCCTCTTGGTGTTTGAAGCTCCGTGGTAGACAGTCCAACTATGTTTTCCAGACCATCCAGGGGAATGTTGACCATCCATTGGGGTGATATAGCTTTTCCATGCTTTTCCATATACATGGATGGGCTGGGTTTGGTCAGATTGGATGGTTGACTGGGTCCAGTTTTGGGGACCATGCACTTGGTTCCCTTTGAACAGGTGTGAACGTATATAGCTGAAATATGCATGACGCGCATGACATAAATTGTAACACTATTCAACTCCCAGAACATATCATGTTAGAACATTAAACTGTTTGGACTGTCCTAACAACTCATTGCTTTTTGGAAGAATCAGACGCAACCACTTCCCGATCGACCAAGTTGCCCCGACTCGGTCAAAGGAGGCCCCTCGGCCGAACCCCCGCCCAGGAGGCCGACGCTGCAGCGGGGGTGCTGACGGCCGCCAGCAGCTACCACACGTCGGCACAGGTCGTGGACAAGCTCACGGAGGAGTGCGCGGCGGAGGCGCGGAGCGAAGCTGTGCCGAAGTCCCGGCCTGGTGCCACTGGACAAGAACTCCGTGGAAGTGGTGCGAACCTGACATGGCAACCTGGTCTAGGCATGTCAGGTCTAGGCAGTTTGCAGTCACTTTCACTTTCACTTTCATGCGCACGGTGCCGTAAAGCGCAGCGCCTTGGCTACAAATTCTCTAATTGGCATGCAGCTGGCTCAAAATCCGGTCCGAAGATATCGCGGCTGTTCTCCTCCGTGACGATGAGCTCTCTGACCCAATCAGTCACTTCATCAAAACTCCGGACCGGATAATGAGCATGTGCACTGATCCATTCTTGGAACAGCGCAGCGATGAGCGCACAAAGCTGGGCTGTGTATTCTTTCAGCCCGCTTGTGTTCCATCCCTTGGGGCCTAGACCGATGCTACCGCTTCGCGGTAGCTCGGATGTCCTGTAGGCCACTTCAAGGTGGCGTGCAGTCGTTTGGGGGATTCCTGAAAGCAAAAAGGTTGTCGGCTTCGGGCTTTTGGCATGGAAGAAGCCCTGTTGGAGCGTGAGCAAACAGAAAAGATTCGTGTCCCGACACCAGCGAACTGCTTGTGTGTTCCAGACCGAAGGTGCGTCTGGATGGTCACCTCTGAACCTCACAGGGTCTTCTGGATGCTCCATGAGGGCTCATATTTTCGTCTGTCCCTTTGAGAGCCGTATCCTTGTCGTTGTTCTCTCTCTCCTCCGCTTCCCGAATGGCGACCCTGATTTCTGCCATCTCGGAGGCGTGGCGCTTCTCTTCTTGTTCGATTCCTCTGCGTTGTGAGGCGACCCATGCCCCAAAGCCATTCTCCTTCTCTGTCATGTCTTCTTTCAACTTGGCAGCTCGGTTGAGAGATCGCCTCTCTTGATTGAGCTGCTTCTGGCGCTCCTTGAGCTGGTCTCTCGGGTCTGGCTTGACCAGTTCCCTGAGAATTTCCACTTCTTCTTCGCCAGGTGCCTCCGATTCCATGATCTTCCGGACAGCCTGTTTGATCTTCTGGTTTTCCAGGCGAAACTGACTTTCCGTAGATGAGGAAGAGACAGCCGACGAGGACTTGCCATTTCCATCCTCGGAGTCGAGGTTGATGCGCCTGCCGTCCCAGGCGTACATCACATGCCCCTTGTTGGCCTTGTTCTCCTTGTTTTCTTTCTTCTGCTTCTTGGTGTCCCAATCCTGCCATGCTCCCTTGGACCATTTGCCGTTGGCCTTCCATGACATCGTCTTGATCTGGTAGACCGGACGAGTGTGGCGTTCCTCCAGCAAATGTTTCGCCCTTTGGAGTTTGTTCAGTTGTTGGGTCCTGAGCCGTGGATTGTGTCGGTGGAGCTTGATGAAAGCTCTTGCAGCGCTCCTCCGTGAGCGCCGGCGCCGATGCCACGACGGCGAGGTCGCCGGAATGGCTGAAAGCGTGCTGCTAGAGCACTGGGGCCACGAATCTTCCTAAAAGGCTATTTCGAGCCCTAGTTTGCAATCCAATAAAAGTTTAAAACAAAGAGTAAACAACAACAACAACAACAACAACAACAACAACAACAACAAACAATGAACACATCAAAAGAAACAAGTACTCGCTTGGAGCGGTTCTGGGGTGCATCCACTCACTGGAATTATGTCGATCCAAATCAGCCTGACATGGAACTTCGAACAGAAAAAATCACAACTTCCAGGAGTCACGCAGGGGTGGTGTTTAGTGTTTAGTCCCTAAATGAGTGGAGTAGCTGGGCACCCCGACTTCCTCCAAGTTTGGCACCCCGTCTGGTGACTCCTGGTTCATGACTCGATCTACAGGTGTCTCTTCTTGAGGTTTTCGATGATGCAAGTTAAGAAATACTGCAGATTGCAGACTGTTTTAAGCGTTATCCATTCTGAGACCGTCCAAGAGAGGTGGAGAGACCGAGCCTGTAATGGCCTTAGGATGCCTTAGGGCTGTTCAGCCTCTCTAGCTTGCTCAGACAGCATCGATGGTTCCGTCGACACACCGCAGCATCGATCTCCGGCGAGGTGTTCTCGGAAATGGAGCCGGAGGCTTCGGCGGGCATTGCCAGTGAGCTGGCACCTGGGTTCGGGACAGATCTGAGTTGGAGAGCGTTTTTGCGGCAGGGATTGGCCTTTGAAGTCATTGGTTGGTTGACTTGTAGAGGGAAGACCCTCATGTGGGTATACCAAATCCATCCAAATCCGTCCAAATCCTCTATTATCCCCCAAAAGGTATACGGTGCTGGCACCTCCATGTTTTCCAACCATTGGGAGCTTGGCAGGACCTATGGGTTGACCGGTCCTCATGTATTTTTCCAAGCCGACCAGTATTGACTCCTCTGACCCAGTGCATGCCATCGCACAACTTCCCATCACAATTCTTCGTTGACTCGAGGAACCTCTGGTTGCTGACATGGTGCATAGACCATCATAAACCTCAAAGAAGTTGACATCATCGGCAGATGGACTGCAAATCCTCCTGTCAACAAAAATACCCTTTTAATCCTCCTTTAAACACATACCTGTTAAACCAATATACCTCTTCGCCCCTCCAAAAAAGTCCAGATGTGATGGCATTCACGTCCACGCGTCCAAGGAATACGAGACCTCCGCGCGTGCGGTGGCGTTGATGGAACCGTCTACTGCAGCGGCGCTCTTGGAAGCTGTGGAGCACTACGAGGAGCGGCACGTGCGCGTCGAAGGACCCCCAGGAGATGTGGGCTTTGACCCACCTGGTAGGGGTCACCTACCACATAAGCAGTTATTATCCCTGGAGCTCCAACCAAATATCCTCAGGTTCGGTGGTTAGACCCTGTTAGACCCCCTAAAGGCCCTAAACCCACCCCAGGAGGCAGTTGGAGCCCTATAGGGTATAGCAAGCAAACAACATCACCACTTACATTTGTGTACAAGGGTGTCTACCGTCACCTTGGCAGGGTTTGATCAGCCTCTTTGTGGTTGGCTGCAGGTTGGTGTTTCTGTTTGGGGGAGACACCTCTTTCACGAGGTTTGATTGGCAGAACTGGTGGTTTGGTTATGTTGGTGTATGTTTGGTTATTCATTGTCCAGGGAACTGGCTCAACAGTCAAGGAGAGCGGAAGGATCGGAAGGGGTTTGTGACTCCCTGCTCCGAGCTGGCTCGTCCCATTCATTTGGATGGTCCGTGGCGAAGCTGGGCGCCCACATGTGACTCCTAGTACTTGGGTGTGTATTGGAAACCAAAGAATACCAAACATGGTGTGCATTGGAATGCTGAAGTCATTGAATCACAATGGTCCGACTCGTATGTATCTAGTATATCTAGTATATGTATATGGTTCTAGAGCCAAAAAACAACTAACATGAGTATTCCTCCAGCTTTGACCCAGGAGGTGGTGGTTTCCTTCTTCGATCCCAACATCTACCCAACACGGTACCGGTCCTCCGGTCCTCCGGTCCGCTCTTCGGGCCGATTTCGGGTCCGGGTCAGCGACGCCCCAGCCGTTGTACCGGTGAGGATGGAGACATGGAGACAGCTACCGGTACCGCTGAGGTACAAAGACCCTAGGGTTGCAGTCAGGTGGTTTTCTGGGGGCATAAGACTCACTTCGCCAGGATTCCGCGGGCATCCTGGGGCAGATGAGCTACCGTGAGGCGGCCAAAGTGGTGGAAGAGATGGATGCACCGGCAGCCGCTTGGGTCCTCAAAGAGGTCGCTGGACGTTGGCAAAAAACATGGCAGAAAAGAACCAGAACTCTGTTGGGCTACTGGCCTACCTCCGTTGGGCTACGATTGGGGGCAGGTCCCGACGTCCCGACGTCCACCGATTTAGGACTGAGGTCGACCTCCAAGAGCAAGTCCCCCAGGGACCCCCCAGGGAGACTGAAGCACACGGGACCCACTAAGAAGTGGTGGACTGTTGGATCCCCTCCATGTGTCCCCACCAAAGACTAACAGCTGATGTTCGTCATCACGTGTAGAGCCCCACCAAGAGGACGACGAGTTCGTCGACGCTCGACAGGTCGATCCCGTACCCGACCTGAACAGACAACCCCCCCCAAGGTGCACCGAACTCTTGAGGTTTTGGGAGAATTGGTTGGATTGGTCCGCACTGACCGACCCGTAAGTCAGCCAGAACCATCGCCATCGCGGTTCACACCTTTCCTGAAGCATCATCTACTGAGGCTTTGGTACTAGGATAGACCCAAGTGATATCTAATTTTGGTGAGATCCCTTCATGGCAAAATTCACATTCAGATGGACCTAAAAGACACACATTTGGGGCCATTCCACTCAAGGCCCCTCCTGCGACCCTCCTGTTTGGGTGATGGGGTGTGTTCTTCTTTACTTTCGCCTCTAAGAAGATGAAGAACATTCAGAAAACCCACTGGGGGACGAAGGTCCGGGTTGACTGAACAGCGGCTGAACAGCCCATCGAACGTCACCCATCCAAGTATAGCCACCATCATCGTGCTCCACATATCTTATCGTGCATCAGTGCTGTATCAGCTATATTTCTATAGACAAACAGTGAGTATTTCAAGGCAGTGATGGAGTATCTGGAGTACGAGGACGCTGGGGGGCATCTTGTCGCTTGGAGCGCAGAAATCACGAGTGGTGAAGGAATGAGGGCTATCGGTGGGACTTCGGAACAAAACAGAGAGTTCCCAGGGTCGCACCCTTTGAGAAGAACTGCTGTTTCCTAGCGCTGCTGTTTCCTGTATCAAGTCTCTTGGAGTTGATATTTTTGCCCGGAACTTCTCGCCAACCTGGACAGCTAGCTTCTAATGCAGAGGTTGATGACTGTGATTTGTACAGAGAAGCAGTTGATCTAACGTGTGTGGTTGGCTATTTTAGCTGTCGCTGGGAACCCAGCTGGAACCGGACCGAGAGTGCCACGTGTGACAGGCGGTGAGTCCTCGAATCCACTCCAGGTGCCACCCTCACCACTGGATGGTTCATTTTTGTTCGATCCCCCATATAGGCTGTAGATGGTATAGGGATCCAGATAGCGAAGTGAGCGAAACAACTGGGCGGGAGGGGCCCCTCAGAAGGTATGTGGATCGCTAAGGAAGAAGGGTCAGAGCTAGACGCTAGACCAAACTCTGTGAATTCTCAGCCCAAGCTGGCCAGCCGCGACAGGCACGAAATGGGGCTTGAGAGTGCTGCTGGGGTGCTAGCCAAGATGGAAGCTTGGATTGGAAGACTCATTCCCAAGGTACAAGCTCGATTGATGCTGGTTTCCGTAAGTAACTTGTTCAGGTTAGTGAGAGCACTTGAGGGGCCTGGAACAAAAGAACACATCCATCCATCCATCCGTCCATCCAGCCAGCCAGCCAGCCAGCCATCATAGACCAGGTCTTGGTGAATACCTGATACTACTATATACATACGCCAGGTCTTGGGGAATACCCAGGACTTGGCGTCTTCCGCTCCACCAGTTCTAGCCGCTCCAGCCGCTCTAGTGCCTCTAGCCGCTCCAGCCGCTCCACCCGCTTACCCCTGCAACACCCGCAACTCAAGGCTTAAAGGTTCTAAGAAAGTCTACAGTTTGGGAAGTGTGCATTTGTTCATGTTTGACCAATATTTGGGCTCTAAGTAAGTGTCCATCAGTTAGTCCCGTTAGTGCCATGGCCCCGAGCACATGCACCCATCCGATTTCGCACCCTTCGGTGTTTCTCGAAACTTCGCCCGGACGAGCAGAGGGGAAGGAATAGGAAGAGCAGAGGGCGACCGGCGCGACCGGGCTTGGTTCGAAGTTCAGAAGCTTCAATTCCTGCCTGCACCCGACTTGAAACCAGTTCATTGGGTGTGTCTTCCTTGTTGGACCAGTGGAGTGCAGCTAGCTGTGGGACCAGTGTGTCTCCCAGAAGTGGCACCGTTCTGGCGTTCTTGCAGGACCTCAGCGAGGCCGCGCAGGTGGTTGAAGAGATGACTTGTGGTTCAGAGCAGATTTTACCCGAGACACTTGGGACGTGGACTTGGGGGGTGGAGGTCAGGAACTGACGTATAGCATGTCATTTCTGTGACATGCCCAGTGGAATTCAGGGGGTATGTACTGATATTTCGTAGGAATCAGATGGTTTTAGTGGAACTGGGGACAGTTCCTCTAAGACTACTGTATTGGGGTCACTGGACTTGCTGGGGGACATGTGAAAATTGATGGCGTTGGAAACACCAAAGTCGCATGAAAGCAGAGGCAGAGATTATATGTAACACATCATGTTTATTACTACTGAGGCTCACCAGGGGTATCCCTTTCCATATATATATTTTGTTTAAACCAGGAACCGTTCGGAACTACAGCGAGTTCCGTAACCACTTGCTACCAGAACCTTCCTCACGGGGTGTCCTGGCAGGAATACCCTTACACATCCTTATGCACAAAGTACTTGTAGATGGGACATCCCTTTGAAGACCCAGGTAGTCGATCCCTATAGTGATCCAAATGCCCTCTCGGAAGGTGAGGACGGGGTCGGAGGATGTAACTGATGTCGGTTCGGTACGAGTCGACGGATCCACAAAGGAGGGATAGTGGTTTTGGTTCGAAGCTGCTGCTGGACCCGGTGGGTTGGCCGGAATCCCAACAGCGCTCCCACTGGACTCCCACCTTCCCCCAGAACGTCAGAAGATGCGTTTAGGGGGTGGGGCCGGGCCACCACCTGAGGACACTTGGAGCCATATATAGGCCCTTATTATGTCAATAAATATAGTAGCTTAGGGTATGGTCATCACATTCTTAGAATGTATAATGTGCGGTGTCCTTAGAATGTTGATCTTGACAATGTTACTACAAGCAACGGGCATGAGAAGGCGGGAGGACAACTGCATACGAGTTGCTTTCCAATCCATTCTGACATCCTTTGATGTTTACACTCTCACCATATATATATATATAGGCAGTTATATCTATAGCAAGCAAACGACATGACCATTTACATCCACTTAATGTAGTCTCTTGATGAATCAAATTCCAAACGAAAAGGTTCCAATCTGAATGGCGGGGGTTATATATTTATCAACAGACAATTACTTTGTGTCCAACAAAAATTGACTTCTCCACGGAAGGTTTGGTTCTTTCTCCATAGGGGACACCTCCGTTCGTGGCTTTAGGTGCACCAAGTCGGAGATGCCTGGAATAATTCAGGTTCCCTACAAGTCAATGAATCCTCATTTTGTTTACTGGAGTGGTTAAGAACACTACTCAAGGAGGTAAAGACCCGGGTTTTACTAGGTCTTTGGACTTGTAGGCTGTAGGGGTCCTTTTTAGGGATTCTTTCCGTGGAGATACCAACAAGATGGATTATTTTGTCTCTGATATGTATAGTTCTGGCTACTTCGCATGTTCACATTCTCACTTCTTACCTCCAGTACCCCCACCAGAGGATGGGCTGCGAGGCGCCTTCAGACTCGATCGCAAGTTGGTGTGGAGGGGAGCATGCTTTGTTCGCCTTCCCAACCTGTGACCTACCTGCTGACGATCCACTGATCCAGGATGGAGTACCATCAGGCGGCGAAGATCTTCACCCAGTTGTCCAGCGCCTCTTCAGCTAGCATCATCTATGAGATGGACCCTGCCACTTGGGCCGGCCAGTGAACCCCGCAAGCTTCGCCGACGGACGGTGCGATGTTTCACGCAGCGCAGCGGTGGCAAACGTGGGAACGTGGGGAACTTGTTGGCTAAAGGAGATGAGTGGTGCGGTTTTGCGAATCTGTGAGTGGTGCTTTTCAGGAGCACGCTGACTTTGAGCATCTTTGGGCCAGATGGTGTAAGTATAGCGATGGAATGCCATGAACGGAGCAAAACTATCAACCCCATCGACCCTTGCAGTAGAAGCCACCCCGCCTCGGACCGAAGACATGTCCGGATCCGTATCCGGAAGACCAGGGTTGGACCCTGCAGACTTGGCCCAGACCCGAAGACGAAGACCAAGTCCCAAAGGGGTGAGTTCAAGCTCCAAGCCATGCGGAGTTCGCGGGCAGTGTTCCAGTCTCTGAGCCATGGAAGGAGTGGCACTGGCACCACCAAGATAGATGTCTTTGAGAAAGATGGGGGATGGAGGATCCATCTAAAGCACCACCCAAAACTTGAGGGTAACTTGTGCCGTCTTTTTTTGAAACCATGTGAAACCACTGGTCACCATGGAATCCATGCAAACCCGCGCTTATCCCAGCTCGTCAGCTGGGCGTTTCGCCCACGACCCATCCCCACGTTGCGGACGTGTCCTCGTTCGCCACGGCGCCTTCGGACGTCGAGGATTCCGCAGCCTACATCCTGGCTGAAATGGATCATCACCTGGCAGCGGAGATCCTACTGCAGCCCGCACGGCATGTCGATATACGTGTATATGTCGATGTGTCGATGTTGGGTGTTTTTTGCCCGTTGAGTCTGAGTCTGAGATACTCAATCACGAGATGCAAAAAGCAACATAGAGTTATAGATAGGATGAGTTAGGAATCAGGAATCTATTGAACTGAACCCTTTTAGTTTCTTTTGCAGTCGTTGGTCTCTCTCTTCCAGCCTTGACACTTTGTAGACTACCGATATCTACCGATGGGAAGCCCATCGCGAGCACGTGGCACGCCTGGCACGCTTGGGCCAGAGATAATTTCATCTACCAGTGACCATCCAACAGGTGTTTCTTGAAACCTAAAAGGCGGTTCTTCACCTATCTGACTGGTGCTTAGTAGGGAATATGGGAATGGATCCAGAAGGGCCTACAGGGGTGGTTCATTCCCTCATTCCCTACGAGTCACACGAGTCTGCTAGAGTCTAAGATGTGGATCACTGCAGTCAGACATCCCCTTGCATCGTGAAAAAAAATCCTCAGAAGTTCCAGTCGGACCTGGTATCGGACCTGGTATCGGAGAAGATGAATATCCCCCACACCTGCTGACGCAGGACTTCCAATGGCTCATTTTACCCCACCTGGACCTCTAGCAAGGGGGTAAACCGGTAAACCAGGTAAAATGAGTCCAACTTGGACTTTCATGACGCCAAACGCCATGTCTGGATGAAGCAAACTGGGTCTCCACCACACCGAAACCAGAAGGCAAACGCGCCCATTCAGCTGGGACTCGAGATCTCGGAATTCCGAAGGGCTCGAGATCGTGAACCACCGAGGGGAGTTGGTCGGTGTGGTATGGAGGGTCTGAAGAGAAGACCGTACGCATCAAAGCAGCCGTCCTGGACGGCTCCAGACCCCTCAAAGCAACCTCCCCCAATGGATATAGAGATACCCTAGAGATCCAGTCGTACCTCCTCAAAAGGTACGACTGGACCCTCCTGGCACCCACCCCACTCCCACCGAACCTCAGAGGGTACGACTGGATCCTTAGGGATATATGTATACTAAATGCAGTCCTATGGATCTTGTTTGGGCAGATTCCGCCGGATTCTACGGCCTGTTTGGACACACCAGCAAAGCTCGCTGTTCGGATTTCTTGCTCCAGCTGGGTGGGTAAGCGCAGGTCCAGGTCAAGAACCTGCGCCGATGCGAAAGACCATCCGAGCACGTTGGGAAAACAACCGACCCGGAGGACCCATTTGACCGAGGGGTGAATAGGAGAAAGAACTGGCACACCCGACCAATGTCCACACTATGAAACGCATACGCGGCATACGCGGGTCACAATTCTTTCTTGGTGCCTCCGCAAGCATGCATATATGCTGCATTGCTCATCAATGCCCTGGAGATCCAAGTGCATGTTTGTTGACTTGGTTGACTTGGTGTTGTAGTGTAGGATGCATAGAACAATGGTTCTTCGGTTTACCGAAGACCAATAAATCAATGGTGGTTGAAATCCCAGGGTCCCTGACCCCCCAGGCAGCTGGACGAATACGGTGGTATCGAGCACCATGTGACGGCATGCCATATCGTGGAGGAGATGGAGACGCAAACAGCTGCCGATATACTGAGCCTTGCTTCCAAGAAGAATCTATCCCATAGGATACCATAGGGCCGAAAAAGGGCTCCTATCCGAACGCTTACTATAGTGAATATGTATTGGGGTGGATTTCGAAGGCGCCAAGTTGGGAAGCGCTTGGAGCTTTGACTCACCATCAAGGTATAAATATACAACTATGGGAAGAGCTGTTCTTTCTTGAAGGTTCTAGAGTGCACCACCTTTCCCCCTAGAATCTTCTGAAAGACGACTGCGGCGGAACTTTCATTAGTACAAATCCCAAAGCGGCACAGCTGTAAACCAAACTAAGAACAACCAACAAACCTGGCTTCCTCCTGAATTACGAACCACATTCACCTTGCGCACCAAAAGCAAACATACGACATGAAGAAAACACCACCACCAACAACAACGACAACAACAAGAACAACCACAGGGTTGTTTGGACTTCCATCTACCTGACCCCCCCTGACGTCACCCCGAACGTCTCGCAGGTCGGCCGCCGACCCGGCAGACGCGGCAGAGTTGGTGTCCTCCATGGACTACGAGGGCTCCGCAGGGGTGTTGCTGGCGATGGAGTCGCAGCAGGCGGCGAAGGTGATGCATTTGGGACTGAAGTGTGGTGCGTTTGGGAGGGGAGTGAAGGGATGGAGGGGATTGGTTCAGGAGTACTGGACGAGTTTTTGGAGGTTTGAGGGTTGGGAGACTTTTGGTTGAGGTGAAAAGAAGCTCAGCTGTTTCGAGGTGGGACCTGCGAAAATTTGCCTAAATGGTGAACAAAAACAGGGCCTCATGCTTTTTGCACGGTGTGTTTGGCTGAAGAGATATGCTTTGGCTGCTTGGGCGGTTGACTCTGGGTGAATTTGTGATGGCTGGGTACCCCAACCTCGCTGGTCAAGATTCGATCCGATCGATGTCAGTTCACCCGGTTCATCCGGTTGACCTTGGCAGGTTGACCTGTAGGTCGTCCATTCTGTTCTTTTCCCTGCAAAAAAAAAACACCAGGGTCTGCCAAATGCAACGATATACAGCCAATTCTTCCCATCCCTATAGAGGAATTGGTTCATCTTCGGTGGTGAACCGAGAACCACCCAAGTGTATCCAAGTGTCATGACCCACAGCCATGTCTTTCTCTCAGGTCGGAGTTGGAATATGATCACGCGGCAGAGATCCTCTCGCGTCTCAAGGCGAGTCGTTGGTGGTCAAGCAGATCGGACGAGAAAGAGTCCGATCTCCAAATCAAACACACAGAACCCCTGTCAGGATCGTTTCGGAAGACTATGTATATATACGTGCTATATAGACCTGCTGGGACAGTTAGGGGAACATATATTGTTTGGCTAGTAGGTAGTTGCCAAGATCTTGCTTTGCAAAGCCTATAGATAGGCAAATCTGCAAATCGCGTGGTGTTGCGAAACGGAACTAATTACCCTCATGGACCGTACTACCCGGTGACCATCATTCTTTTCAACACCTTTGGTTTGCATACAGTCCTAAAGCATCTTACAACCTCATACCTGTTGCATCCAAGGAATCTAAGCTAAATCACCCTAAATGTTCCAACCACCTTCCCACGCACATGGCCCAGTTGACCTATGTTCATGTGTTTCACCCCAGATAAGTCCTGCCCACATCCTCTGTTGGTCACCGGAATTGCTTCGGTCGGACCATCCGCTCCGACCCCGGTGAAACGCCGCCGCCCCAGGTGCCGAAGGCTGCTGCCATCCTCTCCGAGGCGGAGTACTACGACGCCGCAGGCGGACGCGCGGACGAGGGGCGGAGGACATCAGCGACCAACGGCGGAGGGACCGAGGGGCGGAGAACGAGGCAGAGAGGATGAGAGAGGTGTCTCGTGGGGTGTCCCAAACATTCCCAAACATGTTCTACGTGGGGATGTATTCTTTTCTACTCTCTTCTTTCTTTCTATTTGGGGGTTTAAGAAAATAACTGTCTGTGGATCCAGGCAAAGCACCAAAAGGAGGCAACCAGTCGGTTCCAAAGACGACCCAGCCATAGACCGTCATAGTTGCTGCCTGGGATCCGGTGTAGTCTTAGGATGAGGAGCTTCATGCAGCGATATTCCTTGGTCCAATCGTTTCTCGGATGTTCGCAAAATCGTTCACTCCAGTTCGACCTGACTGTGAAAGTACAGACGAGAACATCCCTTCGACCATCCGAAAAGAAGGTACTGCAATATATTGGTTTAAGGTTCTGAACTTGTTCTGAACTTCATAAAGTGGCGGCGGCACTCTCCAGTCCTCAAGCACCTTCGGCAGCTGTCGTGCTTTCACCAAGATCATCGGATCGGCTCATGAATACCAACAGGACCCGCTGTGGATCGAGCTGTATATCTTAGAAGATGCTTTGGAGTGGATTTGGAGGGCCCAACCATCTTTCTGAGGAAGCACTTAAAACCCCACGGATTTGAGATTAGAAAAGGAACATCCTTCTCTGATCTTCTTTGCTCCGTTGTGGGGAACCCTTCAGAGGGTCAAGGGCCTTCAGGTCTTCCGCTTCCATTCGATGGAAGGGGCTTCCTGTTTTTTTTCCGTGTGACACCGGGCTCTTGTTCACGAAGTCTACTTGCATCGTGCTGGTTCGCATGGCATCGGGAGGTGGACGTTGCCGTTCCAACTCCCTGTTCTTGTGGACGTTGCCGTTCCAACTCGACTCCATCGCCCGAGTTCAGCTGGAATCTGCGCGCAGACCGTTGCGGTGCGTTGGTGACCCAACACCGACCTGTGACCTGTTTCTCGTTTCGTCCACTTGATGTTCCTTCACTGCGACTCGTGTTTCGGAAGCACGAGCGAACATCGAGATCTGTGTTTCGAGCCTCCGCGATCCTCCAGCGTCGATCCAGCGCAGCAGCTGCTGCCGCAGCACCGCTGCACCGATCCGATCCGCACCGCCACCGATCCGATCCGCAGCGCAGGCATCTTGGAAAAGATGGACTTGGCGAAAGCCCAGCAGCTGTTGCGTTCGGGCTTTCTAGACCGTTCCTGGGCCATCGATGATGCGGGCTGCCCGTGTGGACCGGTGTGAGACCGGGAACACGGGGGTTGATGTGTTGGTTGGTGTGTTGTTTAGAGCTCAGCTCAGCAGACATGTTACAGGCATGAAACTGTAAGAAAGCTCAGGACTGCTGACAGCTGTTCCTTTGATCTTGGATCCCCCTGCTTGTTTCTAGTCATTTTCCCGAGTTCACCCAGTCTCATTGAAAGTGGAGGGGTAGAGAGGTTGGAGAATTGAGTGTTTTTGATGCTTCTTGCTTTGGCCAACGTGCGGCGCGAAACTGGAGAAGATTCGTACGACATGCTGGCTGAACCTTTGCCTGCGGATGTCCTTCGTCCGGAAACTCCATATGAGCTGAGTTGATGTTTGTCATGCCACGGTCATTTGAGCTACTGGTACAATCAGAAAGACCTTGCACAGGGCCTATTGTAGAAGGTGAATCCAGGGTTTTAGCCAAAAGACGTGACAATAGATTCAATAGATGCCGATTCATTTCCAAAAATCAATCCGCAAAACTCAAGGCTACACACTCGTTGTCAAAGGTCAAAAGACCAGCCTTGCACTGCAGCAAGGGATGCACCCAACAGGTAGTCTGGGACAATGCTGCAAACCCTATGAATTGCTCCATTGGTGCATGTTGAATTCGCAAGGTGAGTCCACACGGACGCGCACGGACGATGTTTATGCTCCGCACGGAGTATGTTCCAAGTCCAGGAAGAGTTGCCAAAGGTTGACAATGATTACAGTGGCTTCAGAGTAGATGGCACAGACGCCATGATGTCCTATCTCGATGGTGATCCACATATTTTCACCACCTGTTTGGGGTCTGTGCCATTGGTCCTCTCAATCCACTATAGAATTATATATGCATTTCCCCGTTGCTTGGGCTTTTCCAACTCTCTATTGTTGAAGCAACTGTACGGGCCTGAGTGAGTCACGGTACGGCCCTGAGTGTGTCACTGTCGGACCTGCCATGGCGTTTTTCGTCTTTTCCCATCCAAAAGGGACTCTTCGATGGAGGGGAACCTCTAGATATGGAGCAGAGAAAGCGAAGGAAGTCTGGTTTTCGAACGATCCAGTTGACCCCTCGGGGGGCCAAGTCTGGTGTTGAACTCCAAGCTAATAGCGATGGCCTCCAAACCAAAAGCGTTGTTCATCGCTAGTGGTTTGAGCCTGCAGTGCTCACTTCATCCAGTTTGCAGTCTCCGTCGGAAGTCTTCGCTCAGGCGATGCCATCCTCGATGCCATGGAAGACGCGCAAAAGTCTTCACAGCTCCGCACGCGTGTGGCCAAGCGTGCCCGCACCAGCTGAAGAACACGGGGAAACGGCTGAAACGAGGGGCTCTTCAAGAGGGGCAGCTGAGACTTGATAGATGTGATTTGTTTGAGCTGAGAGGATCTGTATATCCACCTTGCTGATCCTCAGAATCTACACCGAATCATCATGGAGGTGGAAAACCACCTGTTTTGTAGAGGAAAACCCGATTCCTTGGGTAATCTCCCTGGATCTTGCTTGAACTCTTTACCGTTCCAAGAGGCTGTTTTGACTTAAGCAGAAATCCTGGTCCGTTGTTCAAAAGACATCAGGCGCAGGGCTCCCTCTTGCCCACAGAGAAGCAACAAGGCAACATAGGAGCGATAGGATGAAGTAAGCGAAACGTGCCGCTTGTGGTGGAAGCTCCAAGAAGTTCAGCTCAGCTGGTCTGACTGCGAAGTGTGGATCCGCCTACCTGGACCTGACTTCAAGTACTTCAAGCACCTAAAAAACATGGGACATGAGTGACATGACTCCATTAGAAAACAGCTATGTACTTATACCCATATATAGTTTGACGTGGTCTTTTTTCCGGAACCGGGGGGCCCTCGGTTGATCTACGGCGGCTCGAACTGGCGACCAAGCTTGGACCGGCCAATATTGTGAATCCTTGGGTGAGAAAAGGGAATAACTCTTCGGACTTCAGACTGAGATGGTTTTCTGTACTTACTCCGGCAAGCAAAAAAGGGCCCTGGGCTTTTGGTTTGAGTCCGCTTGGTTTGGCGCCATGGGGAGGTTCTCAAGGTAAGATCCGCTCATCCGATTCACACTCAACGGCTTTATTGTGGAATGATGAAAAGGCCAGCTGAACCAGCTGGACAAAGAGGAGCGGCTTGCAAGCGGCGATCAAAGCCCAGTGCACAGGAGAACGAAGCAAAGTCTTCGATGTAGTGTCCGGTATGGCTCAAAGATACCACTCTTGGATGCAGCTTCAAAACAATTCAGGCTTGTAGAAGTGAGCAGATTTGTGAACCAAGTTTGAGCCAAAACCCATTTGAACAGCGATATGTATTATGTATCCATTTAACTTCGTAGGCGATCCCCCTCCATGTGGCTGCAGACGTTGTAACGAGCCTTCTGCAAGATTGATTTGGGACTGACACCTTCGGAGGAGTTTATGTTTTGCAGCACATGGAGCGGGTTCGATTACACGACCAACTTGTCAAAGTGCGAGTGATGTTTAACACGTTTCAAGGAGCGATATGGAGGTGTCTCACACTAACCAAGGAAAAGTTGCTATTCTTGAACTTTAACCTTTTGGGGGGGGCAGTGGTTTTCCCACTAAAATCCCACGAGTGGAGAAAGGTTCACCTCTAATGTTCAGGGCAAACACACTGGTGATTAGCACACTCGTTGGTTCCCTGCAGTGGGGTCCCTGCGCAGCGTAGCACGTCAGAGGTCAAAAGCTTGATTCTGCTAGGGATGTGTCTTGTACCGTTGTACTCTCAACAAACCCCAGGGCTCCAAGTGCCTTCTAAGAAGGTGTTTGGGGTGGGGTTGGAGGGTCCAAACACCTTCTGAGGAGGTACTTGGAGCCCTACGAAAAAACATACTGTACAACAAATAGTTCATATCCACTGGCCGTCAGAGAGATTGACTGTCCCAACCACTGTTCTTCCGTGTGAGAAAAACATCTCGCTGCTCCAATCATCGACCAGTCAGATGTGCGAAGAAATGCGATGAAGCAAGAAGGCTTGACAATTCATGTATACGATATTTGCCATTATAAGGTTGGTTTTAAGATGTTTTGTGGGGTAGGTACTGTAGATATTCTATTCATGGATTGTTGGGGAATAGCTCGACACCTGCATCAAGCTGCGTGGGACTTGATATCAAAACTATGACCACCCTGTTTACACCGCTGGTTGTCCGTGTCGATTGAAAGGATGTTAGCGTCTCCAGGTAATGGTCGGGTGATGAAGGATGTAAGATGGACCCCAACAACAATGTTGGAAGATGGACCACCAGGAAGGTGGTCGTAAAGCCTTCTGAGCGAAAACCTGAATGGCTCTAGCGAGTGAGGGAAGCTGAGTTTCTTACGACTGCGGCGTCCGATGCAACTCCCTCGCTCGCTCAGCCTCCCTGTGTGGGACCTGGGCATGACGAACATCGGGTTGGGTAGGAGGGGGGGCTGAGTCGGAGCGACGCTCAGCGAAGCCTCCGAGGATTCGGCAAATGACCAGCGAGTCGTTGGACAGCCCAGAGGCGAAGCGAATCGGTTCGGAGTCCGGAGACTGAAGGAATCATTGGGACCTCCAGAAATCGGTCCCCCTACAGGTACCTTAAGATCCAGCCTCATGCCTTTTCCTGGAATCTCAACTGGAGGCTCACAAGCCGCACAAGCCGTGTAATAAAATCCCGGATGAAGAGGTTTTGAATCCAAATGATAAGCTATATATATAGTTCGATTCTACTTTGCGGTGGTCCATTGGTAACACACTCACTTGCTTCCCACCTCCTGCCGTATTTTTTCAGAACACGACGTTGTGGAGGTGTGTGTTTTCCCAGTGTTCTAGTCTTCTTACGAATTTACTATCTATGCGCTGGAGGTATTCTTATTTAAGGATAAAATGTAGGAGGATACTGTCACATCACGCGCCACATCACAGTAGCAGACATCGCATAGACATCGCAATGTCGCCAGCGTCGCCGACATGGACCGCACAGAGTTTCCCAGAGGGGGGGGGGTCGGCCAAAAAAAAGAAAAAGAATTGGTGGCCTTGATTTGAGGCAGCACCAATTTTTTCTTTTTTGGCCAACCCCCCCCCTCCCCAAACGGAGAGCGTACTGAAGAATCAGAAAGGAAAATGCGCAAGGACATGGAATAGGACAATCCTGATGAGACCTCATGTGTTGAAGGGGATTTATGCTGAAAGGTCCAAATGGGAGACAGAGATTCTGAAGCATCAGCAAAGCACAACAGCAGATGAGAGAACGCAAAGGAGTGGATTGAGCAAAGGGAAAAAAGCATCAGGTGGGAACCACACGAGAGTCAGAGCATCAGGTGGGGGTGCCAAGCAACAATTCCCCCACTTGGTTGGTGAGGTTAAGACATGGTTGGAAAGGGAAAGGAGTTATGGGCATGGGGTGCAGAAGATGGATCTTGCATGGGAATATTTTCAGCTGCTATCAGTGGAGAAAGTCAAGCTTGAGGAGAAAAGGGATGAGCTG
>CAXAMN010004224.1:597474-630664 GCA_963970005.1 Durusdinium trenchii
AACCACCATGACTATATCATGAGCCTTGTGTCCATGGGGCATGAAGATCTGAAGGAATTTGTGGCAAAGCCTGAATGTATGCTTGGATTCTCAGATCAGGTTCCTGTATGGGTGAAAAAGGGATCAACTAAGGCTGTATTTGCAGGCCATGAGACCAGGACACATGGGAAGACCATCAAAAAGATTAGGAGGGACCTTCAAGATGAGCTGAACCAACAAGCCCATGACAGGAACCCAATGAGGACCTTGAGGCATTGGATGATCAGACGAAGCAAGATTGGCAATTGGTGACCACTGAGGATCAAAAGGGTGGGGGAAGAGCTCATTTGACTATCATGACGGACTCAGCAACTGAGAAGATGAGGATTGTCTTTGAGGCCCATCAGCTGGTGAGCAATTTCTTCAACCCTGGTGAGGACCCCATTGGACATGTGGGCAAGGGGGGCGCTGATAGTATCTGGGCAACATGCAAGATTGGACAACATTGATGACAAAGGCAGGTGGATTGAGGATGAATCATTTAACTATTTGGGAGACATCAAGCTGCATAGGAAGGGAGAGAGTGCCAGGAGGGCATTGGAGCAATGGGTCAAGATCAGAAGGGGTCATCCTCATTTGTTGGAGCACTATGATGTTTATTCCCAACCATCCTCCAATCAGGACAATATCATTATGTCATGGGTCATTGCAAAGCAAGGGAGGATGTATCCAGTATCCACCTATCAGAGGGATTGCTTTGCTGCTTCGTTTAGCGATGATATATACAAGAAGATGTATGCAGCCCATCAGCTACAGTCTATCATTCCTCCAAAGATGACAGCTATGATGCAATTGACAGATACAGACTTTAGCTATGTGTTTAAAAGCTTGATGAGGAAATCTGTTGATAAGATCATGGTAAAGGGGCAGCAGGCTATGGGCACAAGTGATGTGTACCAGATGGGTGAATGCAACGAAAACATAGAAAATCTATTGAAAATCATAGAAAAACGCAAAAAAAAAACACACACCGCCAGGGCGTCGTACTCTCTATTTTTTCGACGTAGACTCTGGCGGCAGGCATCCTGCGCTTCGTCGTTCTTCGTCCGGGCAGGTCTTCAATGCTGTGTTGACTGCCATGGCAGTCTTGGATGTGGCGAAGTCCCTCGGCAACAGTGGCGAAGTCCCGACCATCCCAGATGTACGCTTCTGAACAGTTCGTGATCTGGCTGTGGAGTTTCTTGGGCATTCCCTGTTTGTGGCCTTTTGCAGGCCTATATATTATATACATGTAAGTGACCTCAAACCAGGGGATCAAGTTCGGCCACGAACTGAAGAACCATGTATGATATTATAGTTATATACGTTTACCGTTTACCCATGAACGTGGCCGTCATGCCTTAAAACATCTTAAAACAGCTATACATGGATGGTGGCATGGTCACAAGGTTTTTTCGCGAAGCGGGGGAGTTCAGATATGCTGAAATGGGTTTCGGAGTGGGGATGACCCGGGAGGACGACGATCAAATCATCCAACTCGGACTACCCCGTCGCAAACGATCCCATGAAACCTAAGAATTGACCTCTGGAAAACAGTTTTCCTCTACAACCCAATGGTTTTGGGGCGTGGGGGACGTATTAAAAGCACGTTGAAGGCAGCCGCCCATGAGCCCCCCCCTGCTTACATCGACTGGCAGTAGCTCAGATCACCAGGTGTTCCTATCATCCCAAGTGACTGGCAGTCGTCCCTTTGCCCCTTTCAGCTGCCCTTCACCCGGCCGAAGAGGCCGTACAGGTTCCGCCCAGTTCGACCGTGTGAGGCTTCCCAAGTTCCAAGCGCAGCTGGCGCCAGACTGCAAAACGCCCACACAGGTGGGCCTTGGAACAAAGGTCTTCGACGTCGGTGTTTGACCGGACGGAGAGACGGAAGAGGTCGGAAGACCATGTCGACGTGGGTTGCGACCGAGGTTGTCGACGTGATCTGGGATCGAACGAAAGTGAGTTTCTTTAGAACCCTTGTATCGAACCAGAGAGCCTCATGAAACCCAACTTGGTCTTGGATTCCTCACATGATGCGGTTGACATGTAAACTTGGTGCCATTTGGATCCATTTGGTGCATGGACGCAGGCCTTGTGGATGTCCTTTTTTGGGGTTGGCGCGTGCTTTTCCGGGCATGCGTTTTCAGCAGCGACCCGAGCTTGCTGAACGGCAGCCGCGTGAGCAGGGGTGTGAGCAGGTGGTATTGATGCAGACTGCCCTCCAGGTGTTTCCTGGTGATCAGTTCGGTGCCCAGGTTCAGCACTTTTAGAAGTCAGGTCCCCTGGGACTCCCCGACCAGTCCCCGGATCTGGATGTGATTGAGATGTTTTGATATTTGGAGACCCAAAAAAAGGAGAGAAGGGATCAAAATGGATCAAAGACCAAGATTCGGGATCTGCAAACTTGTTCACACATGAAACATTTGAATACATTTGGAGCCAATGGGTTTACTCAGTCCTTTCGTGAGTTGTTGGGGCAGCTTGCTTCAGGGATCTGCCCGTCATTTGGACGGAGCATTGGTTGGAATATGTTGGAATACCGATACCCCTTCAAACATCTTCAAACCTTCTCTCAGGTCAGGTGCCATCTTCGCGAGAGAATGCTATCAGATGATCGATGATCAACGGATGGCTGGATATATACGCGAATCGAAATACCCGGATGGGCTCCAACCCCATATCCTCAGGTTCGGTGGTTAGACCCCCCCAAATCCACCCACCCCAACCATCTTCAAAACGGAGGTGGGCCAGGAGCCCTAGGGATAAGTCATCGAAGTTGATGCCATGGGCCCTTGGATGACCATGAATTCCTTATACAAACTTAGACAAACACAAGTTGTCCATTTCCATGTTCGTGACTCGTAGTGTACCTCCATGAAGCACTCAATCGACGGCGGGATATCGAATCCAGCATGTGAGTCGCGGTCCTCCATGGATGCTCTTTGTAAGTGATGGAGCATTGAGAGGAACCAACAATCACATGGAGAAAGACATTGTGTGCCATATTGTTTTTTTTTTTTCTGTTCATTTAAGTAGGGGTTTATTCATACACTCTGAAAGGGTGGTTGTGGATGATGTATGTGTGCGGTGTGGATGGACGGGGGGTCCAACTATACCTTCGATGTAATCCATATAGGCTTATAGAGCCACCGAAAAAAGAGAGGCTCACTCGTGGGGCCCGTCGTGGGAAAGGGACATCACCCGCAGGTTCTTGCCTATGTGCTGGAGCACTTTCCGAAGGCGACTTCGGGGGGATTTGGACGTCAGTGGAAGAAGGTCAGCGAAGGTAGGCGACATGATTCACATACAGATAAAGAGATGGTAGTTTAGGTACAGTATATGGACTACCAAAGGTACTTGGAAGCATCTGTGTGGCCTAGATTGCAGATGGCTTACACTTACATTCACCAAACACCACCAGTCATGTGGGCCAGTCATGGCATACATGGAGCGTTTGGCTTTCAGGTGCTGCCCTCTTTCGTAAGGATGCCAGAGGACTGGAAGGGTCGTCAGCTGGGGGGGGTCGGAAGTTGGGAGGTGGAAGCAAAGCTTATCCCCATTCCGCTCAGCATACCCTGCAGACTAAGATGGACCGTGATGATGGAGTCCGAGGACCCTTTGCAGGGGCGGGAAGACTGAGACGACTACTTAAGGCCTTGCAGAACGACACCCTGTGAACGCCTGAGAGGCCCCCGAAGAAGGATAACAATCTCACTCCACATGGAGCGCATATCCTCAGGTGAAGGTGGTATTCAACCCACCCCAACCATCTTCGAAACGGAGGTGGTTTGGAGCCCTAGGGTATATATACTTAACGCTAGGTTTTGGGGGGGTTGCTCATATGTTTGCTGTTTGCTGGTGACTTTGGCGCCGCAGGGAGGCTGTATGCTGCCAAGCAAGGAGCTGGATATGAGAGACCGGATGGAGAAGAGTCGGATCCCCAATCATTTTGGGAGACTGGGTTACCTTCACCCCATCTAAGGACTTAGGACCCACATCCCTTGCAAAATCCTTTTGTTCCAATTAAAAGACCTGTACCTAGTGGTTGGTCCTTTCTTGCCTCCTTTTCGCCAGGGCTCATTTCAAGACCCATTGACCACACGTTTATCACCAACGTGCCCCGCAGTCTCTTCGTGCTCCAGCGCTCCAGCACTCCAGCCTGGTGCGCAGCTCAGGAGGCACAGTCCCTCGCACGAGACTGCGCGGACGCCCATCCCGCGCTCCGCGGCGGACCGGCACGGCCGGACCGTCGATGGGGTGCAGCTGGACCGGCGTGCCGGACCGTTCGTTGGATTTGGATACAGCAGAATGGGTGGCTGGTGATGTAGCGGATATTTGGGACACAAAAGGATCGAGGTTACCTATAAAACAACAGTGCATGGTGTATGATTGAATGATAAGGATTTGTGTTCAGCTTCATCTACTGTAGTAAATCTTCAAGGGAATGTATATATATATATAGCAACAGTTGCCGCTTTTGATTGCCAACGTCCACATCCGCTAACCCGAGACAAATTATCCAACGAACTAAAACATCACTGCAATCTGAATCCCATCCAAATGCTTGACTGGTCAAGTGCATCGCCAAGCGGCTTGGGCGACGGAATGTCTCATGTGGCGCATGTGACTCATGTGGGCCGGATGGAATGCTGATGAACTTAGATATTTGTGTGACGGTTTCAGATATTTTGTCATGTTCAATCTTTACATTGGGATGATTGATGCAGGTTGATGCCACTGACTCGTATTGTTCATGTTGAAATCACCAGCCCAAGCATGGCTTACAACTTAGTAGGTAATACGTAATAACTTGTTATTGTCAATGGCCCATGGCTGCCACTTGCACCTCCTTGACCGCCTCCTCCCTGAGTGGCCGCCGCGTCTATCCATATCCCCTTTGTGAGCCTGGGTCCTCGAAGATGATCAGAAGGGTATGTCCCAGGGTTGAAACTCTGGATGTCCATGATGTCCTCATCTTGAGCCTCCAGGCTGTCCGTCCCCCAAACCCGACCGACACATCGAAACTCACGTTTCACGTTTCAGGAGGAGTTCTGAAGTTCCATCCATCCAGGTGTCACCAATGAGTTCATCTTTGCGGAGTTCATCTGGGCCGAAATCCCCCCCAGCGAGCCAGCTGGGCGAGCTTCGGGCGAAGCTTCGGAGCTTCGGGAGCTTCGGAGCAATGGTCATTGCATAGAAATTCCCAGATCATCCCATGGGACTGGAATGAGTTCCATATGGCTTATGGATGCTTATGGTGAACATGTCACGGTCGCTCATCATTTCTATTACATTACATTTACCATCATCTACCCATATCTTATCTACCCCATGAACATTTACTACCCATCCGTATGAGATAGGGATGGTTTGGGCATGGACGGATCCAGTGCTCTAGCATCCCCAACGAAGGGGGGGAGAAACCACCTGGGGTGTGCAGCAAGCGGTCGGTCAGTTCGGTCCAGGTTTTGGCGCCAAAAGGGGTCGGAAAGAGCCCCCCCCTGTGCCGGTAACTATAAACATTCCTCTTACATGGATGGCAGAATGTATGGGTATGGGTAGACGGAATGCTCAACACATTGTCAACACATGTCATGTCACCGTCGGACGGCGCCCGTCCGCCCTGTGGTGAAAGACCGTCAGGTAGGTCAAGTGTTCGTTCTTTCTGGTGCGACCCCACAGGCATGTTTCACTTTGACACTATGCACTTCCAAGGGGTGTCCTGTCTGGAGACCTTTTTTCGCAGTGTAGGGTTGTCCGTTGGTATCCCCGAACGGAAGCAGCTGACATGTTTAAAACGTATTTTCGCTGTAGATGCACGGGTCCCTTGCTTTGGTGCTCGCATCTTCCCTGCCGGGCGGCGGACACGTTTTTACGTCGCTGGGCCGACGTCACCCCATGATTTCACAGCGCGCCAGGTGTCACGGCAGTGAAGAACATGTTGAGTGAATCCAGGGATTCCAGGAAGACCTTGACCAACAAGCGCGGGAGCCCAGGCCGAGCGAATGCCAGGGCCGAGCGGAAATGGTAGGGAAATGGCTGGGGATCCGTCCAAACACCAGTTTCCAGGTCCAATTCGCCTCCAGAAGATCCATTTGGATCTTCGGAATCGCACCTAAGATGGGTTGCATACAACTGAAACAAGTGTGCTGGCCCAGGAAGTACTTGGAAATCTTCCTCTACTGCGTCTTCGTCGAGATGCACGATGCCCCAGAGGAAACTGCTGAACCAGGAGTGATTAAACCTTTGATGGGTCGCTCCTGATGGGTCGGGAGGACCTCCTGATGGGTCGGTAGGACCTGATGGGTCAGCAAATCGGGGGTATCCAATGGAGATCCATCAGATGCGTGGGGTTGGTTTCCAGCCTGACCCCGACAGGAAGGTGCTGGTACACTATAGATTTTTTTTCGAAGCATGGTAGGTTGAATCAGGTTGACCATGTCTAGTAGAGTTGATCATGTTGGATCATGTTGGTCGTTTATTTTTTTCAGGTCACTGGCAGAAGCGGCACAGGCTCGTTCGTTCGATGACTAGTGGCGCATGGCACATCTGTGCCGAGCTGTGGTGAACCGCTGAAGGATTTCATGGTTGTCATGGGTTTTGTTGCACAAACGTCCTGGTGTGTCATGGAGACTGTCAAAGTAGGAGCACAGATACCTCAGTGTTTTACAAAGCTTTGCAAATGTTCACAAAAAACGGGTTACCACCCTCAGTTGGCCAATTTGCCAGCTGAAACTGTGACCAAGCAAGTTGTGGCCAAGCATTCCACTGTCCTTCCTGCACTCTCGGAGAAGTCCAGTTGCGAATTTCGATGCGGGCAGCCTGCGTCCCATTTGTTTGACAGCCTGCGAAACCCAGTAGTCAACATAGATGGCTTTTAACTATTCGTTGGTTGGTGTTGGTTGATTCATGGAAGGATATCCCCAGTGTACAACCAATATAGGGAGTAATATAGGATTATGGTACCTGGCATCGACTCCTCTATTCATCCCAAACACTGGTAGTCGCTGCTTCGTCTAGAGAGATTGTTTGGTTGCTGCCGAAGGAGACACCACAAGCAAAGGACAAGCAAACCCAAAATTTGGGGTGGTTTCAGACATGTTTTAAATCGTTTCTAAAACTCTACTTGGGATGATAGAACCCACTGACTAACAGTTTGCAAGTGAGTTGAAACCATATAATGATGTACCCTACGATTCCAGGCCCCTCAAAGGGTTTTGCTTCAGGGTCCGGACCCCCTGCGTAAACCGGTGGCCCGACGTCCTCCCGACGTGGAGGGCTCGATGTATCGATGTATTAAGTGGATTGTAACAAGTCTCGTTATATCCTACCCTATGGATCCAGTCGTACCCTCGTTTCGGTTCGGTGGGACTGGGGTGGGTGGGGGCCGTGTGAAGGGTCCAGTCGTACCGAACTTGAGGAGGTAACCTCCTGGATCCCTAGGGGTTATATCCTACAGTACCTTGGTACGGGCTAGAATTAGAACAAGTCTTTCTACATCTTTCTACAAGGAACAGAGACTCTCCATTTCTGGATCTCGCCGTGTGGTCGCGTGTTGTTGGGACCTCTGATGGAAGTCGTCATCTATCCCATGGCCGGACTGAAAGCCGAGCACAGGCTGATTTGCCTTGGAAACGCATCCCCAACCTGTACATCTACCAGCACCACTGAGATCCACTGGGAGAGGATGTGGTTTAGAGACTATTTGTCCTTCCAACAACCACCCAAACTGGGTGGTGCTGGTATACAGTACATTTTGTCCACTTTGTTCATGTATACAGTACACTACTGGGTGGTGCTGTATACCAGTACCTATAGTTTTAGGTTTGTTGATGTCATGTTGTTCCTGGTTCGCGTTCGCCCGCGCTTCGCGGTCCGGACCCCGGGTGGATCCGGAGCGAGGTTCGCGGAAGGATCGTCCCCACGGAGCGAGTGGAGAAGACGGGTGGAGCGCAGAGATGGCCCCCCTTTTACTATTGGCTGATGGGTTTCATAGAGCGGATACAAGCAATATAGCTTGGATATATGGTACCAATCAGGCTGATACATGCTGATACCCCCAGGTGAACTAATATATATATATATATATAGGCATAGGATACCCCCGAGTGGGAGGGGATACCCCCAGGTGAACAGCCAATATAGGATTATGGTACCTGGCATTGACCCCTCTATTCTTCCCAAGAGCTGACAGCATTGCCTGTTGAGCAAGGTCGGCCTCGAGATCGCAGAGCTTGGAAGGCTCTTTGTACATGACCGAGGACAGTCGACTTGGTCAAGGTCGAAACCCGCAGAGAGTCGAAGGTCGAGGAAAGGAGACTCCTATGCCAAGATACCTGGAGTCTCCACTTGTACCTCCTCAAATGGCTATAGAATTCATGTTCAAGCCTATGGGCCTCTAAACTGTAAGGTCCAGTTACATGTCTATTGGTCACCAATCCCTATATAGGTGCGTTTTGTGTGTTTCCCCATTTCCTCTTGGGAGCTGTGTGTTTCGCTGCGAATCGAACCTGCAGGAGCAGTGGAAAGAGTTCGAGGTGGGAAAGAATGCCATTCTGCAGCTCGAAAAGGAATCGGAACAGGTGAGGAGCCCGGGGACCGGGTCTGGGTGGTGGGTGGGGCATGGGGGGAGCTGAGGCGAATGTGGATGCCACACGTATAGCTTGTATTGGAGGAACTGGGAGAAAACGGGGGCGGCGGCCATCTCACCCTTTGTCAGCTTGCATGTAGCTCCGGAGGGGTTGTTCAGTAAAGCCTACTGAATTCATGGTGGTTGGAATCGTCCCTAGGGTGGCAGATACCAAAACTGGCATGACCCAGTTGCTCACCACCGAGTAGCAACAGGGTAAGTCACGTAAGAAGGGGGGACCAATTCTGCGAGATGACAGCCTGGCACCAGCACATTTGGATGATTCAATATGTCTAAAGCAGATGGTGGACAGGACAAGTCCTACATGTACAAGCTTTTGGGGACGGCTCCCCGCGATGAATTCTTTCGTCCTCCATCGTCCTAAGTAACTTGGCTTGAATGGATGTTTCTGCTACCCCCCCCCCCTCCACACCAGCTCCATGCTACTTCCCTCTCCCACACCGGATCCATCGGTCGAATCCAGGTGGTCTATGATTCCATTCTCCAGAGAAGTGCCAAGCTGGCGGGATTCAGCTTCAACCCCTCCAGCAGCGAGTGCGGAGCCCCTGGTGATAACCGTCACCCTTCGGCACGGCACGACGAACGACGGCGGCGGAGTTGCAGCACCTCGGTCGATCCCTGGACTCCCTCCGTTGGGATCGGTACTTCCGGAGGAGTTCGGTGCCCATGAAACGTCGGCTTTGGGCGAAGGTCACCTGGAAGCTCCTGGCGATTCTCATTCCTTATGGATCCAGTTGTACCGAACCTCAGAAGGTAATTGGACCCTCCAAACCTATATATAGCGGTGTTGAACAGTCCTCACCTGCTGAGGTTCGGTACGACTGGATCTGGAGGGATCGCCCTTTGAATCTTCTTGATCCAGATGGGTCCAGATAGGTCCAGGAGACCAAAACGGGGAGAGGTACTTCTTTGTTGAACATCAGCACCTCCCAGAAACACCTGGAGTCGTCTGGGGGGGGAGGGTGGTGATTCGTCTTCACCTCTTTGGAACACCGACGCCGTTGGCTGCCTCCACTCGAGGTCCAGGGCTTTGGCTCGGCTGGCGTGCATGGCCAACATCACGGAGAGCGGGGGCGGTGGAATCAAACCTCTTGCAACAACAACAGCCCTTTGTCAGGACCCCCTCATAAATTGTGGTTAATAGATAATAAATCTCTCTTTAAGACTCTAAGGGGCTGTGACTAGACGCCCCTCAGGGGGCCCTGGTTTGTGTTTTTGTTTCCTTTTCTGGGCATTGGGTTCTGCAACACTTTTTGAGACTAGTAATAATAGTGAATAGTAGATTGCACAAAGGTTGCTCACGCTCCCACCCACCCACGCTCCCACCCACCCACCCTTTTTGAGACCCACTCCAAACACAAATGAGATCAAAGGAGTGTTTCATTGTTTAAGAGACACATCTAAGTTATGCTTTATGTTTTTTGTTTGCGTGTAATGTTTTTTGTTATTGAGGTGGATTGAAAACTGTTTTGGCACTACAACAAGTATCAACAAGTCGAGTATTAGTGTAATCACAGCAATGTGACCTTTTGCACACCTGAGCGTGTTTGCTTAAGCAAGATGCTGCTTAACAGTAAAACGGACCTTGGTGGATACCAAGGATGTGTAAAATGTCAGGAGTTCTGATCCACTTACTTAATGGGTCCCAACCTTTGTAGAACTGGATGTGTTTCGCCAAGGACCGTCTCAAAGGCTGCACTGCGATCCATACCATAAAGCCATAGCCCTTACTAGTACGTGCTCCTGTTGCTTGCCCTGGTGAATAGAGGGAACCAAACCCGAGGTGGCAGCCCAGACACGACTAATGGGACTGCCATATATGCCAACATTGACCCCCCCAAACCACCCCAATGTAGGCATATATGGCATACATGGAGTGTCTGGGTAGGGATCACTATAGGGTACCAAATCGACCCAGTAAACAAAGGAGCCACCAGGTATCCTCGCTCCACGCTCCGCGAGGATGCCGAGAAGGGAAGAGCCTTGGAGGAAGCGCTTAACCAGATGGAGGCGTGGATCACCAGCGTGTTTTTTCCATGCGAGGCGCGCGACTCGTGATTCAGGAGGGTAGACCAGGCGGGTGACTCGGTGGCTCGTCCTTTGAAAAACCACTGAGCCTTCGCTGACTCAGTTGTTGGTGTGTTCGTGTGAAGGAATCACGGAATTCGATGAAGGGGGGGTTCGAAGCCGCAAACAGGTTGTTTGATGAAGTTTCATGAAGTTCTATATATATATACTGACCTGCTTTTAAAGAAGTTGAAAAGTTGATTTCCAAAAAATATTGATTCCCAGGGTTCCCACACCGGGTCCCGCACCTGTTCCAACACCACCCAGGGTTCCCACACTAACCAGAATTCCCAGCAACAAACGGAAGGGCAAAGCACAGAAAGGGTTTTGCAAATCCTATTCTACTGACTCTGACTGGGCCAAGGCCCAGGACTTTCGTGGAACCTGGCCTCATTCACGGACCATTCAATTTTAGTGGAAGGGTGGACCCTTTAGAAACCTTTCAAAGCTTCTTGGAAGGTATTTTGGAGGTACTCGTGAAGCAGTGCTTGCTGACACCCTTTCCGTACACACACACCCTGCATTTTGGATTTCCCAGGAAGGAGCAGGTTTCCAAGCTTTTCATCATGGGGATGGTCGGTGCCAGGTGGAACCTTGAAAGAATCACCAAAAAATATTACCTGCTTTTAAAGAAAACAGTGATCTACCAAGCTGCGACCGTCGCAACCTCTTAGAACAGTCACTAGCGCTAGCGATGGTTCTAGTGGAGTTTTCACTTCGCCGGAGCAGCCTCTAAGTACCGACGGTCGCAAAAACTTTCTGCGAAGGACAGTGTTTTGAGTCAGGTCCAGCGAAATCAGGACCCCCCCCTGAGCGTCTCACTAGCGCTAGCGATGGTTTTAGGAGGGGGCGACCGTCGCACTCTGTTAAATCAGTGTTTTCCTTAAATGCAGGTAATATTTTTTGGTGTATTTTTTCTGTGCAAACCCCCCTCGAGGAGCACTAGCGCTAGCGACGGTTAATCATTTATTGTCTTTCTGCAAAGGGCCGCCGACGAGCGTCTCACTAGCGCTAGCGATGGTTATTTATGCAATGTCTTTTCAGCAAAGGACCTCCCGACGAGCGTCTCACTAGCGCTAGCGATGGTTTAATTATGTACTGTTTTTTTTCAGAAAAGGACCTCCCGACGAGCGTCTCACTAGCGCTAGCGATGGTTTAATTATGTAGTGTTTTTCTGCAAAGGACTCCCCGACGAGCGTCTCACTAGCGCTAGCGATGGTTTGATTCTAGGGTGCCGCAAGCGTTTGAAGCTGTCAGGTTGGAAGCTCGTGATTGAACATGGAAAGTAATATTTGTTCAAAATCAACTTATCAACTTCTATAAAAGCAGGCCAGTATATATATGTCACTTCCACAGCTGCATCAGCTGCAGCTGGATGACCACACGATGGCATGCTGACAGGACCGGACCACGCTGTGCACCTACCTGGCCGCCGATGGCACCCGGGCCTCAAACGTCGGACGGACCGAGAGTGTTGCGCACGCGGACGCGGGTCCGGGACGTCGCGGTGGGGTGCGGACGGGCCCTGCGGTGGGGGGGGGGGCGGTTGTCGTGCGGTGTGATGTGGGTGAAGGATGGTGAAGGATGAAAGATGTGGGTGATATGCCTTGTGACTAGTATAGCCTAGCTTCTTGTTTGCCAGCCATGGCGCTTCCAAGCTATTGTCGCTTCTTGTTACAGCTGCACTATCCGGGAGAATCCCTGGCCCAAGGCCCGGTAGACTCAGCGATTTCCCGAAGTCCAACTAGGAGGTCTTGCTATTTGAGCTACACACCCATGTGGCGATGTTGCAGATCCGCACAAGTCTATGTTCCAACGCACCTGAATACACCAGACTGGGGCATTTCTTCCAGTCCCAAGCACTCAGTGCCGGCGGGTCTGCTGCTTGGTCGTCTTTGGAACCAGTAGTGATCCTACTTGAAGTGGTGACCACCTGGATGTCATATGCATGTAATGGGGAAGGTCTGTGCAGGGGTGAGCGAAACGTGGGTGAGGAAGAGCTTCCGTGACCCATTGAAGGGGAGCGCTGTTTGTTATATTATGTCGACTCTTGGCCATCCACCCCAGACTGCGTGGCTCCTCGCGACCGTCCGAGGCATTCATCCTGCCCAGAAGCCGGCCTTCGCCTTCGAGAGCGCACGGTACTTCCTGATGAAGGCCATCCACAACTTGGAGGCGAGGACAGGGGGGCCAGGCGGCAGCGGCGGCCGCGGCGGCAGCGGCAGCTCTGGCGAGGGCGGGCGCCAGCAGCGGTTTTGGGCGCCAGCGTTTTGGGTCATTGAATGGAACTTGAGAGTCTTGAGAGTGTTTGTCAACAAAATGGCCACTCCTGCAGTCACTTCTTTGGTACTCCAGTATTCATCAGGATTGGCTTGCAGTTGTTTGTTTCATTTTGTTTCGTAGACCCCTCATTTGAGAACAAGTACTTACTGAACTTTGATCCAATCTACCTCAGCCATATGGCTGTATGGCTGTGGGTTGGCGAAGCCCGGTGAACCCTGTTAGGTTGACCAACGTTTGTTCTGTCCATTTTGATCAACCCAGGTCCCGGCTGTGGGCCCAGACAGCCATTTTGGACCTATTTGAGTTGAATTTGCTTTGAAGCAAGAGGATACCAACCTTTGGGTGGGCTGGGCTAAACAAAAGAACACGCCTGCACTGGGCCGAAACCTTGTGATTCAAGGGGGACTCCCCAACGGCTTGAAGTTGCTTGACAGGTTCGATGGCACAAGCCGCCCCAAGATGTCTTGAAAAGATGGGGGTCCAGCTAACGCACCACCAAACTTGGGGTAACTTGTCCCATCTATATAATCTGAAACCACTGTATCTACGATCTGCAATCATGCAACACTTCCAATGGTTGATGACAATGATGTTGTTGGATTGTTGGAGGTTTGGTTTGTATGTGTTGATGTTTTGTTGTTTAAATATATGGTCGGAAAACATATGCATGTGATGTGATGGTGCACACATGCCCTGTGTTATTTTTCCTCGACAGGAGCATAGGCACCACATATGGAATACATTGGCAACATTAAATCAATCAACCGCAACATGTGTCTCCACAGTTGTTCCATATGTTGTTCCGAACTCTGATATCTCCAAACATGCATGCTCGATTTCATTTGGTTATATATTATATATATATTATAATGTTATTCTGCATGCTCAAGGTTTAGAGACTCCCTTCGAACTGAAAAGTTCGTTTGTTGTCCATTTCGGTGGAGCCTTGAATTGACGCATGCACATGAAAAGCAGGTAGCAGGTCTGGGAGAGGGGGTCAATGCATGTGGGCATATATGATAATATATCATGACACCATTCCAAATACACATCATGCTCCCTGAGGTGGTTTGGCCGACCTCCGTTTCGGTTTCGTGTTGGTTTCGGGTGGATTTGGAGTGCCCTCACTTTCGGAGGAAGCCTTTGGAGCTCCAGGGCTGCCAATTTTGCAAGACACTCCATGTATTACAATGTGGGTAAATATGCCATACATGCGGTATGTAGCCTTTAGCGGTACACTCCCAGAAACAAACCATGCTTTCACGGCCACTGCCACGCGCCAGAGATCACTCGACATACGACTTCCGGCTCTGGCGTTATTTTCCTTCTGGATGGCAGAGCAGACCTAAATCATTTCGTGACCCAACACATGCCAAAAGGTTGTTTGTTCAGCTCGGATGATTAAACATCCATAAACATCCCCTCAGAACCCTCCGCCTTTTTGGAATATTAGAAACAGAGACACCCCGGTTCATTTTTAGAAACACACGTTTGTAGTGTTGCATGCGGCAACCCCTAGGGATCCAGTTGTACCTTCTCAGCAGGTGAGGACAGAGACACCGCTATGTAGGTGCCAAATTGGTACGAAAACGGATCCCTAGGGTCCAGACTTCAGCTATATAACCGCAACCCTCGTATACCAAATATCAATCCTACTACTAATGATAATGTTTCAACATGTTTCATGTTTGCCGTGACTTGTGATAGGTTCTCTCCTCGAAAACACGTCAGGTTGGCCCCTTGGCTGCGCTGCAGATCCTGCTGAAGGCCTGGGATGCGGTTTCACCTCCTGCAGAGGTCCACATGGACGAAAGAAAATCACTGGGTTGGTAGAGTACAATGGTAAACCACTAATGTTGGATCTTGATTAGTAAAGGGGACCCCCCCCTCAAAAAAATGGGGGAGCCTCTACAAAAAACTACCACCAAAACAAATCTTGGTTCCTAGGAGGATTCCTTTTGTAATTGATTGTAGTATTCTCTCGTAGTAGTAGTAGTAGTAGTAGCAGTAGTAGTAGTAGCACTACCTATAATACTATGAGGATCAACTGTGATGAATTACTATTTATACTTTCTTCAGGAAACACGTTGCACAATTGAGGACCCTTAAAACAAATTCATTGTTGAGGATCACGGGCCTTCCTGGTCTACTACTACCTTGAAAATTTGTTTAGGAGCAATCTTTTCATAAAGGATTGATTGGGGAATTGATGGTTTTGGGCAGCTGTCAGTGTTGAAGAAGAACTATAGAAACCTATACTTATCAATACCCTCAGCAAGCCAACCATTGGCTTAGTAGTATTAAGAATTACTATTTTTGTTTTTCTTCAGGAAAAAGCTTCGCACAATTGAGGACCCTTAAAACAAACAGGGTGTCATTTTTCCAAAATTTAGCATTATAGAGGGCCCTATTACTGATAGAGATCCAACATTAAGGGATCATATTAGTTTGCAGTATATATTCCATATCTCATCATATCTCATGTAGACTCTTGATGAATCACCCTCCACTACCCAAACACGTCCGGGGTTTGATTCATCCACGGTCAAACATGACTGATTCAAACCACTTTGTTGGCAACTACCTCAAAACTTCTAAGCCACCGTGACGGATTCCTAAAGGCCTCAAAAGCCCAGAATCGGGTGTCCTTGGCATGTGACTTTGCTGCTGTAGCAGTGGTTTTCCGGCTGGGATGGCAGGTGCTTTTGCCAGCTTGCTGAGGACTTTTCAAGCTGTTCTATGACGAAAGTGCCGCACAGTCAGACATGACCTATTACATATTACATCATATTAATTAATATATAGCGACTTCATCCAGAAATTGCGCTGTGGCCACCTGTTCGCCCTGCGCACTCTTGATGAATGACACCCCGCCAGACATGGACTATAAACCTCTTCAGGCTTGAGGAATTTGCTGGTTTAAAATAGCATCCAAAGCTCAACAAAATGTAGTGATCCATGGATCCACCTTCCAAAGGATACGATTCCTCTGGCAGCGGACGATGGAGTCGAACACAACCTGAGGGTGGCAGTAGATCCCAGATCGTCAATTCGAGCAAGTTCTCGATCGTTTTTGTTCACTTGCCAATCTGGTGCTGCTATGTGCTGCCATTTTTCGGAGGGGCTGGAGTTCGGAACGCATGGGGAACTCGTGTCCTGCTGAAAACGCCGCCAGGTGTGCGAAGAGGTTCAGAAGAAGTGGTCCCATGATACTTCGAGGCCCGGAAGAGAATCAGATTTGTTTGTTGCTTACCACCGAGTGATGGGGACTTCTCCCTAGGGATCCTGGCCCATATCCTCAGGTTCGGTGGTTAGACCCCCCCAAATCCACCCACCCCTGTCCCATCTTCGAAACGGAGGCGACTTCTGCGTGACTCCCCACCAAGTAAGGGAATGACGCTTTTGATGCTCGGCTCCCACAACGGCTCCAGCACGGCTCCCTCAAGTCCTGCTCGTGGTTTTTTCGCCGTGGAGAAACCACCGTGGTCGTCTAGTTGAAGTGTTTTCTAGATGACCTTCTTGGGGCACTTGGTTGTCTATTCTATTCCCGCCCTCTATGTGTTTGTTTTCTGGTCTTGTTTGGAGGGATACTATACACATATTCATCTCACGTTGCGAGAGTTGAGAGCACCAACAAAGATCCTGGGTGTTGGTTTCAGATAGGTCCATGTTCAACCTTGAAGTGGTGATGATAGCTCTAATCCCTAGGGATCCAAGTACTTCCTCAGAAGGTATGACTGGACCCTCCTGGCACCCACCTCCAACACCTTCTAAGGTACGACTGGAGCCCTAGGGAATATTGTTCTCACCTTCCTCCTTTCTTTCGTTCGTCTGACCCGTTGGTTTCAACCCGAGCTCCACCGATCGATCTCTCCGCCGTAAACATGCGGAGGTCGGTTCTCATGGTGAAGCTCGGTAGGCGCCGGAGGGTGGAGCGAAGGGGAGCAGAGCGGCAGCGCGGGTTCCGCGCGGAGTGGAGCACTTGAACATCTTGTTTGGATTGCCAAGGGCGGTTGAGAAACCTGAACAAGGACCCTGGAGTGGTACAGGATGGGATGGGTGCAAAAGGCTTGTTCAGCCTCTAGGTGACTGTGGATGGATCGCAGATGGATCTGATCAGGGTGTACTCAGGATGGTCCCACGTTTCGTGTCAAGCTGTTACGCCGTTAGATCAAGGTATTAAGCCGATACGCGGCTAGAATAAGCTATTCTGTTGTTATGCCGCTACTATTAGTAGTAGTAGTAGTAGTAGTAGTAGTAGTAGCAGGAATGTGTAGGCTTTGCCACGCTGTTCGTAATCGCTCAATCATGCTTAATCGCTTAATGAGGCAGAGACACAACCGCTCATGTGTAATTTGCAAGTTTGCGTGTCACTTGCTTACTTGCTTTGAGCGGCACTTGTTTGTCTACATGGCATCAAAGACGGCGATTTCGCAGAGGACGAGATCGAAAAGATAGATACTCCAAAGAAACGTTTGGATGTGAGGGTGCGTTTGGACCAGTAGAAGCATGAGGCGGAACGAACAAAACATTCGGTTAAAAAAGAATCCATCCAATTAGGATGCCATGCAGGCCCACTCATTGGTCAGCCTTGGCTTTGCTACACTGTTCAGTCTTGTTGGGCCATGTTTAATCTTATTGGGCCAGCTTTGGAGTTGTTAATCATGCGCCGACTGTACCAGACTATACCGATATTCAGTGAGAACTGGATCTAGCAACATGCAGTAAGCCCCGGAGCCCAAGAAGATCTATGCTCAAGCGACAAACTCATAACTGTTTGATATTGGAATGGTTGTTCACACCTCCAAATTACACTAAGCTCAAAATATTCATGGAAGTGGACCGATTGCATTTTCATGAGAGAGGGATGTGGCTTCTGCTTCCAATTCTCAGACACTTTGCAATTCGGAGACTATGTCAGGTTGGCCACCTTCGCTGAAGAGTTCAAGGGCCGGCAGCCAAGATCAAGCGAGTGGAAAGCTCTGACAGGGTGACGAGTAACTTGGGCCCTGGGGGCGTTTTCACGAATAGCAAGCATGGAAGCAGGACTTCTTACTCGATCCCTTTCGGAACGGGACACCATTTGTGCAGGTGAAAGATCGATCCAGTCTCACTTTGGAGGGGATACGCCTCTTTTTGTTCCATGCGGAATTCCTGAACAGACATGTGTGTGGGTGGGGGATTTGGAGTTTCAAGCACTGTCAAGCACTGGTCAATGTTTCAATTGGACTTCCACGGAGTAGCTTCTTCAGCGTCCGTGCCCAGCGGGACGGGGTGGCCGCTGCCGTGGGGCACCCTTTGTTGATCCTGCTGCGGAGCGACTTGTGACCACACAAAGCATCCTGATCGCACTTGCGGTTCATGCTCTTTGCGGAGTCAAAAAGAATCCGTTTGAGCCTATGCCCCTCCTCCTTCCACAATTCTAGTGGTCTCCCAAACCTTTCCCAAAATCAGAGCAGCGACCCAGACTCTAAGTTTCAATCCTACCACCCTGTCGCCGACCTCTCTGCTTTGATTCTGCAAGGTTCCGTCACCTTCCAAGACATGCCTTTCGCCTTGGCAGAGAACTCAGTCGTTCTTTCTTCTGTTCGGGTTCTTCAGGGCGCATGGTACATCTCTTCGCTCGGATGGATGGAACTCCGCTCCCCATCTTCCGAAGGAGGCCACAACCACCTTCGGATGTTCCGGATGTTCTGCCGACGGATCGATGGGTTCACACGGATCGTGTGGAAGCGAGTCCGGTCAACGGCGATTCTTCACCCTTTGGGTTTGAGGGTGCAGAAATCATCCCTCCGGTCAACAGCGTTTTTTGGATGTTGGCTGGACGCGAGTGCCGTTCGCTTTCAGAAGAACACGCCTGTTGAAAGAAGAAGTGTTCACAGCAAAGCGGACATGATGCAATTCATCGATTGGAATAACTCTGGTTCGTCAATTCTTTGTGGCTCAATGTGGCACAGGTGAAAAGCCGTACCTCATGTTCTTCACAATACCTGGCAATGAGTCATGACTCTTGTTCTCACGTGAGGAACAAACACACATGTTTACTCATTGCAGGTACCTTTTGTTTGTCAATTTCATGGAATCTCCCGCCCAGCATGGCCCAGGAACTCTCCAGCGATGGCTCTGCCTTGGTGATTCCCAAGGACCTTCGTCGTGGCGCGAGCGACGAGACGACCATGGCCCTGCGAACTTGGAGAAATGGTGCTCAATGCCAATAGTGGGCATTGGATGGTCTTCCATTCTAGGGTATATGATTTTCATGACTTTGGGGTGGCTGTTCTCCTCTCAGTGCCAGCGAGTCTTTATAACCAGGCTATTGGATTGAACAAAAGCTCAGGCTGAACTAGGACGGCAATGGTAAGGATTCACCATTGAATGGACTAAAAAGAAGCGTGGGGATGGCTCTTCGTCATTTAACACCATGGATTCTCCAGAGGATACGAACACCGACACCGCCACCGCACAGACCAGTGGCTGCACAGACAAGTCGGCCATAATTACAAAGGATGACGAAGGACCCACAACAAGTAATTAAAGGTATTGTCCAGGGGGGGTGGGAGTTACTAGTTGGTGGGGGTTGTCTCTAGGGGTGAGGGCTACTAGTTGGTGTCACCAGTCAACCACCAAGGAGCATGAGGTAATAATCCTAATGATTCCGTGATGGATCATAACGCATCCATAGAACCATATATCATATATAGATCATATAGAAATGTCCTTCAAATACACCTGCTGGGGCTGGTGAGGAAGATTTATGTTCTGTGACCAGGGATGGTCTAATAACAATGTCTAACAGTCAATTTAGATGGTTCTCTTTTTAAATGAACTTGGTTCTAGGGGGCCAGGGTAGAGACATACCTTTGATTCCTTTACCTGCATCCAAGCACCCTGGCTCCCCACGCCGCGCTCGTTCGGATGCAGGTTTGGATCCCTGTGCACAACGAGGCTGACGATGGAGTGGAGAGATCACGTGCGGAGTGGATTTGATCCATGTGAACGGTTGATTTGATCCATAGCTAGATAGCTAGACAGACAGCCAGAGACAGCCAGAGAGAGAGAGAGACGACAGTTGTTTGGGCGAAAAGCACGACACTGAAGACCATAAAAAGTAACTACCCAGTCCGTCGGTGATAACCTGCAAGACCTTTTGTGTGGATTGGGGACACCCCACTACGCAAGAACAAGTGGAGAAGGTTTGTTAACCTTACTTTCCAGGGAAACTGAATCGAAGGAGCAGCAAAAGCCAGCACTGTTCCTACGTCCTTTCGAACGTTGTCCTTCTCCCAGACGGTGTTGAAGCAGCTCACCACGCAATGTGCGGCACCTCATCGTCGCCAGATGCTCCGCTTTGTGGTTTTGTGCGGAGCTCTTTTCTCTTCCCGTGGTCGGTGAAGTGATTTTTGAGCGTTTTTGAGGGGGGTGGTTGGGAGGGAGATATCAGAGAAGAACCACAGCAAGAAGAGGGACTGGATCAGAGCAACAAGAAAGACAGTATAATTAGAGGAAGATAATATATATATATACTAAAATGAAGCATAGTAGAAGGATAAGAAAGAGCAACAAGAACAGAAAAAGACGACGAAGAAGAACAATAACAAATCCAGTGACATGGACACTCTCCTTCTTTTACTTGTTTTGCCTGGATTACTTGGTGCCAAGTAGAGGCACCAGCTCCCGTCCTGCGCCCTTGGCCATCCATCTCAAATCAATCGGCACCGGTGTGCAGGGTGATGTTCGGGAATGTGGCTGTGGATCCAATCCCGGACCTCCTTAATGGTCCATTCTGTTCACACGCAGACAATCCGGTCGAGTAGGAAAGTCGCATCCACGACTCACAGATCAGTGAATGCACAACGGGGCCAAATTAAAGAGAGCTACAGAAAGCGTTCGACAGGGAACGACCAAGAATCAGCCGAGCGGCCGGCCCCACCGGCCAACACACGGCAGAATTTGAAAAGTTCGCCAGGGGCGAAAAAAGGGAGAGCACCAACAAGTGCACCCTGAGGCAACACTTTGCCAATGCATTTCGTTGCCCTGGCTGTTGGTGTCCCAGGAAGTGCATTGTGCGTCTTTGAGAGCACAACACAGCATCTACGCAACTTAAGGACAAGTTCTTGAAAGTGTGCTTCACGGCATCTAAAATGATGTCCTCGAATAACAAACAGAAAGGCCAATTCCTGATAAGTGCACATCACATGGTCAGCGAGAAACCACTTAAGCGTCTTTCCAAAATTGACAAAAACTTGCCAATCAGAAGCAGAGAGATCTAGCTTGGGAGGGCAGCTTGAATCCTCCGGCTTCCATGAAAAAGAAAAATCAGCTTCATTGTGGTTCCACGCAAGACCCGGGTAGATCGTGTGGAAGTCAATCTCCGAGACGGCACTTTGTCGCATGGGCGTGTCTGTAAATGTATCAGAACACTCAAAGCCAATAAAGCGGTTCAAGTCCGTAAGGGTGCGTTGCTTCTGAAGTATTGCTGCTTGAAACATACCCTTGTCTTCAGCCGCAATAGTACACCGGGAGCGGGCAAACCTCTTAGCAACTGCATCTGCAAGCCGATTCAGTTCGATGTGCTTTCGTGTTGTGCCTGCTGCACGGACCACAGCAGCAGGTATCACAGAAACAGGTAGATCATCACCAACATGCGAAGGAATCCACGTTAAGAGCAAAACAGGTCCACTAGCCAGCAGACTCCTGGCAACTATGACTTTGTGCAACACCTTCCACCATTCAATGTGCAGGCAGTTCGTGGGAATATTGCCAGTTTGAACCATATGGTTAACTTGACAAACAACTTCCTTGCAGTCGCTGTAAATATGAAGTTTGCAGTCGGACTTCAAGGTAGCAACTATGACTGCCCACAATTCTGCAGTATAGGAAGAAAGGCACAGGTGAGAAACTGTTCCAGCATGAAACACCTTCCCCTCCTCGTCAATGATGGCATAACCTGCTGCCGTAAGTGGGAAGACCTCACCCCAAAGCACGGAGCCATCAGACCACAGAGATTGCAAATCATCAGGTCTATGAAAGATCTCAACTGGGAGTGCATCAGCACGGTCAACGTGGAGCCGATGTCGGATGATAGCAAAAGGGTGTCCACAATGCCAAGTAGTCGAAAATTCGGCCCAAACTCATGACCCGGACCTGGAGGAAATTGCAGCCTTGCTTGAGGACATTGCAAAATGTGCACAAGTGATTCTTTTTCAGTTTCACAAAAACGGCACAGCGGGGAATCCGAAAACTTGGCAGCAAATCTACGATCGTTGGTGATCGTACACCCAACTAGTTGTGCTTCAAAGTGAGCAAGCAACGGGGGTGAAACCGAATCGCGAACTCCTTTCTGGGTCCCAAAGAGCTTGGAATGAAAAAGGTCTACAAATCCATCCGGTTTGGCAAAATCCTTACGATTAAGGCTGGCTGAGTGAACATAGTGTGCCTGAACTGCAAGCTGTTTCAACAACGGCACAATGTCACGAACTGAAAGATCTTGTAAGTTGAGATCAAGGTGACCAAAGAGGTGCAAATGGAGCTGATCATCAATGGTGATACCAAAGGCATGGCATGCCTGGCGAATGCCTACAAGGAGGGAGAACCTGCCCGAGTTAGGTTGGTTGGCCAACCGACGGCATCTAGCTATAACGTCGGGATTGTGGTGGACAAAGCGCAGAAAATCAACAATGGCACAGAAGGCCCTAGCCAAGTACGGATCAACACGATGCGGCGGTGCAAGAAAGCCAAGGACCAAGTGTTTAGCCCTCCAGTGAGGTCGATTGCCCCACAAGACTTGGGTGATTTCAGCTTGAATTTTGTCAAGGGCAGCTTTAGGGACCTTAGACAAGTGTGAGGCAAAGCTGCATTGAGGAATGACTTTAGCTCCAAGGAGTTGTGCCTTGATTTTGCGAGGTAACGGGAGGGCCCCAATGTTACGAATGTCAAGGACGATTTTATGGGTCTTCTCCTCAGGAAAGTCAAAAGCGATGCGCTGAGAAGTATAGATTTTAGAACCAAGCACATCAATAGTTTCGTGAGGCATAAAATCAGGGAAAGACAAACGAATGCATTTCCGACCCGTCGAATTCGAAGCCCAAGCAACCGATTTACCAGCATTGAGTTTTTGACCAACAAGGGCATCCCATAGCTTGGTGACTTCAAGTGCCGTTTGAAGGTTGGCGACATGTTGGAGTTTCGCCCACAAATAAATGTCATCAATGTAGATGCGACATGACAAATGGGGGATGTCCTTCAAGAAAGCAACCCACGAGAGCATGTAGGCATTAATAGCAATCAGCGAAAAGGAGCAACCCTGTGCAACCCCATTTGGTGAAGTGGTAGGAATGGAGGCCGTCCAACCTCTATAAGACAAGTGTTTGCGCAGTCCTGCATATTGGCGAACAAAAATGCTGACCACATGCTGAGGACAACCAGTGGCAAGCAAAATGATGGCAACGAAAGCAGGGACAATACGATCAAAACACTTACTTTTATCGAGTTTAAGACCAGCAACCGTTTCACTTTGCATCTCAGCTTCATCAAGATCAAGTCTCAGGGTGGCGGGAATATCAGTCATATGCCGGCCCGCTATGCCACCCACAATAGAAGGCGGCATGATAGTTGCTTGCCACTCCTTGGCTTGACGAAAGCGAGCGCCCGTGTATGCTAGTAAAAGAGGCGGCAAGATAGTAATCAGCCGCTTGTTCAGGGGGGAGGATGGCCCTGGCTTATTGAGAATAACTAACTTGGCCTCAGTCAAGGCTCTTGGGAGCGAATGGTCAACCTGCTGTTCGAGGCGGCGAAAGAAGGCAGCAATCAAATCACACAGAGCAAGAGGGAATCGTTGCAGTTCAGTGGTCCGCCATCCATCAAGCCCAGGCGCTGCATTGGGGTGGCGCCTCTGAAGGGTCTCAAAGATATCGGCCCCTGTGAGAGCTGGCGGAGTCCATGGCTTATTCTCACGCGAGAGGTACGGCCAAAGGACCCGCAAGACTTCAACTGGGTCTTCGTGACCAATATTAGAAGCAAAGATGTCATCCCATTGGTTGTTGATAGCATTGAGGGCTTTATCAGGCTGGTAAATGATATGCCCACAATCATCAATAACAAGGTTGTTGGGTTGATCTTGCGCCTTATTCTTGAGGTGATGGAAAAGGTAGGCACGGTCAGAAGTGGCTGAATGCTGAATTTTCTCCCGCCATGCACGGATTCTGGCTGACTTCAAATTGCTCTCTGTTTGTGCGATCTCAACTTGAAGCCAAAGGTGGCACTCATGCAAAGTCAACAAGTGAGGGCAGCGAGAGCCTCGAAAGTCAAAGGGGGCTTTGAGGTTCCGCAAAAGTCTAGTCAACTTGGCAAGGGCATTATGCAGAATATCACACTCTTGATCTGAAAGCCTACTCTTGGCAACCTTAGCTTGGATGTCAAAAACCTTGGCACGGGCATTATAGAGCCAGGAAAGGCGCAGAGTAGTGGCCGATCCTGAATTTTGTTGCCCTGGGCAGTATTGCTTGGATCTAAAAACAGGAGCAACAGCGCGTTTGTGAATACCGGGTTTCCAAGTCGCACCAGACTCAAGCAGTGTAGTCACAGCAAATTGGTTGATGTCACACCAAAGCTCTTCCGGAGTGGAATTGGTGAAGTTGGCTTCAAGGTTGGCATCCCAACACTGCAAGGAGGGCTGGTAATCTTTGGGGCAGGACGGTTTATCAACTTGGGAAATATCAAGCTGGGCGAACTTAACATGAACAGGCCCAACATGAAAAATGACATCCCAATGAAAGGTCGCGCGAACCGGACGATGTTGCTTGGAGAACCAGTCGACCGTGCAAATGTCCGTCAGACAAGAGAACGCAACTTGGTTCAAAAGCATCCCATCGATAGAGGAACAATGCTCACCAAAGGCAGTGAAGGTGCAATCGCGACTATATGTAATCGGCCTATCGAGGGAACCGTCTTCAAGGTGGGTAGAAAGCGGATCAAACCAATTAGCAAAATGCGTGGCAGCAGCGACTGACGGATATTGTAGGGGTGGGAGCTGGAAATCGCCAACCACCAAAATCGGGATATTGCCAAATTGGGCTGCAACCTGGAAAACGTCACCAAGAAGACGATCATTGAAATGCAGGATATCATGATCAGCAGAAGCACCAGACTTAGCGTAGATGTTAAAGATCAAGATCTTCAACGAGGGCTGAACTTGGTTCCAAACAGCTTGGACCCGCTTAGAATGAAAGAGACCTTTGAAAAGCCCTGTAGTGTCCTGACCCTCCTCAAAGGGGGAGGAGATAGTACTAGGTGCAAGCATGGCAACACCACCATGGGAGGTAGAGCCGCTACCATCAGACCTAAACAAACCCGGAAGCAGGTCCCCAAGGATCAGGTTCTTACCAGCAGCACACGCCGACTTGGAGGCATTCCGAAAATTGTTGCGACCTATACGAGTTTCTTGAAGGCACACCACACTGTCGTTCCAGCCCTTCCAGGTGTCATCTTTAAAGAAGCTCCCAATGTTGGAGGAAAGAATGGACCACAACTGGCCAGGACCTTCCCCAGGATAGCCCATGGTCGAATCAAAGATACGGAAGCCCCACGGTCTCCAGCGGCAAACTCGCACAGCACATGGTTTTCCAGCATGGTCATGGTCGTTCAAAACTGTAGCTCGAGAGATGCACTTGAATTGGAGTGCGAAAAGGGCCCACCCACGAATGCCAAGAGTATGGGACAGCAGACAGAGACAGTGAAGCCACTGCAAGCCAAAAGTCCAAGCGGGCACCAAGGAGAGGCCAAAAGGTACGGCTGAGGCTGGCAAGTCCAAAGCAAGAGAGTGATATATGGCTCGATTGGCACAACACTCCGAACAGAGACTTGCATCCCCAGGGAGAAACCCAACGGGAGGGACCACACGAGGCAGCCCAGACAATGAAGCGCTCATTGTGCAAACCCCAAAAGCGAAAGAGCTGACCCAGTTGACAAGGGCCAGACGGAGAGAAAGCGACGAACAAAGGCGAGCAAGCAGCCCCAACAAGGGGAAGAGACAAAGAAGAACCAAAGTCCAAGTATTGAGCAGCGGTTGAGATAGTCAGTACGGCCCTGGGCCGCGCTGATGCTTGGGAGCTGGAGTTTCTCCAGTTGGCGAACGATCTCTTGGCACGTTGGCAGCATGGAGCAACTGCCTCAAGCTGGAGGAGATGTCATCAAAGCGGCTATCGAATTTCGCTTCCATTCTGGACTGCCTTCCTTCGAGCACCGAGAATTTCTCCTCCAGACGGTCAAGGCGGATGTTCTCAGCATGGTATTGAGGAGCAATTGCAGGCTCAGCTCGACTCTGCTGTCGTGGCGGGTCATTGACTTTCTTGCCACTGGAACGGCCAGGAGGCTTAACTTGGCCAGTAAGGATCTCCTCGACTAAGAGAATCTCGTGTAGCTTGCCATTGACCTCGACAGAGAATTTGGCAATGGAAGGCCGTTTCTGGAACGCCATCGTCCAACCACATACACCATTTGAGCGAAAAGCTCGCGAGGGCAGCGGTGGCAGACCCGTAGCTTTGAGCGTGGCTGTAATGACATCCCTCGGTTCAGTACTTGCAGGCCACCCTGTCGTCTGGTAGGTGAACTTCGGGATGACCGAGATATTCTCTGCAGTGATGCGAGAGTCAGCAGAGAGAATCGCCTTCCTCATTTCTGCAACATTGGCCGTCCACGCTCGTGCTGCAAGCCCACGCCGAGTCAGGCATGCTCCTGCGTAGCCTGAGGTGCCTTTGGTCATGATGTAGACCTCATGGAGTGACGATTGCTTCGGTTCCCAAAATCTCGGAAGAACTGTGATGTCCTCAAAGGTGTCAGCGTTGGTGAGGTAGTCTCTAAAGAGGAAGTTGGCACTACCACTTGACTTGAGAATTGTCGGCCGACAGGTGACTGGTACTTTGATGATACACTGAAAGTTCTTGTCATCTTTGCCAGCGGAAGGGTGCCTCCCAACACGAAAGGCATACATGTTGACCTTGTCAATCAAGTCTGGGTGGAGCAAACCAAAATGATGCTTCAGGAAGGAGATATGCTGCTGACTCGCCTGCTCAGTGTCCTGTGGCCCCAGAAGGCGCGAATCTGCATCCATAACGAGCTCAGCAACTTCAGCGGCAGTCAATTGCACTTTCGGGTCAGGAAGCTTGTAGGTGACCGAACCATGAAGTTGCCAAAGAATGACGAGCCTTTTGTAAGCAGTCTTGGCTTGCGCATCTTCAAGGACAAGCTCATACGGGCCAATGACTTTCAGACCGAGATCAATGTATTGGTTCTTGTCATTCCCAGGCAGAATGGCCAACATAGTAGCACACGGAGTGATGCGGCTGAGCTCAGCAATGCCTGACTTTGTGGCTAGAACTGCTCCAGCCTTTTTGGCACCAGCCTGAAGACGGTGAACTTGAGGGATTGGAATTCCCTTCTCGTCAATAAGCGGGTGGTCCGCAGGCATCGTAAGGTCCTCCCATCTCGTCTGGAAGAGTTTTTTGGGGTTCTTCTGCTTGCCAGTCTTGGGGGCCCAAGGATCATCAATCTGCAATTGGTCAACCTTAGTCGCACCGGCCTCTGACTTGCTGGTGGGTTCTTTGTGCTCAGTGCCACCACCAGCTGCATACTGCGGCACTCCTCTGTCAGCAAGGAGATGGTGAAGGAAGTTCGTCCGCACCAGGGCAGCAAAGTTGGAGATTCTTGGAAACGAGGAAGACAATTGCCAGACAAGCCTTGCTCTCTCAATTGTACTTCGGATGTGCACTCTGAACCTGGAGAGATTGATGGCCTGCTGCGTCTCATTTGCGAGCGGTGGAATGGCAATCCGAAGTCTCTCACAAAGGGAGTGAAGTAGGACCCATCCACACATATTGGCCTCAGGGTTGCATCTGATAATGTGAACTTGGCAAGTCAGCTGAGCTTCATCGATCTGAGACATGATGAAGGTGGCCAACGGCCCCGCAAGATGGGCGAGTGCATCAGGCAAACTCATAAAGAGTGCAATGGAAGCATCATTCCTGTTGGCATCAATCTGCGTCCAGCACTGGTCAATGAGGACAAACCATGTCACATGTTGGTAGGCACGGAAGTCCCGGCGCACATCATTGAAGTATACAATGTGGCCAGTGGCATAATCCCAGCTTCCAGGTGGCATGAAGCAGCATTGCGGCCTCACAAAGCGAATGGTGTGGAGAATGAAGTCTAGCTCATCTGACCCAAGCCATCCCGGGTAGTGGTTGAAGTGCTGAATACGATGGTGAAGATGGCTATCAGGGCTGTCGATGTGAATGAACGGTGTCTCAGCGTGATCAGGACTGTGACCAGCATCATCAAACGCAACGTGTAGAGCATCAGATGTGACCGCATTGCCTCGAATAGTGGTGGTGGCAAGAAAGCTGAAGAAGGCTCTTCGGATGTTTGCAGCAAAGTACCACAAACCATGTGCAATACCATGTTGGTGCCAATCTTCAATAGCATCCTCAACAACATCATCAATCAAAGCACGCATGGCAATTGAGGTGGAGCCATAGAGCTCGGCATTGTGAGGGATCTGCTCAAAAATGCCTGCAGCATTAGCCCATCTGTGAAGCAAAGCCCAGCCACAGAAGTGAGCAGAGTCATCAAGAGGAACATGGCTGTATTGCAAGCGATCGGGAGAGATGTCAAGTAGTCTTGCCACAACTTGTAACCCAGAGCGAAGCAAAGGTCCAGGAAGGCCAACAAAGGTGACATGCGTGGTGGCGCCATCTCGCTGAATTTCAAAAGCCAACCAATGAGAGCCCGAAAGGATAGGCAAAACATTGAGCCGGTTGTTTGCAATCATGATCTCCTGATAGTCATTCTCTTCCAGGTTCGCAGTTTCAAGGTTCCAGCGAACAATTGGGTGGATGACCGCAAACTCCGGTGCAAGCCAGGAGAACTGCCGCAGCGCAAAGTCCATCTCATCAGTGGCTTGCCGGCCACCTGTGTTGCTCGCAAATTCAGCACGTTGAATAAGGTTGGCTCCAGCTGGCAGTGTGTCAGTACGGGCACCATGATGCCCTCCACATGATACATCAGTTGCAATCCGGAGCTGGAGCAAGTCACCGTGATCAATGAGGACTGGATAGTTGGAGACTTCTTGTCCATTGAGTGCAGCAATCATGTAAAGCTTGGAGTCAATCTCGAAAGAGCAATTCTCAAGGCTGGGAGCCAAAAAGAATCCACAAAGCGACCCACCACTCTCAAAGATAACAAAGATGAGTTTGTCATCGGAGTACTTGTTGAAAATGACCGCACATGGTCCAACAGATGCTGAGTGGCTATGATCATTGAGCTTGAAAGCCAACTGGTTGGAGTCCCCATCAGCGAAAGCCCAGAATTCATGAACGCAGCGAAGTCGGTCAGCCTCGTGGGAGAGCCCAGGCAGGGTGATAGTGCACGGAAGTGAGCCAAAAGCAATGGTCATGTCTGCAGTACCGAGGCTAGGAGCATCCAGACAATGGTTTTCAAGATACTCCAAGGCAAAGTGAAAGTGCCGATCCTCAAAGAGCACTTGGTCCTCGACAAGGAGGAGTTGAGTTGGTGTCTGGTCAAGAGGTTGAAGCACGTTCGAATGCTGGCCGTCAGGGCCTGGCCACAGTTGCGTCGAGGGACACACCAAAGGGGCCTTCGAAGCAAGCTGGATAGTCGCAACCGGGAAGCCTTGGAGGAAGACTGTCCACTGTGGATACTGGTCAAATACTTGCCAGAGTCGTGCTCGAGGAGGGAGAGTCTCACCTGTCGCAGCAAGATAAATGTGCCCAGTAATGTTGAAATCCCATGTGAAGCAACCCAAAAGGTCATTGACAGACCAATCGCGAGAGGCAGGGAACTCTGTAGCTCGTCCACCCTGGTGAATGCAGTGGATAGTGAGGCATTCTTGGTGCGATGTGACCTCACTGCGGACACAAATGTCATCAATGATGGTGGAAGTGCTGGCAAAGATGTAGAAGTTGCCTTCCTCAATGATGACCGTCCTGGGCCCAGTAAGCCTGGTGGTCCACACCTCATTGACAATCTGAACTACATCAGTAGGCCACTGGAAGAGGTACTTGAAGCCTTGAAGGAGAACAAAGAGCGCATGCGGTGTAGCAATTGCATTCCCAATCTGCCGGTAGAGCACATCAAGCTTGGAGGAGAAGACCGAGGTCTCAAGCAGACCAAGAAGGCCCGCTAGCAAGGCAGGATCCAAGAACTCAGGTCCAAAATCTCCTTCACGAAGTGTAGCAAAGATGCCCTTCTGCTCAAGACATGACCTCGGTAACTCATGTTGGAAACCATATGAAGCACAGACAGTGGGGACCGGTTCATGCGATTGCAAGTACCTCGAACGAATGATAGCCTCTGAAGGCATATCTGGTGCAATTTTCATGCGCTTTGACGGAGGCAAGAGCGAATGAAGTCCATACAGCACTTGGATAGACTGCGGAATGGTGATCTTCTCACGGAGACTGCGAGGCAATTGGAATCGAAATGCATCAGAAGTCCATTGCTCGAACCTAAATGCACGAAACTGGTCGGACTGGCTTTCAACATGCGAAAAAAGGTCAGCCCTGACATACACGGCGAGCCAACGAGTGCGTTGCATATGTGCAAAGGTACAGTATGGGAGAGTGCCCTCCCACAAAGCACGATAGCCAATGACATGCAAGAGACGACGAATGATTGGAAAGTGGGCATGGCGAGCGAGTTCGTCCACACACTCCAAGTTCAACATCGTGGGTTGGGCAAAAGCACACTGTTTTAAACAGTCAACAAAAGTCCACCCTTCAAAACAGTTTAGACCTCTTCCAAGGCCTTCCCGGCTCCATGAAATGCAAGGAGGCGATGCTGTAAAAATGAAATTGGCCAACGGCTGCACCACATGCAGCAGGCAAGGGTCAGCCACTTCCGCCCTCACAACTTTGTGAAGGGACACTTCAAATACAGCACTGGCCTGAACTGGTGCAGGCGTGACATTGCATCCATGCTTGCGAGCAAGTGCAGCGGTGACTTCAACATCCACATCAACAAACGTTTGCGTACCCAATCGAAGAGTGGAGCAAAACCGTGGCAACGAGCTGAGAGCTTGGCCCCATCCAGAAAAGGCACCTGAAAAGATGCGCAGACATTCAATCGCTTCATCAAGCACAGGCATGGTCTTTTTCAGGAGGATAGCACAGTGATCACCAGTCCAGAGGCCAATATCCTGGGTCGTGAAAAGGCCTGCACAGACAAAGGGATCGCCAGCAATCAAATTCAGGGACCGCTTGTGAGCATCGTGGATGCAGATCTTGGCTTCCGTCATCTTCTCTCCAGTAAAACCCTGGCCAGCAACAAATTGCATGAGGGAGACTTCAAAGATGTCGTTCACCTGGGACCAAAACGTTCCAGCCAGGATCGTATAGTGCTCCCAGCAGAGAGCCGGGCCATCGCCCACACCATGAAGGAGAGCCCTGGCCCTTGACCTCCAGGGATCCTCCAAATCACACAAAAGCAGATCTAAGTCCATGGCTCTATCCAAAGGAGTGCAAAGAACCTATCTACCTAAGTGGAAAAGGTGTGGACAGGAGAAGTCCACTCTGTAGACGCCTGCCCACAGCCGCGAGGCCGTCGAACAGGCCCCGGCCCCCGTGAGGCGTAAGCTCAAGGGTACTTGAACCCAGAAAGCTTTAATGGTCCATTCTGTTCATGTTTGGTGGTCAACCCAGGCAGCCCGGTTCGGACCCGCAGCCTTTCCCAGGCGATGAAACGGCCGCTGCAAACGGCCTTCCCTGGGTACTCAGAGTTTGAAACACTTACAGTACGTAGCGGACAAGGAGGCTTTGAACTGTGAAAAGACCTTTGATGGAAAAGGACCTTCTTCCGCGAAAGGGGTCTTTCTGGAAAGGATATGAAAGGTCATTTGGAAGGCTTGTGGGGGCTCAGCGTGTTTGTGGGGGCGCGGTCTTGAACAACAACAACAACAACAACAGCAACAACACATCACTAATACAGACCCCTTTAGGAGGTGTGTGGGGCTAGAATTCCTACCTATTCGGGTGCTTCCTTAACCACTTAGCAGGGCGTGTCTTTTCTTTGGAGAGGTGCGGTTGTAACCAAGGTTGGGTTGCTGCTGAAGCATGTTTGTATAGCTTAAGCACTGCTCTCTGGAAGATGATACTTCGATATTTTTCGATTACCAATTGATTGTTTGATGCGGTGCAATGAATATTCCCTTCACACAGTGCCCTTCACACAATGCTGTTTAATAACCGTCGCATGAGAGGCCGGAAAGGTTAGTTGATAGGCTGTCCCACCCAGTTGCAAAAGTAGAACATCTGGTGTCTCAGTCAGCTAATGAGCTAACTGCTGGATGGAGGCCACTCAACTCTTCAACTTCGGCACCTGTCTTCGTTGCATTTCAGAAGCCGAACGGATCTGCGCCCGCCAGCCGCTAGCCTCGGTCCGGGTCTGCGCCGGTCTTGGTCTTGTGCCGCGGGGTACATGGCGAAAGCTGAAGGACGGGTCCTGCTGCCACCCACCGTGGAACCGGTGAAGTATGTGGCTTGGCCGAGGAACCCACTAGTGGTGGTTTCGGTGGTTGGGCTGAGGAGACTCAGGAGACCTCCACCACCGAGGTTGACATCCATTTGAAGGGATTGGTTCAGGGGTCAACTAGGGAGCCCTGCCGTTTGGGACCCACAGAGAGCCAAGTGGGTGTGTATGTGTTATATAGGGAGACATGGTACTGGGCCCATCCTGCCCCAGGGGGAGGAAGTTTGATTTGGCAACGAACCTTCCAGAAGGTCGTGAACTCGTTGACTGGGGGGTTTCCCTATTTTGTGCACAAGCAAATGTTACAAACCACATGTTGCATGTATACACAACTACCCAAAAGTACGTCTTGAGTCCTGGCGGACTTCACTGTGAAGCCCCGGGACAGCTTGGGACTGCACTAGCTCTGACAAACAGGTAGCTTGGGATATCGAATTGCTTTGGGATTCTTGCTTTCGCTTTCGCATGGAGTCTCTCCAAGTCACACTCGAAATGAACATGGGACCCCAGGGTCGAATTTGGGCGCCCTACATAGTCATTGCATATATACATATATATATATATATGGATCTATTGATAGATATATATATATATATATGCATATATATATCTATTTATATGTATATATATATATAT
>CAXAMN010004224.1:640664-689674 GCA_963970005.1 Durusdinium trenchii
ATATATATATATATATGTGTGTTTGGTACTTGGAGCCGAGCCAGATCCAACATGATAGACATGATAGAGCACTTAAGACTGCCTTGTGTCAAACATCTGATCTCGAGGGCCGAGGGATTTGGGTCCCCGACACGAGAAATGATTCCAAGCGGTGGCTACTTAGAATGCAATGTTTCCGCTATTTCACAGAGCACTTCATGCACCATTGGGGATGAACACCTCCCTATTCAAATAGGAAGGCCAAGCTTAAGTACTTTCCACCAACCATTTGCCAAGGTGGCTGACCTATTCTCACTGGGACTCACTGCTATTTTTCTTTTTTTAACATGTTGTCTAACAGTTGACAGTAGTCAATAGCTTTGTGGTCAGGTCACCGGAGAGACGCGGTCAGAGAGAGATTCGTCCACTCCGTGACCCTCCGGACGCTGTCTGTCTCTGTGCTGTCGTCTGTCAGAGATACACGTTCTTCTTGTGCTGGACGAAGAGAAGATCTATGTCCAACTCCTGTACAGCCCCAAATTGATGCAACCACAGAAGGAAACACATAGGCAACATACTTCAACTTTTTGGATCCTGCACCACCTGAGAATGTCCTGCAAATATCAACTGAAATCCAATCCATTGCACCTACCCAATCCCAGCTGTGCAAGATGTGGATGTCAGTCCTATTGACTTCCCCAGCAGGGGAAGAACTGATGTCGGATGAACGACGCAGGCCACCTTCCTTGTGTTTCAAGAATAGCTTATGTATATGTATATGATTGTATATGAGCAATGGCCAGAACCTATGACTTCCCCAATACATCCCAATACTCATCTATTTTGTCTATGAGTTATGGACAGAATCCGTGGGTTTCTCTTCACTGATCTATTTTGTGTATATATTTTGTATATATGAGTCAGGGACAGAAACTATTTTATATGATACTATATGTTTGTGTTTTCAAGAGTGAATGCTCCGCGAGACATATGAATAAGGGACAACATCTATGGTGAAAATGTTTGGGATGGTCATAGTTGTTCCCCCAAACCCCTTCGACACGTTCACGGGGAACCGACCCAAACCATGACGGTTTTGTCCTCAAGTTTGCTGAAGTGGGGATTGAAGAAGGATCAAACCCAGACACTCCATGTATGGCATACATACCTACATTGGGGTGGTTTGGGGGTCAATGTAGGCATATGTGGCAGTCCCATGCAGTGTCTGGGAAAATAGAACCCACAACATGAAGATGTTCGGTTTTGATTTATCAACAGCCTACATCTAAGGTGCGTCCACCAGGCACAGTCGGTCAGAGGTGATCACTATGCTTTTCTTTTGAAAAAGGCCTCGCTGCCTAGCCACGAACATCGCGAATCGGAGCCGATTGACCCACTTCGGATCCGGTTGACCCACTCTGCCTGAGATCTGGACGACCCAGACCAGGTCAGACAGAGACCCTTCAGACCTCGCGTCGTCCGAGACCGCTTCATCTCGTGTCTCCCTTCTTGCAGCGGGTCCGAGCGGACGGGGCGGGCTCACGCCGAGGACATCAAGCTGAAACCGGACCTGGTGAACTTCACGTTTGATGGCTCTGAGAAGATCAGACTCTTGCGCAGCGAATGATGCGAATTCGTTCGCTGGATTCGGAGCAGCTGATTCGGAGCTGGAGGTGGATGTTTTGGGGTTCAAGACCGCCCCCCCCCCAATGGTTCCCAGACGCTCCATGTATGGCATACATTGACCCCCAAAACCACCCCAATGTAGGTGTATATTATATATGCCATACATGGAGTGTCTGGGATCGGTCAGGTGGAATGGAGATGAATGGAGTTTGTGGTGTTTTTTTCCTATGCAACGCTCTGCGGTTCCGCAAATCAGAACCGCCTGCCCTTCACGCCGAGCTCTGGTTCGGGGCTTACTACCCAATACTACCCAACTAGGTTTCAGGTTGAATGGAGCTGGTTCCTTTTCCAAATGGGTTTGGCGAATCCTGATGGATCTCTGATGGGCACCCTTTTGGATCGAACCTCCAGTGACACTGCTTAGCCAGCATGGATTCCGACTTAGAGGCGTTCAGTCGTAATCCAACCTCCGGTATAGTGTGGGGATCGAACCGAGATGGATGGCAGAATCTACTCGAATCGATCCGTGTTTCTAGAAAGCCGCACCTGCACTGTTTGTGAGTTGTTTTCTCAAACAGTTGTGAATTAAAACAAACTGTGTAGTGAGTTGTTTTTTATTTTTTTGAAATCGGAGTCTCCATTCAGTTTGCATTAATTTGATAAGTAAAAGCTGTCAAACACTTCCATATATTCGATATTCACCACTCCTGTCCTCGCGTCCTCGCAAGTAGGGGCACTACTTGACATGGCACCGGCGGGTCTCCCGGTGCCACCGGTGGATACGCCCCCGCAAAAAGCCGCAAAACACCTCAGACACCGGGGTGCATTGGGTCCATTCGATCCGCTACTGGAGCGAGTTCCGCTCGCTCGTGCTCGCTTTCCAACCGGCAGCCCGGACGACCCTGGTTTTGGGTTCAAAACGCCAAACTGAGCAGGTCGTCCGGGTTCTGCTTAGTGTTGTTTTTGTTGTCCTTTCTGTGGGTTACTCCCCTTCTGGAGAATATGTTGACATTTGTTGTTCCGGCTCCGCAAATCCAAGTCGTCAGGTGAACCAGTAACGTCCACGATAGAATGAATGATTTGATTCCCATGTGAACGTCTTTTGGTTTGGCACCTGCATGGGAGGGAAGGTGAATTCAGCTGTGGAACTTCCAATGAAGTGTATGGTTGCTTTGCCTTCCTTTGGAATGCTACCTGTCCCTGTGGCTTTTCACTGTAGTATGGATGCTGCGAGTCGTACTAGGTGAGTTCGTTGCTGGATGCATCACATCGCCCATCGTTCAATCCTTCGAAGCCGCGTCGAACAACCTGGACGTCGGCCTGAACGGCCAAGGATTGGACATCCAAGAAGCCACTGACGTGTCTTGGTCCGAGCCGTTCGGACAGTCGCGCTATCGCGAGGCTGAGCGAGAAAGAGTAGCGATAGGGTAGTGGATAGGGTATCCAGTTTCCCCCAACAAAAACCGGGGAGACGTTCAGAGCTATACAGAGGGAAGCAGATGTGTTTTGAACAATCAGGGAGGTCTTGAGGGAGGTGTTCGCATAACAGAAGGAAGATGATGTGTTGAAAACGGCCGTTAAGTCTGTGGTTCTTGGAAACGTTCTCGGCTGATCTCCCGAACGTGTCCGTTTAGGCACCTCTACTGGACGGGGGTGTTTGCAACGAAGTCAAGATTCTGAAGATTCTGTTGAAAGAGCAGTTTTGGGGTGATTGTGGATGTTCCCTTCATTGGGTGCATGCCCCGATATCCACTGGGCCACCGGGATTGTTGTGTGTGTGTGTGTGTTTTTAATGTTTTCCCAGGTGCTGGGAGGCGCAAGCTCCCAAGAATTGGATCAATGAGGATCATCCCATCTAGGTACCCTGAATATTTCCAGTTGGAGCAATGAAATATACTTTCACTCCTAGATTGCCTGGAACTCTACCCTGATGAGTTTCTGGCACCTTTGGTTGCCACTGATGTTCCCTTCTCAATATAGCTGGGTGTTGTGTTGTGGAGTTAGCTGCCCCTGGCCGTTATACGATATCAATCGTACGTTGGACTGCCATCCTTTGATAGGCCATCTCTTGCGTTCGCCCCATGACAGCAGGAACGAGACGGCTCGCGCTCGCCCATTCGTTTCGTGTCGGGCACTGAGGAGATTGCCCTGCACGTCAAAGAGATTGCCATCAAGTGACCTGGTGCGAACGAACAGCACGGTGGCGCGCAAAGCGTACGCGCAACCCGCGCGTGGTGAAAGCGGCGTTCTTGGCGGGCCTTGGAGGGTTCTAAGGCGAAGCTTCGCAGGGTTCAGGTCACTTACTGTATAGACTCTATATAAACTGTAATCTAGACTCTAGACATCCAAATTCAAAAGCAATGGCTTCAATAGAGAGGCTCATGTACTACATATATAGGCATTATGTCATGTAGCATTCTGCCTTTATGGGGGCGGCACAAGACTCAACACCTCAAGCCCTCATACAACGAGATCGGCAATCACCAGGAATGGATGATTCTTTGACTATCCAAGAATAGAACCACTCAACGGTGCTAAACCTTGCTAAACTTTGAATTCTTTAGCCAACCCACTTCACATAAATTATCGTACCATCAAAAAACTAGATTGGGTAGAACGTCCATGTCAGAGGCATGTGCTTGGACCAGTTGGAATGGATGATACCCTCAGAATCTTTTGGACAAAAAAACATGCACCAGCAGTCACAAAGGGGTGCTTAATGGAGGTTAGGGGTGCCCATTATCCACTCACTTAGGGACTAAACACCACCCCTTTGTGACTCCTGGCATGATCAACTATGTGACAGAATGGTGTTTGAAATTCCGGAGCCTAAACCCGCCACCCGCCACCCATATTGATTCATATTTGCTTGGGTACAAACATGACGTGTATTCCTTGCGGACACCGGCCATGGACAGATTTTGTTGTATGACATAGATATACATAGATCATGGATACCATGGAACATGACAATCCTTTTCCACCCTTTTCCTCGTCTTCAAACTACCAGATGTCTTCCATGATCTGTTTCGGACCAGTTTGATTCCGCCAACCATCCTGCCAACACCGGTCATAAACCAACCATCAGAAACAAACATCGTTTGATTCTGCCAACCATCGGAAGCCGTGAAGCCCTCTTCTTTAGGAACCACACCATCGTCCTGAAAGCTGGCTCTACCGAAGTCAAGCCGGAGGCGGGGGTTGGACAGGTCGGAGGGCAGTGGACGGACGTGTGTTTGTTCACTGTGCCTGGGTCTCCAAACAGTGCCTGGCCAGGAGGGTCCTGGTAGTCGACCTGTTTGTGTTTGCGTTCCTTTTTCTTGGTTTCCAATAGCGATGGCCTCCAACCTACCAGAGATGGCTTAGTATCACAGCACTCGATGTTCCTTTCAGGTGAATGGATAGTTCAAGAAGCCAACATGAAGGTTAACATAGGTTAACCAAAAAAAAGGTTTGTTTTGATGGCTATCAATGCTTGGTTTTGCTTATTGTTAATTGATTGGTTGTTATTTTCCCTATGGGTGAAGCCGGTGAAGCCTCTTTCTGCATTGGGGAATATGTTCATTAGGTGTTTCCCGGCTCCTGAGACAGCAAATCCAAGCGGTCCACAAGCGGAACTTCCCAACTTCATGCTGTTCCAGAAGGTTGTTTTCATTGAAGGAAGCAAGCTGTCTAAGCTGTCTAGAGACTTTCGAGATTCGTTCGGACCTCATCCAGGCGTTCAGGAACCGTTTGAAAGCTGGCAAACCAGAGGTGAACCATCGAGTATGAGTTCTTAACTTCGCCCAGAGATCAGCTTTTTAGGGTCACCTTTTACATCTGAGAGGACGCGGCAGAGAGGTAGTTGGCCCACGAGTGAAGGAAGAGGGAGATTGACGCAATGGAGAAAACATATGACATATATTTATGTGACTTGTTGTGTTTGAGTCTGAAGAAGTTGCTATATACTATTATATACTGTACCCAAATCGAAGGCAAAAGACCCTTGCATTTCACGCACGTGCTGAGTTTTTCAAGGGTGACAGAGCCATGACGGTGGCAGCCCGGGCCACCGGCAGATTGACAAAACCATATGCTCCACAGTCCAGCGGGTGTCCTGTGCCACCCATTCCTCATCATCAGCCACTTTGAGTGGTTCTTGGACCACAGCTCACGGGAAGACTGCAAACCGCCAGGCAGTGACATATTCCATCAAGGAGCTTTGGATGAACTATGCTGTGATGGGTTCGGCGCACGCCATTTGTGATTAATTGAGCAGAGCTCTTTTAATAGATGTAGAGATTTATAGAAGAGTTAACCTGTAAAGGGTTGGATGTAGGCATTCTGCTTGGGGGCGTAGGCTGGCGTAGGCATTTTTTAAGCATTTTTTTGTGGCAGAAGCCGCGTAGGCGACGCATTTCCCAGTCAAGAAGATTTATACAGGAAGACTTTAATAAGTATGACTTCTCGATATTTCAATTGCTACCTGGATAAGTAGGCAAGATATTAGCAAAACCAACATGCAGTAGGCATAGGCACCGCGTAGGCGAAAAGTAGGGTAGGCGTAGGCGAAAACTGGTGTGGGAAGAACTTGCCCCAGACATGGCTAAGTGAAGGTTTGGAAGTCTTCCTCGTCCATATGGCCTGCCTTTGTCGTTAGGAGGCCTTTCGCCATGGCTAAGGAGGAACCCAACGCCTTGCAAAACAATAGACGAAAACAGCTAAAAGCTTCCAAAACTGTAGCCGCGTAGGCAAAACCATTCAGTGATTAAAAAAATTCACGTGCGTAGGCCGCGTAGGCAACCTATCCTAACTTCGACCTGCGCGTAGGCCAAAACTGTGAGCGCGTAGGCAGAAAGTAGCCTTGGCGTAGGCACCAATAAAAAGATAATGCCTTACATCAGTACAAAATAATTACACAACTCAAATTGCTCAACAAAAGTCGAGTAGGGATTCTAGATTCTAGACCCTGCCCGGACTCGGCAGCATTCAAGACGCATCATGGGGGCTTTGGGACGCCCTCACCATGGTGAAAAGTCCAACTTAGCCCGTTTGAAGGTCAACGTGGGAAACTCAGTCGCTGTTCAAACGGAGGTCACGTGGACAATCATGGACATGTTCGAGAAGTTGGAACTACAAATCACTGTTGAACAGGAAAGACAGCAAAAAGACCACAACGATTGGGAAGCTGCAACTTTTTAGAAAAACATGTGAGTGTGTGGAGCTGTTGATGTAAGGAATGCAGAACCAGCCCAAAAACAACGCAGAATGATGCAGAATGGACGGCGCACTCATCGCGGGGGGGAGCTTATGACGGACTGTAATCTCGTCATTGTTGGACGGTTCTTCTCCTTTGGCTGTCACAGGCGGGCACTCGGACTTCACATTGTGTTACCGCAACTGCACTCCCTGGAAGAGTCATGGTCCCGTGGATGGCCCCGATTTAGGAGGGACCATGAAATCCTCATTGCAAACAGGTGGCGCCATGCACTTCCATGATGATTCCAGTGTACAAGTCTGGGTCATCACAGTTAAGGCCTTTGTGTCTTCAAACAAAACATCCCCGGCATCCGTTTTGCAGCACGGAGGATGCCACGGTGACCTTCAAGTTCGAAGAGATGCTACCAGTCGGGGAGGCCACAGATGCTACCGGTTGGTACGGTGAACAAACAATGTGGTGGACATGGGTGGATCTGGGTCAATTTGGATGGGGTCAGGTTGAGATGTATGGATTGCTGAATGGCTGAATTTCCAAAGACTTTGTCGAAGAGAGCCGCACATTGGACAATCATTTTTGTTTTTGGCACCTTTTGTTTGAGGCCATGCGGTGGTGTATTTCTATAGCAACTGAAAGATGTTTTACTTCAAGAGAGCTTCGGGACTACAAGGACTACGCATCATTATCAAACATCCCCGGGTTCCCTGCCCAAAACCTTGGCTTCAACAACATACCGAGTCAGGGGCTAACCTTTAACCTTTGTGGGGGACTGGTTTCCCCAGTAGAATCCGGTGGATAAAGGTCCCTATTTTCCAGAACTGAGACCTGTTCACCGAAAAATGGGTACGAACACCTCCATGAACGGAATGATCGAATCCTTTCAGTTCACTCACTCACTTTGGGGATCATTTGGGACCATTCATTTCTCATCTTCCCTTCTTGATCGTGGGACTGGGCGAGAGGCGGAGCTTGAGCTTGAGTTCTTCGGTCTTTTGAATGATCAGATGGCCGGCTGCTTGCCAAGCAGAGCGCACCAAGTTGGGTCTGGCGGTCGCGGTGTCGGTCGAAGCGCATTTCTGAAAAACGTGTCTTTGCGGCGTCTCGGCATCGTTAGAGGCTGAAAGGTGCCAGGCACAGAAAGTGGTGGTACGTGTATGTATATATATATATTATATTAGCCGGTTCATTCACACAAGGTTTATGAATTGACCGAAGGGTTTGCTTGAAACAAGAACTCCTCTCAGATCGAATCGAGATCGAAGCCGGCATCGTGTCAGAAAGCTGACCCGACCCACCACGGCCACGCTTGGGCGGTTCTGGCACCCCCGGTGATCCGGGCCCGTTTGGGCTCCTGGCCCACCTCCGTTTCGGTTCGATGGGCCAGGGGTGGGTGGATGCCACGGGGGTCGAAGACCACCGAACCTGAGGAGATGGGCCAGGAGTTGTAAGGATTTGAACAACAAAACAACTACACTCTGAAACCACTGTAAGACAACAACTCCCAACCGTTTTTGGGCCCTGAGGTTTCTATCGATCAGGCCGGAGGGCGGGAGGTCGTTCGTTCGCCAATCCTAAGGTGTTCAGAGTTATGCTTAAGAGCAGCTGGAGTAGGGAGTCGCAGCTGTGTTTCACGGATGCCCATATCCATCTACTTAGGATCATTGTGTGTGTTGTTCTCAGTAAATTGACTGTTGAGTACATGGTTTGCTATGTACAATAAATTTCAATGGCGGTGTTTGAAAATCACAATCCTGTTGCAATCAACATGCACGAATCCAGAGGAACCATGAAGGCTCAAGATGGCTCAAGCCATCTCAAGCCCTAACTTTAGCCTCGTTTATTTGTACAAAAAAAAACGTTGTGTGTCGACACCGACGAATTGATGCCAAAATTTGTGTCGGTGCATTGCAGGATACAAGGACATCACTGGCGCCTCCAAGATCATGGCCTCCACTCAGTTCGAATCCCTGGATGCGCGTCGTGCCTTCCCCTGCTGGGACGAGCCCGGAAGAAAGGCGCGGAAGTGGAGTGGTGCGATTAGAGCAGTGGCACATCATGGAACCTCAGCCATACTGTTGAGTGGGCATTGGGGATTCTGAGCGAAGGAGACATGTACCTGCCTTGAAACGGATGTGTGATGAGGTTTTGGATGGTTTGGGTGTAAATCTGGACGTCGGGTGAGAGACTCTCGCCTTGGTGAACGTGTCTTGCGAGTCTGTCAGAGGAGAGGTCTTGCTAAGTTGCGCTCTTCACTGGGCGTGAGCACAGGAGGATCAATGATTTGGGCTATAGTGGGAAGGTGCAACTGGCAACTAGCAGTGCTTGGTTTGTGCAAGCAAGAACGTACTCAGGATCAATGAACATAATGTCAAAAGTTAGACCTCAGGGCTGTTCAGACGGATCTAATGTACAAGCTGACTCCAGTGCGACCATTTTTTCTTCTTGTTTGTTTTTTTTTTTTTTTAAACTATACGAATCTGAATCCAAAAGAGCATTTGACTCCTCAACCTGTCGTGGCTAACTGGGCAACACTAGGGCCACCCAACCCATTCATGAAGTATAGACAGATATTGAGAGTATTGTGAACGAGCCAGAATCTGGAATCGAGTTTCCCTGCTTCGGTCAGGTTTCTACAAAGGTGCTCCACTTTTGTTGTATTTTTCGCTTTGCTCTTTGGGCACTATGCCCATGACGAGAAAAAACCGTTATAGAGTTATATAGCAGGTCTTTCCAGTGGTATTACGACCCGACCAGAGGTGTTTTCTGAACACCGGTGTACAAATGAAATCGGAACATGCCTTGCTTCGATCTGCTGCTCTCCTTCAGCAGTGCACGTCTGGGCTTCCGAAAACGCCCGCGGGCGTTTTTCGAAGAGCCGAGACACCGCGAGGCGGTTTTTGGACTTACCTTGGTGGTGGACACAGGCGCGAGATGCGAGACACCTCTCAGTTTTTGTTTTGGGCGCCGTGCTTGTGATACTGACCAAGGTCTTCACTACATATATAAGCGGACACGAGGGCGAGGAAGACGGGTAGATTTCAATCCAACCCGACTTTTCTGTTTTCTCTAGTATTCTCGAGTCATCGGCTCGAAGCCGAAGGAAGACGGGTTGCTTTTCATCCACCGGTTTGAGAGAGTGCGAGGAATGAATTAGAGCGCAAGCACCAACCTTTCATACATGACCTTCTTGAACTCTGATTGCACTCTCATGATTCACCTGAAAGGAACATCGAGTGCTGCAGAGTATCTATAAGACATAGACGAAGACTACATGGGTCCCGACCCCCCGCCCGGTCCTGACGAGGAACAACCGGGGAAAGCGACCTCCGTCACTCTCGCGACCGAAGGCCTCACGGCTCTCAGCAACATGCCCGAGAAGCACCGCTGTTACCTGGACGGTGGAGCACCTGGGAGAGCACCGGGCCGGGCGTGAGGGGATTGGCTAGGTCTAGGTGGGGGGGGGTGAGGTCGAATAGGTGATGGAGTTGGGGTGGCAGTGGATTTTGAAAGACTTGAAAGGAATATATAGAGAGTCCACATACCGTCTCAGAAGGCACTTAGACCTTCACAGAGGGTATGTGGATCCATGATTTCCCTTTATATATTCCCTATACATGTACGACATTTCGAGGACTAAGGACCAGTGAACAAAGTCTCATGCCCCAAGAAAACCAAATACCCTCACTGGATGCAGCACGCCAAGGCGAAGATGGAGGTTGCCTTCATGGACTCCCCGAAAATGTGACTCGGACCGACGCTGAGAGGACGAGACACGGATGCACACGGATGTGGACTCAGAGGGGTGTGGATCGAATGCAGTCCTCTGAGTTGGCAACATCACCTGGGCGGAACGGAAGTGTTTTGGGTGTTCAAGCCGCTGGCTTCGTTCTGAATGGCAGCCAATGGGGTGTCGGGTGTTCGGGGGTAGATCAAGAGATGCTGGGCGAAGGACACAGGTAGAGGCCAAACTGGAAATTACAGAGGCGAAACAACATCTCGTCTCTTGCCATCCTTTTCTATGAACCACATGTCACATGTCACATGTTGTTTACTTGTTGGATGCCTTTTATTTACTTAGATAGATAAATTTAAATATAACAACATATTGGTCAAAGAGGTAAGTGAATTTGATCTGTGAGCCCCAAAGCATCCACTGTTTTAGGCGGCCACTCGGCTTGGATCCTGGGCGGGTGTGGGTGGTGTGCCACGTATCGGGAAGGTCGACCTATTTGCTGGCCTTCATCGTGGGTGAGTTCGACTTCATCCAGGTGAGTTCTGCAAGTGCTGTAGCTCAAAATACTTATAATATTCCCTAGGGATCCAAGTACCTCCTCAAAAGGTACTTGGACCCTCCAAACCCACCCCAAACACCTTCTCAGAGGGTACTTGGATCCATAGGGATTGCTTTAGCAAGCGGAATTGGTTTCGGTGACGTCCCTTGGAGTGGATCCCTTGGTGTTCTACCCAGGAAAGTGAAGTTGAATTAACCCTTTTGGGGGGAGTGGCTTCTCCACTACTAGACAACAGGTGGAAGTTTTGCTTCATTTTCATGTTCCAGGGAAACTGAGGGAGTCGGCTTTTGAGAAGTTGGATGATCAGTTGCTTGGCTGATCAGTTTGATCAGTTGGATTCTTCGGGGTCCTGAGTTTCATGAGACATTGTGACATTTGCGTTCGTTGAGTTGGTCTATTTACCTCATTGTACTCACTATAAATTCGTCTATTATAGCCCTTGGCGTAGGCTTTGAGTGCAGGTGCGGGACAAGTGTGTATTGGACTGACAGATTCACGTCAATAACATCTTCAAGGAATCCGTTATGACTGACTTGAACGCAGCATGCTTGCAACATGGACCGTGCAACAGTCATGGAGGTTTCACAAGGCCATGTTCGTGTGTTCACGGATTCATTTGCCAAAAGGGTGGGTGTTGCTTTCACTGCACTTAAGGACTCATTGCAGCAACGGCTGGGTTGGATTGATCTCTAGTGAAATAGTACTGTTTTAGTCTAAGCTTGCGTGGGAAAAGAGGGGTCACACTGTGAGGCCTCGCCCTGATTATTCCGATCGGATACCCATGTGGTTTTCTTTTTTACCCCTGGCCCACCTCCGTTTCGAAGATGGTTGGGGTGGGTGGATTTGGGGGTCTAACCACCGAACCTGAGGATATGGGCCAGGAGCCCAGACATCCGTGCTGCCGCGTGCGCCAGGCCCAGACCAGTCATGGAGTCCTGGTACGTGTATTCGCGCCACCAGGACGTCCCCCTTCGTGTCATGTTGGATGGGAATTTTAGATGGTTTTTTAGACCCTCTGAACTCCTTCCGTGAAGTCCAACTCCAAGTTGCGACACTCCATGGCACTGAAGTGTTCTTTTGGGGGAGGCTTTGGGTTTGGCGTTGAACAACGAAAAGACCACAGGTCGCACTCAACGGAGCGGAGCTCCGGCTCAGGAGTCATGTACGCATGGTCACGCGCGGGACCCGTACGCTCCCTGGTAGGAGTTCAAGATCCAGGAGTCCTTGAGCAATGCCAACCAGCTGCTTCCGTTCGGGGTTACCTGGCTGGACCACCCTACACTGCGAAAAAAGGTCACCATTGGGCACCCATTCGAAGCGCTAGGAAGGTTCATGTTGATTCATCTGAACTTCAACGGCATGACACGTCTAACTGACCTAGTGAACGGGTCGAAGACCACGTGAAGTGAAGATGTTTGCCTTTAGCTGGTGCAAGAGTTGGATGACCATCCAATATCCATCGGATGGTTTTCACCTGCAGTCTCCAAGCTGGTTTTTCTCTAAGCTGTCTCAACGCGACGCCGTTTGACGCCAAAACCTCAGAAGGACTGCCCAAACCTCGCGCTGCAGCCAGTCCTCAGACCGTGTCGACCGGTCGTTCGCAGGACGTTCGAAGGATGGACAGTTCCCACTGGAGGTTGCGGTCAAGGCCTTGGACGGCGGGGCACCTCAGTTGGGCGACTGAGTCGACTGACTGAAGCGGAGACTGACTGAAGCGGGAGGAAGAGGTCAAACAAGGGATTTTTTTTGCGGTGCGGTGGGTGCGAGCAAAGAGCGAGAGTTGCATGGGGTGTGGTTTTTGAGATGAAGCTGGGACCAACCAGCGGAGATTGGGCATCGGGTTGCCTTGAACAAACGCCTTTCTGCTGGAAACCTTTGGGGTCCAGCAGGTTGATGAACATGAGTCTCTGGTTTCGAATGAAAACGTCGGGCTCGTCGGTTTCAGTGAAAGGGAAACAACACGTTGACCACTGGAAAGTGAACTAGAACACGTTCCCAATCCATCCTGACATTCTACATTCAGTATCAATTCAGTATACTATGACGTCACCTAGCCCTGAAATTGTGTGCATTTCTTGACATCCTCGCAATCAGAAGACAATCCGGTCAACAAAACAACACGAACCTGCCGCGTGGCCTGGCCTAGGGGCCCTAAGGATCCATACCGTACCTCAGGTTCGGTACGACTGGGCCCGACCTTTCGGGGCACCTAGCTAGCGCATCGCGGTGTCTCCGTCCTCACCGTAGAAGTCGAGACGTGGATCCGAGTTCCTGGCCGTTCTCCGTTGGATCCGGCGGCCGTCGCTTCCCCCGAGGTTATGATGACTACTTCGGGCTGCCGCCGCTCGGTTTTGGATCGCTCTTTCGACCTTTCGGACGTGGCACCGTTGGTGACTGGTGGATCCACTGCCATTGACTGGTTCGGTACGGCGCATGGGCTGCGCCGTACTGTTCCCTCCGTCACCGTACCTGAGAAGGTAACTGATCTGGATTCCTAGGTAGGGGTAGAATTTTACCATGGTCTTACTAGTTGAATTTTCATGTTCAATCTGGACGATCCAATGGGTGTCCAATGTGTCCAATGATGTCCAATGGAGATCCCTAGAGTAGTGTGGGGTAGTCCATAGGACACCCATTGGATGGTCCTTAAAATGTCGTTGTTTTCTTTTTTTGTTTTTGGCAGGGGTTGGGTTTCATTTCATGTAAGTTGAGACTTGGATAGATACTTGTAGGATTTTTGTAGCCACGACCCTGTCGAAAGTTTGGAATCAATTGCTAACCTTTCACCGTTTTGACGGACCGGTTTTCACCAACCGACCGATCTTCTCGGGAACGGCGACCGAAGGTCAGGTTTTGGCATGGTCTGGCCGGGTCTTGAAGTTTGGCGACTGGAAGGGTGAAGGATCTTGGTGTTGTCGGCGGATAGGGTGACCAAGCTGCTTGGTGCGCAGAGACCCGCTTGCCTATCTAAGTAGAGACTGTGTGGTCTTCACCAGCTCGCAGGTATCCACTGCCCAAGCTCGACATGCCGCCTCGGCGATGTTGAGGGAGCTCGGTGGTGCAGGAAGATTGACAACCCCCCCTGCCAGGTCATGGTTTAAGATCTCCACATATCTATAGGGTTTAATCCATCAACAGTCAGCATTGATTCCCAGTTCTCAGTTACAACTGACACTGTCACAGACCAGTGTTTCAGCCGTCGGGGATATGCATTGCCTTTCCGTTGGTTGTAGACGTGCAAAGAAGAATACTGGTGTACTGACATGACATCGGTTCTGGCTGGGGTGAGCCTCAAGGTTGCAAAAACAAACCATGTTCAAGGAGTATACAAAGAGATACAAAGAGTATATTCATCATTATTCATCATGTTTGGAACATGTTTTCCTGAAAGTGGATTGACTATACATACATCGGCTGCGGGAAAAAAGACCCCCCACAACGGTCTCCGTTCCTTTCTTTGGACGTGCATTAATTCATATTCGACTCCAGTCAAGATGGTTGTGTCATACCTGTTATCCAGGTGTCATATCAGCAATGTTATTTGTATTTGAATGTATTTGACCGTGCTTGCTTTTCATTAGTGAAGTAGTTTCCAGTATGCTATTATAGGAACCTCCCCTAATTACTCCCTATAGTTACTCAACACACAAACAAGACAAACTGTTCATAGCCTATCAACATCGGACCATTTTGGACATATCCCCCGAAGTCACCCATCCCCAAACCCCGATCGCCCAGAAAATCCCAACGCCAGGATCGCGATCCCAGAGTTTGCGGCGGGTGCCATGGAGAATTGGGGCCTCGTGACCTACCGCGAGGCGGAGCCGAGTCCGTTGAAAGGGTCCGTTCTTCGGCCGTTTGGAGCGTTTTGGGTGGATCGGGGCGATGTCGTCGACTGTCGACATGTCAAGTCAAGTTCATTAGCAACCTCAAAAGGGGAAACGAGACAACCAACAAGCATCGGCAAGTCGAGAGGTGAAGATGCACTCAGTACGAGGGCTCCGAAGGAGTGTCGAATAAATAGCTCCTATAGATGAGGTGAGGTTGGTGGGCTGATAGATGTGCAGGCATGAAGGTTCATTTGCCCGAAAGTCACGTACGACGCTCAAGTTGAGTGCCACTGTTGAATCCAAACTGACTCTCGGATTTCACAAGAACCCACCCAGCTCGGATTCGTCCTATGAAACAGGCATCTATCTCGCGACGAGAAGTGCGCCTGGTTACTGACCTTTGGAGGGGAACTGGAAACACCCCTAATAAAGACTGATATGAGCATTCCCTATCTGGGGTGTTTTTCTAACAGTTGAATAGTTGATTTTCAAAAAATATCGATTTCCCTTTAGCTTACCTTGTTCCTTCTGCCACCCCCTTCTCAGCAGCTGATGCTTCCATAGGGTGGATCTTCACTTCACATTGGTCCTTGGTAGAATGATGTCATTGTCGCTCAAGTACTGACAAGATGACAAGTGAAGGATGTTGATGTCCCTCATTGGGTCTAAACAAGCCACGTATATAGCCCTTTGGATGTGTTGTTTCATGTTCTTTCAAATACGTAGGGTAGGCAACAGTTGCTGGGAAAGGATGTTCACCAAATGTTCTACCGCCGACATCCGGATAGGACTGTGAGTCACTGAGTCGATATTAATGGAATTGGCATAAGTCCAAGCACGTGCATGAATCAACAAAGCCATGTCACTCTCGGGATAAGGTTCTACTGATGGCTGCGGTGGGACCAGTTCCGACCCGGGCATCACTTTGGAGTGGGGTCAGTTAAAGGGAGCCTGTGGCAATAAACAAAAATAGTGAATGCAACATGTAAACGTGGAATGAAGATTGAAAAGTCACCAGAATGTCATCACCGCTTCATATAGCATCCTCCATCTATACTTCGGGCCACTTGCCTAACAATCCTGACTGAAGTCCGGTAGTCATCCAGCAGCCTTGTTCCTCATGGCAGCGCCTGCGGAAGCAAAGTGGCAGCCAAGCTGAAGCATCAGAAAACCATCACCAGCTGCACTGAATCCTTTTTAATCAGCTTCAATCACAGGATCATTTCCGGGGAGCGAGTGTTCTAAGGACACCCCTGGATTCGCTGGAGCTGACTTAATCTCGCGTCCGTCGCAAAGTTTTCCAGCGAAAGACACAATCTTTGCTCAGGTCCAGCGAAATCAGACCCCCCCTTGGAACACTCATTGACGCGAGCGAGTGTTCTAACAGGGTGCGACCGTCGCACCCTGTTAGAACGCTGTTTATTAGAAATACACCTAGTCTATCCCATACTCTCCAGATATTTTTTGGAACAGTCCCTGGCTTGATAATTGATTTAAGACATGAATCCACTGAGCACTTTGTCCAGCTCCCCGGAAATGATCCTGTGATTGAAGCTGATTAAAAAGGAGTGCAGCTGGTGATGGTTTTCTGAGGCTTCAGCTTGGCTGCCTCTTTGCTTCTGCAGGCGCTGTCATGAGGAAGAAGGCTGCTGGATGAGGACCGGACTTCAGTCAGGATTGTTAGGCAAATGGCCCGAAGCATAGATAGAGGATGCTTTACAGGGGTGATGAAATCTTGATTACTGTTAATTCAACAGTCAGTAAGTTCAATCTCCCACAACCTGCACCTTTAACATCCTTTAACTCAGCCAACTACCAAGGGATGCTGGACTTGCCGGATACTGACCCACAAGTGCAGTCAGAACTAGTTCCAGTAGAATCTTACCCTGAGAGTGACATGGCTTTGTTGATTCATGCACGCGCTTGGATTTATGCCAATTCCATTAATATCGACTCAGTGACTCACAGTCCTATCCGGATGTCGGTGGTAGAACATTTGGTGAACATCCTTTCCCAGCAACTGTTGCCTACCCTACGGATTTGAATTAACATAAAACAACACATCCAAAGGGCTATATACTTGGCTTGTTTAGACCCAATGAGGGACATCAACATCCTTCACTTGTCATCTTGTCAGTACTTGAGCTACAATGATATCATTGTACCATAGGGATCCAAGTACCTTCTCAGAGGGTACGACTGGACCCTCCAAACCTAACAGTGTCTCCAATCACCTTCTGAGAAGATCCCTAGGGATTGCAATTACATGCGAGCATTTCCAAGAAAGTCCACAGGTGGAACAAAGTTGACCCTGATTTTCGTTCGGGGAGTGGCGGTCGGGCGGTCAGCCATTGATCAAGCCTCATGCATGTCCCGTCCCCAACGGCCACGGTCGACGTCAGGTGGATTTGCTCATCGCTGAGGGCGCCTCGCGCAAGCAGATGCAGCGGGTGTGCATCGTCGTGACCCACGCATCTGGGATGACATCAGACGGGATGACACCGTTTACATACATGTGCCCAGACATTTGGGATCAGTGACATTGACATGGGATGAGATTGTTTCAGGTGGATCTTCCAAAATTCATGGGCATGGTGAAATTTCTTGGTAGTGAACGAGCGGTACCAGATGAGGACACCCCTCGCCACAAGCAATGGTCGATGAGAGGACCACCTACTGAGGTTCGGTAGGACTGGATCCCTAGGGATCCATGAAAGGTGAAGGTTTTCCCTCACTGAGTCCCTGGAAAAGGCCGGCTATACAAGATGCGAGCACTGCAAAGCGCAGCTTTTTCATGCTTCCAGCTACCCTGGTCCCTTCCAGCTACCTAACTGGTCATAGACATGCAATGGACTTGGTTGAACTGGTCCGCATTCAAACAAGATACGCCTTCCACATGCTCCCCCCTTCAAACCGCTCTCTCGCTCTTTTGGCTCCTGCAAGGAGTGGCGGTGTCCCATCCACTGAGCCGAGCATTTCCCAGATACCAACACATCCCCGGGTGGCCAAGAATCTGGGCTTCCGCGTCCATGTCACGACAGATACGACCATAGCTATTCCCCAGGGCTCCTGGCCCATATCCTCAGGTTCGGTGGTTAAACCCCCAAATCCACCCACCCCAACCATCTTTGAAACGGAGGCGGGCCAGGATCTAATAGGCTTCCGCGTCCATGTCAAAACGACAGCACGACCCAAACCCAGGAACCCATCCCATCCACCGACAAAGATCGCTGGCGCATGCGAATTCGATGCATCTTTGAAGGGACCAAAAACTCCCATCACACCACACCAGGGCACCCCATCTCCAATTCTCCTCTCCCGACTCTGAGGAGTTGGCGCATCAATGGTTCGGAAACCTGGTGACCATGAACTGGTGGGACGATCTGTGGCTCAACGAAGGCTTCGCCTCCTGGTGCCCCTCGGACCGCCAGCCGCGGTCGGGTCGAGCGGCGCGAAGCGAGCTCGGAGAGGCGGCGGAAAGCTCGGAGCGACTCCTTGGGCGTTCGACGGGTTTGAATGTACAGATGGTGAAAGTGAAGGAGAGGAACTCTCGAGGAGTTCGGTCAGTGAACTCGCTTGGCTTCGTTTCTGGCTCGCCTTTGAAATCACACTTTCAAGGATTTCAATGAGCAATGACACGCAATGACTGTTTGTGAAACAGACAAGTTGGTTTCAAGTCTTAATGAGTTTGGAATGGTGTACAGCTGTGCTCCATCCTGGTCTGTGGTCTACAACTCACCACTGCCTTGCAAGCAAACGACGCGTCATGTGAAGGTGGTACCGGAGACAACTTCTGATATCTCCTGACTGGTTTCCACCCAAAGGCTTCTAGAGCGCTCTACCACTGGATCATCCTCAGTGACTGGGATCATGAACACCCTTTTACCCCATCTATGTTCCATGTTGGGAGGTTTCCAGCCTGGAAATTCCAAAGAGGTGAAATCGAGTGACTTCTAGCCTCAATCACTGGTGATCATCCTGTATACACCCATGAAGTCTATGCGGAGGGATCAGCAAAAATCGTTTCCAAGCGGTGCCAAAGACTGTCCAAATGGATCCAAATGGGTGTGTATCCCCCATGGGTTTTGGATGTTATATAGTCTATGTCCCTTCTTCCAAAGGGGTCGGAACACCTGGGAAGTCTCCCTTTTTGAAAACACAGCCAACCCTGGCTCCTTTGGGCTCCAACCCTGGCTTAGGGTCGGCTGACATTCCACTGAGCTTCCTTCAACATCCTTCAACTTGCCAGGCCCTCACCAAACATGTTTACCGTTCCATGATCTCGGGGGCGCGGGCACGCACAGTTCGCAGCACGCGGGCACTTCCCCGCGGCTCCCGCGAACCGCGTCGCTGGCGAACCGCTGCGCGTCGTCTCACCTCTCTCGTGAAGCCTTTGGAGACTGCGTGAAAAGGTGAGAACTACATGGCCCATGAGATCTTCCCAGATTTTGCCATGTTCCTTGGATTCAGCACGGATTTCCCCGGCCTCGGAGTACTAGGGCTAACCACGGATTCAAAGAATCACATGTTAAAGAGAAGTGAGGTTTCACAGCACCTATGTGCCAAACACTGCAACTGCTGACAAAACATGACATCACATGATAGTATTCTATGGTGTCTTTTGGTGGTAAATGCCAACAGGCCAAGGCCTTTAAAGAAAGACCCTTTAGATCCCTTTAGACGTTCCTTTGCAAGGCGGAGTTTCCAAGGCCTTGTTCACGACCTAAAGAACTTTTTTTAATGAAGTCTTTTTGGATTCAGCCCATGTCTTTTCCGGCTTGGGTGTCCAATGTTTGTGGCCGAATCCTGCTGGTTCAATATGTTCAATCAAGTCGTAAGAAAGCGGCAATGGCAACATCCAGATCCATCTATATGGGGGAGTGGACCCCATGTCCAATCTAGTTAATCTCGGGATAAGCAGGGATTGAAGTTGATATACTTGCATTTCTGTTTGGGGAGATCAGGATGTGATTGTATTGTGCTGGACATTACTGGACTGACTACTGTAGATCCGCTGATCATCTTTCTTTGGAAGTTCGGAGTTGGTACGTCACATGGTTGCCCACATATGCCTGCAGTGGATGTTTAATGTTCCGAAAACGTGGCAGCACGCAGGACATCGCAGGAATACTAGTAGTCTTTTGCTTCGAGGTTTTCGACACCAATTGGTGGACAGTATTCGTTTGTCCACTCCTTTTTGAGGCTCGAATCAGCGAACACTAGCTCCACCACCAAGACCAGGTCCACATGGCAAGAAAAAGGCACCAAGAATTGGCTTCTCTAGTGGGAGGACACAGAAACCGTGGTTTTGGCGACTTTGGGGGCTGTTTCTTTTGTCCCCATTTCCTGGGTGAATCCCCTCAAAGGAGCAGCCAATCCATCCCAGACACTCCATAGTGACCTACGAACCATGAGGATCTGGACCAACCCTTTTGACCGTTGAGACCCTTTGGCGCTCCTGCCCCGTCTGAACTTCCGGGTTCGACCGGTCCAAGCAAGGCGGACCGGTCCTGATCGCGCGGCCCGTTCCAGGTGGGATCAATTCACCTCGGACACACAAGCGGCGGCCACTCGGACACAGCGGCTGAAAGGGTGTGGTCTTTTTTCCTCCTGAGACGACCCGGTCGATTTGGCATGTGGAGGAAGAACGACAGCCAGGACAGATTTGGGGGGTGGAACACCGGGGTTCCAGTCATGGGGGTCCTTCACCCCCCTCGAAAGATTTGCGGGTATTCTCCTTGACGGATGCAGCCAACATCTGTCTACCTGGAATTTCCCACTTTCAACATGCTGCCTTTGATGCCTTTCGGTTTCACTTTCTTTAGAGAGCTTTTACGTCGTGGGACCAGTGTGTCCGCGATGTGCCAACTACAAGAGTTGGCAGGGGAGATGTCAACAAGTGGAAAGTTTGGGGTTCACCGTTCTAAACACAGGTGGGAGTACAGGTGGTTTTTTGGCGTGTCATGTGTATTTTCATAATATGTTTGCCAGGTGTGTGTTTTTTCATCAAACGTAGCGCACACCTCTCACCTCACACATGAGTAGCAAGCATCGAAACACACTGATTTGCTTGTGTTTGTCCTATTACCTGTAACAGTCAGTAAACAATTAATACTATGTTTGAACGGTCGGCCTGCAACTGAACCATCATCATCCACTGGGCCCAGGTGGACTCGGATAGACCCAACTGATCTGCCCTGCTTGGTGTGGATGACAAGTCTTTCTTCGTCCAAGGGAACCCACTGACCAGAGAGATACCGAAGAAGATCTTTGGTGGGCTCGAACCAGGAAATGACCCAATTACATGCCCTAGAGGGCTCCTGGCCCATCTCAGGTTCGGTGGTTAGACCCCCAAATCCACCCACCCCAACCATCTTGGAAATGGAGGTGGGCCAGGAGCCCTAGGGAAATGATGGAACCAAGGTCTCGGTTCTTGCAGCAGCTTGCTACGGATCGTTCTTGCAATTCTTGAGGCTGTTATTTTCATCTGGTGCGAATCTCCTTCCCAACAGTCTTTTTTGTCACTTGCGCTTCCCTGGAAAGATCTTGCTTGCCTGCGAAATGCCTCTTGGCTCCACCCAAGCCCCCGTGCATATTCCAAACCAGAAACCTGGTCGCCTCGCAGTGCACCGAAGAGACTCGACCGATGGCAGGCGATGCGTCTGGATAGCTTGCGAAGTTCGCATCCCATCCAGGTGCCCATCAAACACGCTGAGGAGGCACGGGGGCTCCACCCTGCTGGTGCCTGGAGAAACAGAAACGGTGTTGACATGCTGCCCTATGATTCAGCTCAGATATATTTGAAGGGTATTTGGGATTGATTGGAAAGCTATTAGGCCATTAGCACTCAAAAGCATTAATTATATGGCTGTGTGGCTTTCTTCCTTAAGTACACAACTCGACGATCTGTAAATTCTCGAGTTTGCCTCTTGGACCGTGGCATCACTGCCGAAGCGCTTCCAAACCAAGTCTTCACACCAACGTCGTCGCACGGAGACCCGGGTGACACGGTGAACCGCCACACGGATCGACTGCCTGATCCGGCACGGACACGGACCGCGAGCAGGTGGAGGAAGTCTTCGATGCGATTTCCTACTGCAAAGGCCGATGTGTTTCAAATCAACTGCGCGGATGTTTGTTCACCGAGCTTTATAGATTCATTGAAAAGGGCTCAAAGTTGAAGATTGGTTGAAAAGCACCAATAATTGTTCAGCTGTGGCCAGGATCCTATAGATGCTATAGTATATGGTATGGCCACATAGTCCATTAACCAGAAGAGCATTCCGGGTTGCCATGGCAACGATCCACATGTACAGTGTAAGAGTTTGCAGCCCAAACGTAAGCTATACCCAAGAGTCTTTGTTTGCCTTATTTGCCCGTAAAGCCAAGAAAATGCGTTGATCATGTTTTGCCAACCTGGGGAGTGTTCTGGCTATGTAGGTTCTTTTCAGTAAAAGGGTTGAGAAGCCCTATACAACGGTTCACTGATTCTTACAACCTGGGATGATTTCCTCTTGCACCCACTTAGCTCCTTCACCCTACCCAGCAGCTTCATCCACATGAAGCATGTTAGCACATAAAGCGACGTCGCGACGGGTCGTGAGCCTTTCGGATCGAGCGACCAGTCGACCGACCGGTCGGCTTTCCCGTCAGGCGCCAGTGTCATCAAGATGGCTCATGCCTACCTCGGAGCCGATGCCTTTAGGAGCGCGTGGGACAACGGGGACTGCTGAAGTCCGCTTGGAAAGCGCGGTCCTTCGTAACGGGATTGACATGGGAATCTGTAGGGTCATAGATACAAGAGATCCGGCACGTTTGGGTTTGGTTGCTTTGTGACCGTAGTAGTCGTGGTGGTGGTGGTGGTGGTGGTGGTATTGTCGTAGTCGTAGTAGTAGTAGTAATAATAGTAGTAGTAATAGTAGTAGTAATAGTAGTAGTAGTAGTAATAGTAGTAGTAGTAGTAATAGTAGTAGTAGTAGGAGTAGGAGTAAGAGTTGAGTATGCGCGTGTGTTTGTTGGTTGTTTTCTTGTCTATGTTTTTGGTTGTTGTTATTGACAATAGATGTGTTTGCGAAGTGTGTTTGCCGGTGCATCAAGTTTCCCACGTTGTCCCAGGGAAGATGCTTGTGTCGAGCGTTTCGCAGCAGCGAAACGCTATCTTTTTTGTGTGTTAAACATAGTTCGGAAAGGTGTTCTTGAAGGTCTGATGACAAAGGACCTGTATATAGTCATCCAAAAGTTCAGGCGAAAGTTATTTCATGATAATAACTTAGGGAAAAGGCAACATGTGGAAAGGTGTTATTCCTTCAACTTGAAGGTCATTACCTGAATTCTAAATCTGTATTTACAGTAGATTAGATTTTCATGTTGCATAGAAACACATGTAACTGGAAAAGCAACAACAACATACGTCACACCAAGGAAAATACAGTGAGGTATGTATGTATAGCTGCATCCTATTATTTACATCGCTACAAACACGTCATTACCCCCACCTCCCCACCCACCCCACCCGCCCGACAACCGAACCACAACGTACGTGGAGCGGCACAAGAGCGAGCGGCGTTTTTTTTGCCGCGAGCGAAGACGAACACAAAGCTTCCATGCACAAACTTAGACTTACCAGCTGCTTCCGTTCGGGGTTACCAATGGACAACCCTACACTGCGAAAAAAGGTCACCAGACAGGACACCCATTGGAAGCGCTAGGTAGGCATGGGTTTTGTTGGAAAGCATCCAAAGTTCGGACATGAAAGACTGTCGTGAGACTTCCACTCGTCTTGCGTGCAGACAGGCTGTTTCCACCGATGAACGAATTCTGTGGAAAGAGCAATCATTTTGTCCCTTCTATTGATCAGTATAGTATAGTTGATGGTAGAGTAACTACAGGAATGATTACAACATGCAAACTATAGTGAAATTAGCAACATTCTGTGGATGGTTCAAGTATAGTTGATCTTTTGATCTGTGGTGACCTACCGGACCTGTTGTTCTGCCTTTCTCCACGTCACACCATCACCGTCACGCCAGGAGCGGCTTGCAGGCCTACATGCAAAAACACAAGTGCCTTAGATGGATTGCTCCATGTATGGAATATATGCCTACATTGTGGTGGTTTGGGGGGTCAATGTAGGCATATATGGCATACATGGAGCGTCTGGGTTAGATGGATTGCTACCGCGCTGTCGTTGAAGTCGAGCACAACAAACTCAACAGGAAAAGGAGAACGATCTCAGCAGCTACAACAAAGCACCGGCATCACAGGCATCGGACCGTTGTGTTCCGCGATGCAGGTGATGCCGCTGTGGACGCTGTGGAGCGCTTCTGAAAACTTCTAAGATCGTGCTCCATACCATCAACATCAATCAACAAAAGAACAGTGATGAACAGTGTGAACATTGAATGAAACAAAATCAAACATGTTGACATGTGGGCCAGGCCTTCTTTTTCCATCCAAGCCTGATTTTCTCATGCGTTTTTTCATGCTGCTGTCTACTCTGGAGGTATTAAACATGGAACTCACAAATTGCTTGGATAGTTTTCCCCAGTGTGGCCAACCATGACGCACTTCCATGTTCCCCATTGCCTCCCCTGGCCCTGGTTCCATGTTAAACGCTGGGAGTGTAATCTTTGACGACCGAGTTGTGCACCGAGGTATTCCAACACGGAGACCTCTGACTTGTGGGCTGCGCCTGGGATGCGCCTGGCAACACTTGGGGGGGGCTCTAGACTCATCCACCCAAACTCGCAGTTTCTGCGTGTATAGCAGCAGCTTTACACCAAACAATGGAAGGTTGACAGTCTGCGGTTCATTGGACCCGGGGTCAACCAGGGTCTGGTTTTGACCCACACATGGAACCTGAACATGGACCAGACTGGAAGACTACGTACTCCTCTACAAACCGACGTGGTTGTCAGGTTCCATGGTGGACCTCTTCCAGAGTGTGGACCTCTTTCAGACCCCATCATAGGTTCCAGTGTGAGTTACGGACCCAAACCTCCCATCCCTCTGAATCCACTGCCACCGAACCTAGTTCGGTACGGTGAGGACGGAGACTAGGGCAGTATAGGATTGGAGAGCCCAGTCATACCGAACCGTTTCGAAGGTGGCAGTGGATCCATAGGGCATGTCGAAGTCAAACATCTGGTGAATGGTGAATGAACACCGCTTCACACCAGGCCCCGGACTCCAAAACGACGTGTTTTTTTTGTTTTTCGGCAGAAAAACGGGTGCTATACTTTCGGCATCACATGCATGTCGACCGTCGTTCGGCATCACATGAGAGTTAAAACACTGAATACAATGCACAACATCACGGTGGACCCTGCTGAATCGGAGGAACTGCGTCGGGTCGATGAACGTTGAGTCAAGCAAGCACCGCAAGGCTTGGAGCACCGCCAGTGGGTGCAAAGTGAATGAGTTAATGGCGTCATGGACGGAGCAGATGGGTTTCTTGGTGGAGTCCGTGGGGTGTTACAGGGATGTAAACAGGGTGTGAGATGGGAAGATGCTGTGTGGCCATCTATGACATGAACTGCATGGCCCCTGCACGGATGACCATGAATACGACCAAAGAGGTGGTCTGAAACTCCAGTCCCCGCCTCGGTCGGGGAATAGGATTTGCATTGTCTTCATGTCAATTTTCCGAATTCCGGTTAGTACCAGGACCCTCCAAGGGGTGTCCAATGGACAACCCACACTACCTATAGGCTTCCATTGGGCACCCCTTGGAGGGTCCTGCTACATCTCAAGATTGCAGCAAGCGTTTCACATTGCCCATGGCGAACGAGAACTTGAGCTAGGGATCCAATTCTGCACTAAGTGGGGGCCTAGGAACTGTTGATTGGTCTGAAAAGCGTGCTCAAACATTCCAGTAGGTGTGGCAAGTCAAATAGGAAGACCTACATGACAGCTGAGTTTTAGATGGTTTCAAGGGCTCGGTTTACTCCAAACAGACTTCAACTAAGGGCCCTGGGCTTTCAGTGAGTTGGTCAGTGAGTCATATTTACCACCCCATTCTTTTTGGATGGTTCATGATGGTTCCATCAGTATCGCCTTTTCCCTCAAGAGGGAGAAGAGCGGTCATTTCGACCGCTGCAGACATCATCCCATTCCGGTGGAAACCGGAGAATCCGGCGGAGAATCCATGGTTTCCTCGTAGGACACAGGGGCAGATGAATCCTCATCTCTTGGACCCGTCTTGGTCTGCAAGGGATGAAGGTGGTGTTGATCACCGAACCTCAGGTTCGGGACGTTTTGGACGTTTTGGAACCTACATCGGTGAAAAAAGGGGTCCGATTTGGCTCCAGTTCTGGTGCCCAGTGCCGGTGTTGAATGGTGTGTCCGACTTGGTGATCCAGAGGTTATCCACTGGTGACCGTGAAGAGCTTCAATGGTAGCGAAGTGGAGCTCGAACAGTTCCTTCGCAGCACTGGTGCGGAGACGCGGGAGACGCTGCAGGGATGCAGCAAGGCGACATTGTGCAGCGGGATTTGTGGAGAGGAATGAGATGGGATGGGGCTCCAGCTTGGCTCCGGCTGTGACGCTGTCTCCCATTGCGTGGAAAAATATTCCCCACGCAGTCGAGATTAGGTTGCGGAGGTGGCCGGTTTGGTCAAAAACCAGGAGACCTTTGGTTGAACCAGGATGGCCGGTTTTGCGACCGGTTTTGGCCTGCCATCTCTTGTTTTGGTACATTTTTTTGGGGGTCATATACCGGGTAGAAACAGTATAGGGATGTATAGCGCGTATATTTGGAACCCCAATGATAGCAAATTAGATCCCCTCTCAAAATGTATTGGACACCGTTTCTATCTATTTGGGGATCTCTATTTGACAATCATACCATCAATATGTTGAGCCTTTGGCTTTCCTGTTCGTTCCTCCTTTCGCGTCCGCAGTGACAGGAGCTGGTTCCTGGCAGATGGGAGTGAGGCGGTGACCCCTCGGAGTCCTCGAAGCTTCGGTGTGACCCCGAAACGGGGTCCGTGAAACGGGGGAGAGGTCGCGAGAGTCTTTGGTGTGACCGAGGGCCTAGGAGTCTCACAAACAGGAGACACTCCCTCAACAAAGGGGAGTGGATGGCCCCGATTCAGGACCCTGAAATCCGCTTCGACCCCGGTCACGAAAAAGGAGGTGGTGTTCATGAACACTTCGAAGGATTCCAGGGTTCGTGTACCTTTTGCTGACCATGGATGTTGGACCATGGCCATGTGCAGATCTTTCTTTTAAGAGGCTTTCACTCATGTTCCATGAGCACCAGTGGTGTTTTTGATTGGGAGCTATGAAACTTCTCATGCGAAGTTCTTGGGGGGGGTCAGGGTTTGTCAGAGATCTTCCCCAAAGCCCAAGGTAGGCGGGCAAGGCAGGCGGAAGCCTTCCACTCCGTGGAGTCTAGGCTCAACTAAAAGGGCTTTGTATTATTGAACATAGGAAGACCTCCCAGGCAACGACCCGCTGGAAGAAGGGACATAGACCAAATCCCACTAGTTAGGGGATCTCTCTATTATATATATAAATATATAACATACACACGCAAATGGTTTATCAAACTCAGGAAACTCATGAAGGGCATGCTTTGTTGTTTGAGGTCCGCGTTTCTGTGTTTCTCATAAGTTCATTTGCATTTGTCAGGTGAAGAAGGAGGAGGAGAAGATTTGGAAGATTCCAATCATTTGTCACTTGCATAGTGAAAGATGTCGAAATGCAGCGTGATGGGCTGGGAATGTTTGTGAATTTATGACTGCAATTATTTTGAGTTATAATGAGTTATATAATTTGCAGATTTGATTGCTGTGCATGATTCACAAGTCAGTTGCTTACATTGCGACACACTTTGTTTTTTTTTTCTCGAACTTACTCAAGCCTAGATTGTGTACAGAATACAGGAGAAACTAGTGGTCCACCGATTGTGCATAGTACGTCTTTGAAGCAGGAGCCTTCCAAACACTAAAGGCAAACGGAAAAAGGACAACCGATCTTCAGTCATCGGGAGATTTCTTTGCCACATCCTTGGGCCATCTGAAAGCGACCGGTCCAGTCGACCGCATCCAACGACGGCCAGTCGACCGGCCAGTCGGCGGTTTGCGCGAAGAAAGGCGACGGGTGGACGACCGGTGTTTACTTTTTTTCTCACGTGAGGTAGAAGTTTTCCGCCCATGGATGAAAATGAACAGGTTCCCTTCAACAATGCTATCTTCTGAAGCTTTCAGGGTCAACCTTTGAGACAGCCTTTACTTTCTCAGATAGTTTGCTTGCAAGTGGTGAAATCGGAATCAGATGCCGAGGCAAAGGTCAAAAGCCTGTCCTCATGGAGGCCAGCTGCGAAAAACGGAAGTGGTTCGGCCGAATCCGACAGGATGTTCATTTGGCATCCGCAAAGTGCCGCATCAGTACCACAGATGATGATGATGATGATGATGATGATGATGATGATGCAATGATGATGCAATGATGATGCAATGACGATGCAATGACGATGCAATGATGATGCAATGATGATGCAATGATGATGCAATGATGATGCGATGCTGCTGATTATGATGATGACGACGACGACGATGATAATGATCTGATATTAAGTTAGCACACTAGAATAGAAAAATACAGTGCCATACTGTATTGTAAGTCAACACACAGACTAATCTACCTGACCGTGCTCACTGAACAGTTTGTTTGTTTACGTTGTTTCTTGTACTGGTACGGTAAGACAAACATTGCAACAAGATGATATAGATTTATAGGCATTAATTTTGTTGTTGGTGTTGCGGTATTGTTTGACATCAGTTGATGACTTGGTCCCCCAGATAAGCTTTGCGATTGTGCCTCATTGTTTGTCCGAGTTTTCTCCTGATTTGTTGAGTAATAAAGATACTAGACATCTGCTCCTGGGATGCGTCCACTTTGCATGCTTACATTATGAGACACTGCTATCAACTCCTGGGCAACAGTTGGACAAATCCACCTGTACTCAGTTGCTCGCCTAACTCCGGAGTTGAGCGCTCAGAAGACCGACCCCGGAATGACTTCGCATGGCTCGTCCATGAAGTACTGTAGTCCGCAGACTCGACCGAAAGAGTCGAGACCGAGTCCGCAGAATGATCTGGAGGAGATGGTAGTGCCCCAGAACATGAATCCACAGCCCCTGGATGGGTCGAACCAAACCCACCCAATCTAGAATTCCGATCGAGCAGCTCTTTTGACCGATCGATCGTAGCCTACTCGCTTTGCTGGAGCCCGGGTTCTGCACAGTGGCGATGCGACACAGGCGAAGACACAGAAGATCTCTGTGCCCAAATCAGATTTCCTCTTGATCAATGCAGGTGGGACGGCTGTCCGTCGTGTCCGAACGGAGGCTTTCTAAGAGCACACGGACTTGAAGAAGAATCATGTTGTCTCCCCATAAAATCAACGTGCTTTTGGCGAACCTGAATCGACCATTCGTCATCCATTGACTCACCAGTCGTCAGCTTGAGTCGAGGAACTTGGCTTTGCAGTGGGCAGCTACGTGGAGTACCAAAGATACAAGAAATTGGAGAAGAGAGAAATATGAAAAGAGATGAAAGGAGCCACTGGACTCTGAAGATCATCCCCAAACCCTGTGGATCCACATGCCTTCTGAGAAGGTGATTGGAGACTATTTATGTAGGATTGGAGAGCCCAAATACCTTCTGAGAAGGTATGTGCATCCATAGGGAAAAGGGGCTCCTGTTGCACATCCTCAGATGGTCGTTAGCTTCGGAAGGGTAGGTCGTTGGAGCCGGAACCCATCCGGGAAAAAAGCCTGTCGTGATCTTTCAATCTAATCTATACCAAACCACGTGCGTGCGAAAGCTCCGTATAGCTGGCCCCGCCGTGGCAGGGAGACAAGTCCCGATGAGAGTCTTGTGACCGGGCTTCGAGATTGACATCGGATGTGTTGCAGTTGACTGAGAGTCAGTGGATCCTTTTTGGGGTCTGTTTGGGGATCCTCAAGCATGATAGAACTGCACCAAAAGACGACCAGAGGGTGTTTCAGATTTCAGACTGTTGTAAGAGAGGTTCACTTTGAGATTTGGTCTTATGGGTCACTAATCAGACTGATGTCGGTCTGACAGACAGTCTGATTGATCCACTGGAGCAATTCCATTGCTCCACTCGCTTCACCGATGGGAACCACCGGGTCCAACCGGACCGGACCGGTCGTGCGTGGTTTACGGTGAAGTCCGAGCCGATGGGCGAAAACATGAGAATCGGAGCTTGAAGTTTTATTAGATCTCAACATGACATCAACAGATTTAATAATAAGACATGACAAATGACATTGTACTGCAAAAACATCCATTCAGTGATCTACCAATTCCTACCAATAATCAATTCCTACCAATGGTCACAAGGTCTTAATAAGGCAATGTACTGCAATAACTCAATCACCATTCTCACGCACCTTCGGGCTTTTAACAGAGGCCCTGGTACAGCGAGGAACCTCGTAGGGTTTCTGGGTGCGATTCTTCAAGAGATGATGGATGTGTATGAAACAATATGGAGACTCCCAACTGCCCCTTGGGATGATCAACATATCGTCTAAAACCTTTGGCTTTGGCGTTTTCGATCTCAAGCACCGACCATTCAAAGCAGTTCCTTTTCGATCTCTATAGGACCAGAGCGTTCGGTAGCAGCTCTGTGCGACGAGGTACAGCGATGAGACCTACAGCCAACTGGCCACGGCCATTCAGAAGGGCCAGCTGAGCGTGAGTGACAAAGCCGGCCTGGCTGGAGCCCCAGGATGGGTGGGTGAAGATTTACCTTGACATGTCTTGACCGAACATGATGGAACAAATAGAGATGTTACCATCTTAGCTTTGCTTGGGGTGATTTTCATGACCCTGCCTCCAACAATCATGGAAGCTGACCAGGAGTCCCTTGAGGAAAATTGTCTTACAGGGGCCGAACTGTTCCACTTCCATGACTTGTTTCAGGGAGTGTAGTTGTCGGAGGGTGAACATTGGTAAAGCCATGGCTGTTGGATTCGCCAGTTGCTGTGGCAGTAGATGGCACTGGCACCCCAAGATGTCTTTTAGATGGGGGGTCCATATGGGTGTGTATTTTAATAGGGAACCCTCCCTGGCCCCAACGGGTTTTGGTTTATTATGTCCCTTCTTCCAGGGGGGCTCGTTGCCTGGGAGGTCTCCCTATTTCAATAATTACCATATAAATCCATATAAACCATCGACCAAGATGTCCTTTAGGAGGGAGTGTGTGTATGTCTCCATGGGTGAAATCATGTTGAATCCCCTTCTGGGGAAACATGTTTTGTCTTTTTTTCCCCCGGCTGCTCTGACAGCACATCCGATGCCATGCAGTTCTCAAAATTGTGGGACTCTGGGTTCTGCTTGTTTGGAGACACACCTTCATAGCTGATCTGGAACCACACGTCAAATCGGTGTTAGCTGCTTAGCTGCTCCTCAGGAGACAGATGGATCACACAGATTGACAGGTTCACCCAAAGGTCCATGTGGAGGATTGGCTCCAAAAGATACATGCAATGCAATGCACAACCACTTTAACGTATAATAGATCCATATAAATCAAATTAATAATATGTACTGACATATAATAGAGGCACCTCCCAGTTTGACTGGGAGGATGCACAATAGAGCCTCTCTTTCGGCGCATACATACCTACATACCCATGTGACTTTCACATGCTAACCTCAACATTTAGTGAGGTTCTTGGCTTGGACGACGATGTCACCATCCACATTAGGCCCTCTGCAATGTGACCAGTTCCTCAAAAGCCATCCAAACTATTTCCAACTTCGATTACTTAATATTTCTTCGAACTCTCGGCCGACTCCGCACGTGTGTTTTCACACGCCGCTGGTCTCCGGACCTTCCGAAATCGGGGGCGTCCTGTCTGCAGTTCCATAATACCTTTTGTGGGGGATCTCGGTGGTGTGGGCTGAAGCGAACTCCTCGTCTAGTGGGTTGGACGGAAGCACTTCCGAACCGAACCTGACCCGTCGCGGGGCGCGGGTCGTGTCCAGGTCTTGGATTCCTTCGCCCTGGCGAAGTCTGGTCATCTTGGGGCTGACAAGGCGCCAGTTCCGCGGAGACCAGGGGTGCCCCAGTGGGTGCCCCCCCAAGATGGACGGACAGGTGCTCAGGACTCAGACTGCTCCGTTCGGCACCGGCCTGGGCGGATTTTTGGGGGAGCACTCAGTTTGGAACAGGTGGCCGCCAGGTTGAAACCTGTCCCTGGGGATCCCTGGTGCTGTGGCCTGCCAGGTCTTCAAGCTGATTGCTTCCTTCCGCAGCGAGCGTAACTTCATCGTGTGGGATGCCATATCGCAAGCTTTGCTGCTTGGTGGGAGCTGGCTGAGTTTTGCTGTTTGGGGGTCACTCTTTTGGTGACCTAGGCTCTCCTCGGTTATCCTCGGCTCTGGGTCCGGTTGGAACAGGACGGAAGACCCGGACATCAAAACCCTCAAAAGGCCGAGTTTTTCAGACAGATGGGTGTCCCGATTCTGGTGGAGAGGGAAGAGAGGGGAAGAGAGTGAAGAGAGGGGGGACGGCACCGGTGGTTTGTGAAGAAGATCTTACTGGCAGGTGTGGAGCCTACATATTCATATATAGAAGCATCAAGAGCTTGAACCGGGACTTACCAAATGCAAGGGCAAGGCTTCTATGTGTATATATATATATATATATTTAGGAATGTACAACAAAAATATGTGGTTCATACAGCAAGACTTCAAAGCCAACGAGAAGTAAAGGCAAATTTACACAACCAAAACCATTTTCTCACAACAGTGAATGATATTGTCGAGTCAAGCCCCTTGGCCACGCTTGGCCAGCATCCATTTTTGTTGTTTTAATATAGTTTTACATATTTTTACGCTTGTGAGTCGGTTGCATAGCGCTTCCCCAAGTGCTGATGTGCTTCTTGATAGATACCAGAAACTCGTAAACACAATTGAATACAATTGAACGCTTTGTACCGTGCTAGTTAATCCTTTCATCTGACAAAGACATGACCAAAATATGTCCAAGCTCACAGACAAATGCATGATAATGCATGCATACATTACTTTAAGTTTCAATATTTGATATCTATATCAGTATAATATCTACGCTTGAATATACAGATTTATGTGTAGATTCCTTCTAATATTTGTTGGAACAGCGCCTCTACAATCCTATAGATGTACAATACATGTCCAGACTGCCTTTCCTATCTATGAATGAGAAGGTATTTTTGTCGGCCACATCGACCGGGAAGACGGGGTGAGAGCATCAGCCTGCCGTTTGCGGCTTTGCCCGCAGTGTACGACATGGGTTGTATGTGTCTTCGCGGAACCTGTGGATCCAGCTGTTGGGAAAAGTGATGGAGCCAAGTCTAGAGTCTAGAAACCTCTACCCTGACAGGTCAAGACCTCATTTTACTGGATCCAATTCCGCAGAAAACTGCTTCTGAATGAACAAACACTGGCCAAGTCTTGGACTGGAGCCTGGCGGGTTGCCGTGGTCACTGTTTATTCACTGGGGATCAGTGTCTTCTCAGGACCGGCTTCGACACTGTTCTCATGGCTGGCGTCAGTGCCTCTCGGACCCCCAGTGCAGGTGTACTAACGCATCAAGAGTAGTCACGTTGACACTGAAAATGAAAAAAACAAACACAAGCAAACCTCAACTATTTTTGTTGCACACCACCCCTTAGAAAGCAAGCATGGACAGGCCCTGGCAAGATGTATGCGCAGTCTGGAGGCTCCATTTACAGTAGTCTTCAAGGGGCAGTGAAAAGAGTGTGGATTGAAAGGAAATTCCCCCAAATCACCCCCTGGAAGATTATATGTATACCTTTGGTTGGGAAGGCTCACTATTTACATATAAATATCCACAATATACAAACCAGTTTGTTCAGTCGTGGGTTCCATCATGCAAGGGTGAAGATACATGGGCCTGGGGACTTGTGTTAGGACTCAGCAAGTGAGTGGAACAAACAACGTGCGACGCCCTGCTGGCACATGGCGAAACCAGACTTCAGAGGGTTATAGATGCAGAGAACATTCGATCTTTATTGACTTCGTTGTCTCTCGTCCCACTCATCGAGTTCTACACTCCAAATCATGCTCTGAAAACCAAGTCTCGTGTCACAGGATGGCATGGTTTTGGCATGAGACTTGGCGCTCAGGACCCGACCTATGCGGCTTTCAAGGCCTTCGTCTCCAAGCTCATTGCCGATGCCGCGAAGGAGGTGCGGGTGGGGATGGATGGAACTCCTACGGGTGGAGACTCATTGGGATGGCAAGTAGATAAGGTTTAGGGTTTAGGGTTGTTGGCTGTTTTTTGGACTCTTTTGATCTTTGGACTCTTTTGATCGTGTAAAGTACACTCCATGTACTTGAGAATCAGCTGTCAACCCATGTTTTCCGAATCCTTTCACCTGCAGAGGGCGGGTACTCAAGAGCTCCAGCATCGGCCGCGGAAAAGAGAGATCTCGCACGCTCTCTTTCGTTCTGGGGAACTTCGTGTGTCTTCAGACCCTGCTACCACCGCAGTTGCATGGTAGCGGAGCCCCAACCGGGGCTCCAGACACGCTACCGCTGCGCACTCCACTTGCACAACAACAACTGAACATACACACCACCAGCAACAACACCTCACTGAACACCACTCCACAGACACGACTGCTCCAGCACCCATGGCTGGCACCTCGACCTTAGACACCACCAGCCTGAGGGATAGCTTTATCCCGCAGTTTGACGGCCAGCCCCAGTCCTACAGAGAATGGAGGAAGAGAATAGCCATATACCACCACAAGATGACCCTCCAGAAAAGATCCGGTGAGAGCCTGCTCAATCTCATCGGAAGCTTGCAGGGTGCTGCATGGAAAGTCGTTGAAGACTACGATCTCAAGAAGATCGAAAAGGAGGGAGCATTCGATGAGTTGATGGGCATGTTGGATAAGGCATTTGCCTATGACGACAGAGTTCAAATGCCGCAGGATTTTGAGAACTTCTTCACCCACAACCTGCGCAAACCTGGCTCCACACTGTTGCAGTTTTGCACAGAGTTTGATGAGAAACTTCGACGCCTTCAAGCTCACGGCGTGAAGTTGCCGACAACTGTGCAGGGCTGGTTTCTTCTCAAAAAGGCCAATGTGACCAGGGAGCAGCGACAACTTGTGCTCACTCATGCACCCGGCCTCGAGAGGAACAAGGTCCAAGAAGCCTTGTACTTGTTTCTTGGCCAGGATCACAAAGCAGCCGTGGTTCCTGAACGTCGTCCATTTGGACGAGGCAAGGGGCACAAAGCCTTTGTGGCTGAAGAAGGCTGGGATGATCTCGATGAAGCCTTCTACCAAGAAGACCACGGCTGGGAAGATGACTATGAGGCTCTGGCCATTGAATCCTGGCAGGATGACGACTTCGGCTTCGATCAAGAGGCCGGTTACTACCAGTACGACAATGAGCATGAGGATGAAGAAGAAGGTTTTGTCGCCACCTCTGATGGCCCCTGGGACATCGATGAATATGACTCAGCCTACGCCAGCTACCTGGATGCCAGAAAGAGGTTTTCAGATTTGAGGTTGAGTCAAGGCTACTTGCCCATAGTTGCCTTGCAAGATGACACCAACCCATCCTCGTCTCCCAGTTCTCCACAGCGCCTCCACAAGGGCAAGGGTCCTCGAAAGGGGAAAGGCGGCAAAAAGGGCCGCTCCAGCACCATCAAGTATCCCTCTCGACCGGGAGGGAAGGCTCCAGATCCCAAGGCTCGTTCATTCGCAGCCATCCAGTGTTTGCGCTGCGGCGCATCCGGCCACATGGCCGCCAACTGTCCAAAGAAGGGCACCTCGACGAGTTCCAGTCCTTCTGCTGTCAACTCACCAGCCAAGCGACAGCACACGGAAGGCATGGCCGCAAACACCACCCCCATAGATGAACATGGTCATGTGATTTTTGAGGATCTCCAAGGTCGACAGCGTGTTGATTGCACCATGATTGACCCTGGTGCAAGCGCCTTTCTGATGGGCACCGGACCGTTTGAGCGCTACATCCAACACCTTCAAGAGCTGCAGTATCCAGTTGATGACATCCAGATGACTTCCATCAAGCGTGTTTTTCATTTTGGTGGAGACCACAGCGTGAGTTGTCACTGGAAAGCTAGGTTGCCGGTGTTTTTCAACCACAACTATGGCTACGTCACTGGATTTGTCATCTCAGGTGAGACACCTATGTTGATGGGTCGCCCCATCCTTGAAGCTCTTGGTTTGACGCTCAACTTTCAAAAGAAGCTGTTGATGTGGGAAGACTCCCCCTGGCAGGACATCACCATTGGTCGACATGGGGAATACTTGTTGCCTCTCACAGCCGACTTCCAACCTGACATGCTCACTCGGCCACCGGCGTTCGACCTTGTCCTGGCAGATTCCGCCCTCCACGAGGATGTTGAGCCCTTCACCGTGGATTTCAAGACTTACAAGAGTCAGGAGGGGGTCTCTCAGGACGCCGGTCAGACGCCAGTGGCAGAGGGGAGCCGGAAGATCGTGCTGAAAGACTGGAAGCGCATTGACCATGCGCTCAACCACACAGAGCGCCAACTTCAGGCCATGGTTACTTCAGAACTTCATGCTCCACCCCGACCACGGTTGATTTGGGAAGTCTATGCTGGCGCCTCCAGAGTGTCAGCAATTGCAGAAACGTTGGGCTGCAAAGTTGAAGTTTTTGGATATGAGACTGGTTGGGACTTCGATGAACCCTCACACAGAGCAGCCTTTCTTCGCAAACAGCAGGACGAACTCCCTGATGAGATTTTCCTGGCTCCCAAATGCAGTCTGTGGAGCAAGATGCAAGCTCTGGCCGCCAACTCGCCCGAGCGAAAAGAAAAGTTGCAAGAAGAACGCCAATGGCATCATGATGTGCATCTTCGTTTTGTTAGGCAGATTTACCGCCGACAGGTCCTTGGTGCTCGCCATGCACATTTGGAACAACCCAAAGAAGCCTTGTCCTGGTACACCAGAGCACTTCAGAACTTGCCAGGCTATCATGTGGTTTTTCATCAATGTGCCTACGGTGCCTGTTGCAAGGACATTGACAACAGTTGGAAGCTTGTTCTCAAACCTACAGCCCTTCGCACCACAAAGAGAGCTATGGCACAATCGATGAACTTGTTATGTGACAAGAGCCACACTCATTGCACCTTGGAAGGACGCATGCCTGGTGGACGCCTTCGCACCAAGTACCTTGAGGACTACCAGCCGGCCATGGCATCAGTCCTTGCTGTAGCCCTGGCTGCCGAAGAGACACCACAGGCTTGGAATCAGGCCTACACCCTTGAGGACAGTCAGCCAGTTCGCTCACATCAAGGACGACTCATCCAACTTTTGACGACCAACAAACAAGAAGCTGTTCGTGTGGTCCAGAAATTGCACAGAAACCTTGGCCACCCAAGTGCTGAGAAGCTCACCGACCTTTTGGAAGTCAGAGGCGCTTCTCCTGAGGTTCTTGAAGTGGCACGTCAATACCATTGTGCCACCTGTGACATGTTCAAGAAGCCTGCGCAAGCATCTCCGAGCTCGGCCAAGGTGGTCACGACCTTCAACGACCAGCTACAGTGCGATGTGTTTTGGATCAAGAGTGGACAAAACAAGTTTCCAATCCTCTCCATGATTGATGCAGCCACCAAATGGCAAGCCGCCACCTTGTTGCAAGCTGAGAGGGGTGATTGTTTGATCGATGCTCTTCAGCGTTGTTGGCTTGCTCTTTTTGGTCCTCCTGCTCAACTCATCACTGACGAAGGAAGAGGTTGGCTTTCAGATGAGTTCACTCGCTTCACTGATGAACTTGCTCTCCAACACACCGTTGCACCTGGTGAAGCACATGAACGATTGGCATTGGTCGAAAGACGCCACGCTGTTCTTCGCAAAAGCTGTGAACTGTACTTGCGAGAAACTGCTCAAGAAGGAGGTTCTGCAATCCGAGAAGCCCTAATCTATGTGGTTCCTCAGTTGAATGCTCAGCCAAACGCTTCTGGCTACAGCCCTTCTCAATGGCTTTTGGGTCAACAGCCCCACTTTCCTGGAGACCTTCTCAATCCTCATTTGTCACCACTTCACCTAGAAGGCTCCAAGGGCTTTGAAGATGAGCTGCAAAAGCGAGCAACTGCTCGCATGGCCATTGTGCAGACAGACGTCGATCGCCGTCTTCGGCGAGGCCTCCTCCGAAAGTACTTCGGCACCAGCACTGTTTTCCAGCCTGGTCAACTTTGCTACTACTGGCGAGATGCCAGAGCGGCTGACCTGGTCAAGGTCAGATGGAAAGGCCCCGCAAGAGTCCTGATGCGAGAAGATGGTGACGATGGCAAACCTTCTCTCTACTGGATCAGCCACAAGACCCAGTTGCTCCGTTGTGCACCTCATCACCTGCGACCAGCCTTGGAGAAGGAGACTGACACCCTGATCAACGGCATCCAAGAAGCAAAGAAGGCTATGTCAGAGCTGAAGAGCAGAGGAGTCACCAGACTTTTGGATCTCAATGTGGCCAATCGACGTCGCATCGAAGACTTAGAGTCGGAAGAGGAGGAGATGGAACAAGAAATGGAAGAAGAAGAGGAAGACTTGCAGCCTCCTGTGCAAAGACGCCGACTTGAAGCACCAATTGGTTCACCACAAGCTGTAGCACCTGCGCTCAATGACGCCACTCAGCCTGCACCAGATGATGAACCAATACAGTCCGAACCGGATTTGGAGTACGCCCCTACATCCCCTGCACACAGTCAGCAAGGGGTTGAACCAGAACAACAGGCTCCACCAACCACAAGTCCGGCGCCACTTGCATTACCACTTGAGGCACCACCAGCAGTTCCAGAGAACCATCCGGACACACCTTCTCTGAACGAACCGTCCAGAGAACCCAGTCCGCCTCACTCAAGGGCCAGCCAGAACCATCCAGCATCCCAGCTGGACCCAGACACAGAGGCTCTGTACCAGCCAGCTCAACCTGGTGAGCGTTTTGAGCTGATGAGACGGCGATATGACCAACAAGAGACCATCTCCTTCGGCAATCGACGCTATCGTGGCATCCCTCAGACATCACAACCAGAAACAACCAGCACCTCCAACCACCGAGCCGGTCCCTATGATAAGCCATTCACTTCGGGCACTGACGATATCATTGGACACAGTTTTGAGGTCGATGCACTTGACCCTTCGTTCCCACCGCCCGGATGGCACATGGAAGATGGCTTCATCACCATGGACCGCAGTCCCCAAGACTACTGGGAGGTGAAGGCAGGTTGTTTGATACGCCACCACGTCGTGCCTCGACGAACCAAGTTCGGCCTTCAACAGCTCAACAAAAGAGAGCTCCAACACTTTCCAGTCTCACTGCAAAAGCTGGACTCCATCCGCATCACCGTGCGGAAGACAGGCCAAGAGCTCAAACAGGAATCTGATGTTTGGCAAAATGGAGCTGGTACCCCAACCAGAAAAGCATGGACTGGTGTCACAATCTTCCAGATCAACGGAGACACTCGTAAGGAGATGGGCATGACTACCCATGACACCCAGTCAGCCAAGCAGTTGGGCCGAAAGCAAAAGGCTATGGCAAACAAGAAGATGCAGAAAAACAAGGGTGAAATCCGGGAGCGTGAACTGTCCCTGGAACATCGCCTGCTCTTCCAACAGGCCAAGCAAAAAGAGTTGTCTTCTTTTTTTTGAAAACGGAGTGTGGAGCTTTCAGACCACCAAGGAAGCCACACCCGAAAGGACACTCACAAGCAGAATGCTGCTCAAATGGAGCAAGAATGCCGACGGCAGTCCCCGAGCGAAAGCTCGCCTGGTGGTGAGGGGATACGCTGACGTTGATGCATTAGCAGGCTCGCTCGAAACCTCCTCACCTGCATCCACTCGCCTCGGCAGAAATCTGTTTTTGAGTTTGAGCAGCTGCCTTGGATGGACCGGATGGTCTGCCGATGTTTCAACTGCCTTTTTGCAAGGCCTTCCACAAGAACGGAAGCTATGGGTGAAGTTGCCATCCGATGCACTGGCATTGTTGGGCGCAGACTCCAACACAAGAATGTTCCTCCACAAACCAGTGTACGGGCAACTGGACGCACCTCGTCGATGGTTTTTGGAAGCCAGCTCACGCCTTAAGCAGCTTGGTTGGGAACAACACTCCCTTGACCCCTGTTTTTGGAGATTGTTTGAGCCGCAAGATGGTGATGCCTCCACACCAAAGTTGGTGGGACTTCTTTGTTTACATGTAGATGACATGTTGGGTGGCGGTGACAAAAACTCAGCTGTCTACTGCCGCATGGAGACCGAAATCAAGAAGATGTTCAATTTCCGCACCTGGCAGCAAGATGAGTCTTTTGAATACTGTGGTGCGGACATGTCTCGGTCGACTGACGGCGCATGGACTGTGAGCCACCAGAAGTTCTTTGGAAAGGTCAAGCCCTTGACCATTGAGAAAGGCCGCCAAACTCACTCACCAATGACCCCAAAAGAGCAGAGTTTGCTCAGAGGTCTTTTGGGCAGCCTCCAATGGCCGGCAGTTCAGTCGAGCCCACACCTTTTGGCCAGCACCTCAATTCTTTCAGGCGAACTGAGCACAGGTCTGGCAGCACCACTTTTTGAAGCTAACAAGCTCCCAAGATTTGCCAAGGACAACAGCGATGTGACCCTGCGCTATCCACCTCTTGGCGCAATCCAAGACCTCCGACTCAGCTGCATGTTCGACGCAGCCCACGGAGTCAGACATGACGGCAGCAGCCAAGGCGGTTTCATCTGCCTCCTGACTCACAAGGAAGCCTTCGAAGGTGTAGAGACACCCTACCATGTTCTGGACTGGAAGTCCATGAAGCTTCCAAGTGTCGCCAGAAGTTCACTGGCTGCTGAGGCCCAAGCCTCAAGTGCTGCTGCAGACAATGTCGAGTTCATTGTTCGCTTTTGGAATGAGCTGTTCAACCCTCAACTTGAGTTGAAATCCAACCTGGCCCGGTCAGAGAGCTCACTACAACCAGTGCTGATTACAGATGCCAAAGCCTTGTACGACACTTACCATAGAGATGCCTTCAACCATGGCTCCAACGACAAACGCACAGCCCTGGAAGTGAAAGTGACCCGCCAACAAGTTGAGAGTTTTGGCGGAAGACTCAAATGGGTCAGTTCTGAACGCCAGTACGGCGACGGACTGACAAAGCTGTCAGCAAGGCAGCTCCTGGCCGACAGACTCAGACATGGATCCATCAAGTACACTTGGGATCCAACATACACCGCGGCAAAGAAGAAGCCGCTCGAAAGCCGATGGAGCAGTCGAAACGAGTTCACAACCACAGTACAACATGACACAACCACCTACAACCCACAAACACAACACCAAGCTCCACTACAAGCCACAATGGACGAGCACACGTCCCTGAAGCAGGAGCCACCACTACTCGAGGTTCCCCAGTCTGCCAATCTCAAAGAGATTGAAGCAGCCGGACCCGCTGTAGGTAGCATGCCTCCTAGCCATGGACGTGCGCTTTTTGCGCTGCTGCTGATGTCGGCACTCCCGCCGGCATGCGCTGCCGATGGCGACGAGAAGCCACCACACCTTGGGTGGCTCTGGTGGTTGGTCATGGTTTTTGTTGCTGCAGCAAGCTGCTTTTTGGGCCACTGGCTCACGCGGAGGCGAAACACGCCCATCGTGAAGAACCTGACGGACTCACTCCGAGAGGCAGTGAAACTCCGAGATGAAGCCCTGGATTCCATGATTCTCTACCGGCAACGTGCCATTGAGAATCAGAAAGCTGCGCGTGAACAACGCATAGCCAATGAGCTCGTTCTTCAAGAACTGGACCAGGCTCGCTCGGAACTACAAGAGCTAAGGCAACAACGACGCCAAAGCGGACCTCCACTCACGCCCCAGGAAGAAGCAGATCGCCGCATAGCAGCTGAGTCTCACTATCGTGAGACATTGCTGGACGCCAAGGGTCTTCTCCAGAGATGCTGGCGAGAAATGGTGGAACACGCGCGGACCTGTCCAATGAGAGATGAAGTGTTCATGGCCTCACGAGGTCGTGTCTGGCACCACAACCCGGACTGCCCAGTGCTCCAACGCCAAGCACTAAACGTCCGTCCAGTGAGTTACTGCACTACATGTGCTTCTCAAGCTGTACCACCAGATGTTCGCCATGCTCAAAGCCGACGTACCCTGAGCGAAGACCTGCATATGTTTTTCACGCACCATGGCATCGTCCACTACGAAGAACGTACTGCCAATCAGTACTACGTGTTTCAATGGATGCACGGTTGGCCAGGCCCATGGCCAACAGAAATGCAAAATGCAGGACTCGTTCCGCCTGATGACAGCTGAGTGTTTTCCCCTTTTCCAGAGTGTAAAGTACACTCCATGTACTTGAGAATCAGCTGTCAACCCATGTTTTCCGAATCCTTTCACCTGCAGAGGGCGGGTACTCAAGAGCTCCAGCATCGGCCGCGGAAAAGAGAGATCTCGCACGCTCTCTTTCGTTCTGGGGAACTTCGTGTGTCTTCAGACCCTGCTACCACCGCAGTTGCAGATCGTGTTTTCAGACATCAAGTAGCAAAAACAGAGGTCCGAGGCGTTCTTCCGATTGAGTAGCTCTTGAATTCTTTGGGTACTTGTTAAGACCTCCCTAAATTGGACATTGCCATGTTCAACGACTTTTGTTTTGGTCTTGGATGTGCCAAGCCGAGCGGGCACACCGTCGTCCTCCAACGTCGTCCTATACGCAGCACGGAGCGGACGACCGTCGGCCTCCGGAGCGGTGGATCGGCGCGCCGAGAGCGCCGTGACGGAGCTGAGCGCCTCCAGGTGGGCTGGGAAAAGAAGGCCTCAGATGGGCACTTGGACGGCCTTTTGCGAGACGCCTGGCGAAGGAGGTGAGGAGAGGTGAGGAGAGGTGAGAGGTGAGGATGGAGGGATGAGATCCATGAGGGCCGGGGGGAAGACAGCTGTTCATGGGACTTGATGAAGCGATATGCGATGCTAAAGCTTCTAGAGAACACATGTTTCATCACATCTTATATGGTTTTATCAAGAACATTGACCCTGAATCTCTTTGTGCACAGTCCAGGGCTATAGCGGCGAAAAAGACTGTGGATCCCAAACATCTTGTCCTCCATGTTTCATGTTCCAACATTTGTTTCTGGTGCTCCATATGTATGTCTGCAGGAGGACTCTTCTATTCGAACCGTTTCCTGTCGCAATTGATCCCCAAGCACCGACCTGGAAAGGATCCACCTCCGTCCAACTTCCGACCGAAGCTTCCATGGGATCGGTTGGCCTAAGGGGTGGTTATTGCACAAGCCTGAAGCTGTGGACTATAATTAGGCATCCCCTATAGGGGCCCTGGTAGTTATCCACGTGTTTGTTGTTCTGATAGTTCGCTCTCCGCTCTCATCATCCACTGAGTGGAATTTTTTTGGGGCACCCAGGCACACATTGACGGTCTTCAGGGCACTAGGAGGTTTGTGGCATAGCTCCTAGGTGTCGCACGTTAGTATATGCACTCTTTTAAAGTAATCATGGAAGCAAGTGGATGGCATGGCTGGATATGTTCCGAATACCAAACAGCTGGTTTTCACTCCACTTCGCCTACCGTTTGGTTCTTCAAAGATCGATGTCCGAAGCAACTCCAATTCACCATTGATGACTGGCAGTCTACACTCCTGAAAAAACACATCACATGGAAGTGGAAGACCACCCGTTGGTAAAGGACAGTAGTCTTCCAAGGGCCCATTCTCCACTTCCATGTGATGTGTTGGAAAAGGAGTGTATGGTCCTGCTCGGCCCATGCTCCACTCGCGAAGGGGCATGTGCCAGGCGGAGCCAAAGATGGGGTTCTTCAACCAGACATGAACCAGACATGACATCGTGGGACTGGATAGAATAGATGCCGCCCCAGAAAGATCCCTTAAGCAATCAACAACCACTTCCCAATATTCGGCATTCGGCAATGGAGTGTTTGGGTCAGTGGCACCAGGAATGGTTCTAGTTTAACGGACGGACATTTGAACAAAAGACAGGGGGCTTGCTTGCGGACACTCCTTCTGGCGAGGAAACTTTGATTAACATGCAGTCCAAGTACTCCGTGGTTTCTTGGCTGCTCCAGTGAGCTCTCTGAAGCTGTGGCTTGTTTCATGTGCGGAACCGATCGGATCCAACCAATTGGGGTTTCGACTTCCCTGGGAAGTCGTTATAGTAGTTTGATGGAATGTATGGCCCCCATCCAGACTCTTGGCTTAAATCCCAAGTGTTTAGTACAAAGCTTTGCCAGTTCAACACCTTTTGGGTGATAGCCAGAAGACGCAAGGGGACGAACGACTACCGCAGAGATTCTTTCGAGTTCAGCGTTCAGTCGCGTTGTGTTTGTTTGTTTCTTAAGGTGGTTTGTTTGTTTGGTTGGTTGGTTGGTTGGTTGGTTTTGGTTTACTTATTTGTTTCTTGTTTGTTTCTGTGTTTCTTTGTTTGATTGTTCTTAGATCAAACCGTTCTTTCATGTTTGTAAACGTCCTTGAGACAAAGGACCACAGGCAGAGACAAATCTGAGAGAAACCCTCCACAAATCAATTTGGAGGATGGTTGATACCAACTGTTTGGCAATTCACGTGAGGCGTGAGGTAGCACGGTCTGATACTAGATCTAAGTTCCAGGTCAATATTGGTCTCCATACGTTATTGCCATTGCTTGTTTTAAGCATGTTGCTCGGACCATCCTTTACTGCAGCGAGTTCGAGTTGCCCTAGTTCTGCAAGTCATGAACACATCCAGAGTCTATGTTTTTCTATAATTCCAGCTTCCAGGTAAAAATTGTTAAGAGGGGTCGGGTGGACCTGCTTTCAGCAGCATGGATTTGTCAGAAGGTTTCTTTATGCTTGTGCCCTGTCCAAACACCTCAAGATCAAATTATATATATATATACTGTGACAGGTTGAACATGTGAATTTGGAACGACGTACCGGAGAACCCCTAAGCTCATTGGGTAATGGTTTGACTTTGAAAGCATTGTGACCAAGTAGCGGACTATTGGTGTTGAAGCTCAGGCTACACAAAACATTATGGTATTATGATTATGATATATTATGGTGATAAGTTCCCAAACTGATCCAATCAAAAGCACCCCCCCCATTTCAATCATTTTAACTTGTTAGTTTTGTCATGTCTTGTCTCCTTTTCCATGTTGAAGATGTTTTATTTTTTTGAAGTTCCTTAGGGTGCTTATCCGAGATGATCCAGGGAACATGGTCCAACATCATCTGGCATTTCCACGTGCCTGGCGTCGTCTAACGCCGAATCCGCCTTGAGGACCCAGAGGCCATGGCTGAAGCGAAGAGACGGTTCGATGCCTTCATGGCAGGCGAGCCTGGGCTGCCTGGGCTGCCTGGCGGCGGGGCGGGGTGGTTTGAAGACGGAGAACGTGTTCTTTTTGAAGGAACGTTGGAAGGGTTGACAAAGTGTTCTAGAATTAAATAGTAAAGGACATATATATATATAACTATATGTTAACAGCAAATTATGCTTTGTTAGGCTAATGACATGTGAGTGTGCAAATCATAGGTCTTTAGACTCTTTAGATCAACATGAGTTGTGGATGACTTGCTTTTTTGCACGTAAGGTTGATTTTGGAGTCTAGAGCCATACAGAGCCCTATACCCGATCCAAAGCGATTTTTGGCGAAGCTCCTGCAGGCGACGCGTCCCTGCTGCCAGACGACATCAAAGAGCTCTTCGGCCAAACAATGAAAACGAAGATCGGATCCTCCAAAGTACCTTAGAAAATGGAACATGACCCCATGAAAAAATCTACTGTACTTGTATCCATTTCCTGCGGTAACTGAGACTCCAGGTACCTGTATCCTCCGCTTTCCTGGGTGTTTCCTGGTTTTTGGTGCCCAGAAACCACCCGATTTGTCGGGATGGCGGTGGCACGTCCACTCCATCGCCCATACTGTACTCATTCCCTAGGGATCTGAGAGCTGAGTTATGTAGGTGCCATTCAGCCTCAGCTCCAGTCATACCGAAGCCGAGAAGGTATTTTTATTTTTAGGGAATGAGTGCCACATGGCTTTCAGGGTCAAAGCAGGCCAGGCGGCGAAAGAACATGCTGGCCCTGAGACCTCCTACTGAGCCAGGCGTATTGCCACAGGCATGGTCCCCACTGAGCTCCGTTTTACTGACGGCCAACCATCACCGGCCGAGGATGGAAAGTCATGGATCTGTTCATCGGGAAAAAAATCACACTTAAGACGTGCATGTACAGGGCCCCCCCTAATTGTATAAGGGGTGTTAAATGTTTGGGCCCCTTAGAGCAATAGACTGTCTAATCATATAGTGACTATATAGTGTCTATTAACCACCTCTGGCACCGGGGTAGAGGTGCCACCACGATGGAAAGGGTGTCTACTAACCACCCCAAAGTTGGGTAGACAAGTGTCCCTATGGATCCACTGCCACCTTCGAAACGAAGGTCATTGGAGCCTCCTGGCGCCTACAGAATTCATCAGAATCATATCGCCAATTACCTTCTCAGAAAATATGTGGATCCATAGGGTGTATGTATGACTTGTGTTTTTGGGCGGGGCGACCACCTCTTGGAGTCACTCCTGCAGAACGGCGGTTGTGCGACGAAGAGACCGACCGAGGCCGGTCTTTAAAATGGCTTTGAAGTCTGGCGGCAAGAAGGAGTGGCGATGGGGGGGTGGATGGGGGTGCAGGTCTGAGGTCGGTGGCGAGCCAGTTCTGAGCGGGAGGTAGGTGTAGCACGCCAGTTCGGAGCTATAGCAGCTAGGCCACACGTGGTAGACATAAAAGATAAAGACAGACGTCCCAGGAAAGCGCTGAACAGAAGGGCACAGAAACCATTTGTATTTGCTTCCAGCATTGTATTGGTCCAGGATCATCCAATGGGTCAGCTGGTTTTACTGGCGTTTTTTTTCGGAATCTCACGGAAATCATAGCTCTGCAGGCAAATGAAGCACGTCCAGGGAACCGGGTAGGAGGCATTCAGTCATTCAGTATGAAGCATTTATTCAGATTTAGTTATGTTATATAGGACACACCCCAGTCACCTATTGGCAGCTAATCGTATAGGTATTTCCCCATGGTTTGACATCATGTGTTTTCTTCAGCCACACTCCCCCTTTCCTCTCTACCTCTTCACTGAAGCTCCTTCCTGCCCTGGGCTGGATCCATGACTGGGCTGTTCGGAACGCAGGAGTACCAAGCCCTTCGGAACTTGCAAGCGAAAGCCACCACCAACATCGAGCGAAAGCACGTCTATGCTCCTCGGCGTCTGCGGCTCTCGCGGCCGTGACGTAGGGCGGGAAGGGCGACGGGACCCATGAAGATGTTGGGGGATCTCCGTTAAGGTGCGTAAGGTGTGGAGGTTTCCTTTGGTGACTCCGTTTTAGGTTGGCCTCCCCCCCCACATCCGGGAAGTTCGTTTTTGGTTCGATCGATTTCACCACAACGCGGAATCAAGCAGTCATTTGTGGGTTGGAATCAGCAATGGAAACTAGTTTGGGCAGCTCCTGTCAGATGGAGCAACCGCCTGTCACGAGAAACAAGGAATCTGAAAAAAGCCTGGAACCCTCAAAACACCATGCGTTTATCGCATTTTACTGTTCATTGTAGCAGTTTGTATGGCGGTTTGACCCTATTGAAGTTTTCGGTGAAGCGTCATCATCCAACAAAGAAGCGAAAAGGGACCTACAGAAAGACTCTGAACAATCGATTGGATTTTGTCCATCAGGAGCACAAGGCCACAAGGCTTGCCAAGACAAGTTCTGAACTACCTGGGGCCACCAATTTATTTGAAGCAAGCCAGGTATACCTGGGTGCACTTACCCATAAAATTCATGTATGTCATTTTTGCCGATCAGTTCGGGTGGTTTGAGGGGTCAATGTAGGCATATATATATATATGGCAGTCCCGTGGAGTGTTTGGGTTACTGTATATTTTAGCAAAAGTGCTGGAATTGGTGAAACTACATATTTTTTTTCTCGTGATTTTGTGGGAGAAGTTTCAAACCACAAGCCTGTCTTCAACACAAACTTTCAAAACTGTTGCCAAGATGTTGTGCCGTGAGGGAGTACCGTGTTGCGCTGTGCTTACAGCGGGGCGCTGTGTGGTGTGTCGTTTTCATACGCCGCTTGCAGATGTGTTCCGAAACAAACTAAAATGGTGTCCTTTCCAAAATATGTAATATTTAACACATACTGTTGTTCTAGAAACAGCAATCATGTTGTTCATGCTTAGGAAGATGCAGGTGTTGCCCTTGTGGCCACCTTAGATGCCGCAGGTGAAAAGCGAGCACTCTTTGGGTTGGACCTGCACAATCAGCCAATCGTTCACTATTCTGGCCAGAACAGTCAGCACAGCTCCATAGCTGTACCAAAACAAACACAAATCTGGGAGACGATCGTCATAAATCTTCAGAACCTCTTGCTTTTGCTCGGGTTCCTCTTCATGTTCCCAGTTCCTTTGGTCAATCCCCCGGTTGCGTTTTTGTTTTTTCTCAGCTGGAGCAGCCAAACCCAAGACTCACCCTAGGGTTCCAGTCGTACCTTGCTTTCGAAGGTGGGACTGAGGTGGCTGCCAGGAGGATCCAGTCATACCGAACCTGAGGAGATACGACGAACCGAGCGTCAAGGATTCGTTCCGAACTCCCCGCGGCAGACGGCCCAGGTCACCATTGGCCATACTGCAGACATTGCCCTGAAGAAGGACGTCTTGGACTGGGTCTCTTCGAAGAATTGGACGAATGGAGAGATCTTTGTGGAAGCTAAGATGAGTTTGAGTGTAAGTTGCAAGATGCTGAGAGATTGCAAGTACTTGGTTTCTTGATGTTTCTTGATGTTCCTCGTTGCATTTGATGTTTGGAAGGGGTCAAGGGATCTATTTAGTTTCAACTTCAGAACATTTACTAGATCGCAAGTGCTTGCGAGTTTCCTGATGTTGGTTTGATTCAGCTGAAGCTCAGCTCGTTAACAGACACCAGTGCTGTGTGGGTTTCCTTGTTGGTAGTTGAACTTTCTCTCTCAACTGCAGATAGATACAGAACCCAGTCACTGTGTATATAC